>QPMI01000100.1:0-354907 GCA_004431415.1 Cyanophora paradoxa | reverse complement strand
TGGCTCGGATCCGAACGTCGCGGCGCCGGCGCCTCGGGTACGGTGCGCTTCGTTCAGGCTCGCCGTACCCACAAAGAGTCAGAATTTGCGTTCTACCCTAAGCTTAAGTCACCCCCCAAGTCAAAAGCTCGCGGATTGGTCAAAATCAGCTTGAAAGGCCGAATGTCGTTCCATGCATATCCAGGCCCAGCCGCCTAGGGGCTCGCAGCCTGCAGCTGCCTAACTTGATCGCTGCCGTCCCACCGACGTCGACTTACAGCGAAGGTGGCGAACGGACAGCTTACAGCGAAGGTGGCGAACGAGGCGAGCCGCGAGGGCGGCTGAACTTGAGCGCCTCGCGCAGCTTCGAACGCCTGCGCATTTCCACAAGAAAACGTCGTGATAATGGATTCCTTCCCAGGTCCATCATGTGTCTCCTTGTTTCAGTGCGCCTTCCCGTGCGTGACGCTCGTTGCCGCATGCGCAGGCTACGTAACGACGGAGGCGAGCCCTCTGCAGGCTTCGCAACCCCGCGCGCGAGCCTCCTGACGCTTGCGCGTTTCCAGGTGGTCTGCGAGCGCCGCAACAGAATGCTGATCCGGGCCGTTCGCGCGTCGGATGGTTCGTCCGCGACGCAACCGCCGCGGCGTTGGCCGACACCGCGGCACAGGCATGGCTGTTGTCCTCAAAAAGCTCAATGAAGATTTCTAGTGCGTGATTCCGTGTCAAATCCTCGCTTTCTGCCCCTGACGTCTTCCGCAGCGATTACCCGAACCTACAGGCGCCCGCCGCCGCCGCCAGCTCTAGCCCCGCGTTTCTGACTGTCAAGCCCGTCGCAGAAACTCAAGCGCGAGTTCAGCATTATGGTTCGCTCGAGGGGAGGCGCCGCCATGCGCGGCTCACGGGGGCGGCGCCTGCGCAGACTGTCGTGGCGGGGCCGTACGTCATGAAGGCCTATGAGCTGGCGGTATCCTCCAGCACCGCAGCGATTGTCATGGAGGCTCGCGCCCCGACCCCCCGCCCGCCTGCGCGCGTTGCGCGGGGGCCGAGCGGGCCGGGGGCGGCGGGGGAGCAGGACATCGGGGGCCGCTCGCTGGACGGGCTCGTGAACGGGAAGCCGATGTCGCTGGGTGTTTTCCTGCCCATCGCCATACAGCTTACGACGGCGCTCGGCGTCGTCCACGGCGCCAACGTCATTCACAGGGACGGTCCGGGCCCGCCCGCCCCCGAGGCTCCGCCTCCGCCGCCCTGCCCCGCGCCAGCTGAGCGCGCACGCACGGGGCGCGCTGCGCAGTGAAGGCGGGGAACGTGATCGTGAACCTGGACGGCCCGGAGGAGAGCCGCGTGCGGCTGGCCGACTTCGGCCTTGCCGGCTACATCCAGGACTCGTACATCCAGAGCGACATGGAGGGAAGGCGCGTCCCCCGGCCCCTACCGTCCCTACCGCCCCGCCCCGCCCCGCTCCGCCCCGCCCGGCGCCTCCGCCGACGCCGACGCCCTCCCCAGCCTGGCGTACATGGCGCCCGAGCAGACGAAGCGCATCCACGGCATCGTGAACCAGCGCTCCGACCTCTACAGCCTGGGCGGTGCTCCCGGCCCCCTGCAGATCGCAGCGCAGCCTGCGCGCGCGCCCCTCATGCCCCCTCCCTCCCCGCAGTCACTTTCTACCAGTGCATGGTGGGGCACCTCCCATTCACGTGCACCACGCCCCCCCCCCCTCCCCCTCCTTTTTTTATCCACCCCCCCCCCCCTCACCCCCCACCCCCAACCCCTCCTACGCCTTTCCCCTTCTGTTCATGTGCGCCGCCCGCGCCAACGGGACGTGCCGGCAGCGGAGACTCCCTGTCGATCATACACGGGCACCTGGCCCGCAAGGCGACCCCCGTCTGCGTGATCCGGTGCGCAGGCCGGGGCGTCGCGGCCGGGCCGGGCCGGGGCCGCCCTGGGCCGACGCGACCCCGCGCAGGCCCGAGATCCCGGAAGTCATCAGCGCCATCGTGGAGAAGGCGAGCGTAGTTGAGAAAGGCAAGGGGGAGCGCTGCGCGGGGCTGACGTCGACGGGCGCGCAGCTGATGGAGAAGTCGCCGGACGACCGATACCAGTCGGCGTACGGCGTCCGAGAGGACCTCTCGAACTGCTACGCGCAGCTCCGCTCGGGGCCCGGCATCATCAGCACCTTCAAGGCACGCCCTCTCGTCCCGCGATCGCGACGGGATGCTCGCGCTCGCTCACTCTCGGGGCAGCTGGCGTCGCGGGACTTTCCCTGCACGCTGCAGCTCTCGACGCGGCTGTACGGGCGCGAGCGCCTCGTCGGCCAGCTCGCCGCCGCCTTGGTCGCCGTCTTCGGGTCCCTCGACGAGATCAACCGCAAGATCGAGCGGCGCAGCTGCAGCGCCCCGGCGATCGGCGGCTCCTCCCGCCGCCACTCGGCCGCGGGCCGCCGCCACAGCGGCCCCTCGCCGGAAGGGGCGCAGGACTCGGCGTCGTCGGCCGCCTCGCAGGAGGGGAGCCCGGCGCGGGAGACCTCGGTGCTCCTCCGCCGCGCCGGCGCGCTGGCGACATCGCAGCCGGCGCGCCGCGGCGTGCTCGTCATCCGCGGCGTCTCCGGCATCGGCAAGACCGGCCTCGTTCTCCGTTTCGTCCAGGTGGGCGGGGAGGGCCGGGACGCCGACGACGGGAGGGGCGGGCGCCAAGCGGGGGCCGCGCTCGCGCGCAGGACGTTGCGACGGAGCTGCCTGTGGTCTTCCTGCGGGGCAAGTATGACCACAACACGTGCGCGTCGCGCCCCTACAGCGCCATCATCGCCGCCATCGTCGGCCTCGTCCAGCAGGTCCTACCCCCCCTCCCTTCCCCCCCCACCCCTCTCACCCCCCGAGCAGCTGCTCGCGGACAACGAGCGGCTGCTCGCCGTCCAGCCGCGCATCGTCACGGCGCTCGGCGAGAACGCCTCGGTCCTCGTCGACCTCGTCCCGGAGGCCAGGCACCTGCTGGGCACGGCGGCCGCGGGCGTCGAGCTCGCGCCCGTCCCGCCGCTCCCGCCGGCCGAGACCGCCTTGCGCCTCACCACCACCGTCTGCCAGCTCCTCGAGTCCCTGTACCCCCTCGTCGTCTTCCTCGAGTGCGCCCCATTCCACCCTTAAGCTTCTCGCCCTCGACGTCTCTTGAGGGATCCGGACCACCCGCAGCGACATGCAGTGGGCCGATACCGCCTCCCTCAAGCTCGTGCGCCGCCTCCGCCGCCCTTTCCTCCCTCCCGCCCCGCCCCGCCCCCGCCCGAGCCGCGCCGCGCCGCGCCGAGCCGCGCGGCGCCCAGATCCGCCGCCTCGCCACCTGGCCCTCCATGGAATGTCTCCTCATCTGCGCCTGGTGCGCCCGTCCTTGTCTAGCGGCGCCCGCTGCCGTGGGCCTAGCCTGGTCATGCAGCCGGAGCAACGAGGTGCGGCCGTCGCACCCGATGGCCCTCGCCATCGACGAGATCCGCTCCAGCGGCGTACCCATCTACGTGCGCCCTGTCTTCTCCTCCGCCTCCGCTCCGCGAGATGGGAGAATGGATCGGAGATCGGAGATCTAGAGCTGAACGGGCCCCTGGCCTGTTCGGCCTAGACCTCCGAATCTCGCTCGCACGTCTCGTGGGATTTCCAGCGCTGACTGGGCGGGGCGGGGGCAGGACATCGACGTGGGCCCACTGAGCGTGGAGGACGTGAACGGCTTCCTGGCGGCGACGCTGCGCTGCGAGGCCGCCGCCTCGGACCAGCTCGCCCGCCTCATCCACTCCAAGACCGACGGCAACCCCTGTGCGCCGCCCCGGCCCCCGCCCACCCCCACGCCGTCGCATCCATCTCACGCGCACACTGCCCTGCCCAGTCTTTATCCGCAGCTTCCTGGACACGCTCTACAGCCAAGAGAAGATCAAGATCGACTACCAGACCGGGGCTTGGCACTGGAACGTCTCCGACATCGAGCAAATGAAGTGAGCCGAGGCGCCCCCGGCGGGCCGTTCCTTTCTTTCCTGTACTGACGCGCTCCGGCGCTGGGCGCGGGGCGCAGCTACACGGACAACGTCGTGGACATGCTCGTCTCGTACATCTCGCAGCTCTCGCCGGCGGCGCAGGAGATACTCAAGCTCGCCTCGATGTTCGGCAACGCCTTCGAGGTCCCCCTGCTCGCCGTCACGGCCGCCCGGCCCCAAGAGGCCATCATGGTGCGGTCGGGGACAGCGAGAAGGGGCGCGGCCCAAAGAAACACGAGCTGCATGGAGAGAAGGACGCTTTTTAAGATCTAGATAAGCCATGGGAATCAAAGGAGACATAGATAACGCGAAAGAAGAATTCTCTTGCTATCGGCGGCTATGGCTTTCGCCGGATGATTTTTTTTAAAATCGGTTTTCGAATTTTCGCCGGTTTCCCGTGTTTCTTCCTCTTCTTCTTCCCTCTCCGCCTCTACTTAGCCCCTCACCCGCGGGCCGGGGCGGCGCAGTCGGCGGTCTCGGAGGCGATCCACAAGCGCCTGATCGTCTCCGTGGGCGCGGAGACGTACCGCTTCGTGCACGACCGCGTGCAGCAGGCCGCCGCCCGTGCGCCCTGATAAGAAGTTTCCTCTCCTTTCTTTTCCCGAATGGAACCTGCTTCGTCCTTCCAGTTCTGGTGGCGCCAGAGGAGCTGCCGGCTCTGCACCTCCGCATCGGGCGGCGGCTCCTGGCGGCGCGCTCGCTCGTCGAAGAGGCCCCCTCCAAAATGCGGGAAGCCCGCGGAGACAACGAAGAGGACAACATCTTCGAGGCGCGCGCGCGCGCGCGTGCCGCGCCGGCGCCGCTGAGGCGCGCCCGCCCACCCACTGTACCGTGCCCGCCAGGTGGTGGCGCACTACAACCGGGGCGCTGCGCTCATCGACGATTCCGAGGAGCGATGCTGCCTCGCGGAGCTCAACCTGCAGGCCGGCGCAAAGGCCTTCACCTCCACTGCCCACGAGGCCGCCCGCTCCTACTTCGAGGTACACGTACCCCCTACCCCTTTCCTCCCGCCCCTCCCTCCCCGGCCCGCCCCACCCCCTTCTCACCGCGCCGCCCCCGCAACAGGCCGGCGTCCGGGCGCTCTACGGCCTCCCGGGGGGCCCTCCTCCCGCGGACCGGGAGCCGCAGGAGGGGGCACCCGCGCCCCCCGAGCAGCGCCCGATCCGGCACGCCGATCTGCGGGAGCGGCAGGGGGACCTGGACCTCGCAGATGCGTCGCGGGGCCTGAGCACGCGGCTCCTGCTGCGCCTCGCCGAGTCGGAGTACCTGTGCCAGAACATCGGGGCGGCGGACGAGCACCTGAGCTACATCGAGGGGCGGGCGGCCTCGCTGCGGGAGAAGCTGGACGCCTTCCGCCTGCGCGTCAACGTGCTCTCCACCGCCAACCGCTTCGCGGAGGTCGTGGAGCGAGCGCAGGCCGTCGTGCGCGAGTTCGGCATCGAGATCGGGCGGGGGGAGGACGGGACCGTGCCCCAGGCCCGCATCGACGAGGCGTACGGGGCCATGTGGCGCGCCTGGGAGGCGCGCGGCGTCGATGCCGACCTAGACGCGTTCGTCGCCGGCCACCCCGTGCGCCGCCGTCCCGCCCCGCCCCCCCCCCCCCCTCCCCCCTCACTCCCCCGCCCCCCCCCCCCCCCGCCCCGCGCCCTGCGCCCCTTATCATCTTCACCCAGAGCCAGGACGACGAGTTCACGTTGCTCCTGTTCGCCTTGCTCGAGGTCATGTGTGTGTGCTGTACCCGCCCCCTCCATTGCGCTGAGCCTGGCTTGACGTCCCCCCGCCGTCGCCGCAGCGGTTATGTACCTTTCGAGTGCGCGGCCCGCCCGCTCCGCCCCGCCCCGTCGCTGACGCCCCGTGCAGCGGCGATCGGGCCGTACCAGGTGCTGGCGGCGAGCCTCGTGCGGCTCTGCATCGAGCGCGGGGGCAACGCGGCGGCCGTCTCCTGGTACGCCTACATGGTCTTCATCCTCGCCGGCATCCGCAAGGACTACGAGGGGGCTGTCTGCATGCGCCGCCTCTGCCTCGCCGTCATCGACCGCGAGGGCGCGTGCACCTCCGACTTCCTCCGGTGCACCCACCCCTCTCCTTCTCCCCCCCCTCCCTTCCCTTCTCACACCCCCGCGGGGCGCAGGGGCCGCGTGCTCATGTGCGTCCTCTGCTCCTTCCCGGTCGGGTCGAACTGGCTGGCGGGCATTCAGCCCATGGCGGAGGCTGCGCGGCTCTCGCAGCGGGCGGGGGACCTCAACAACGCCCTCTACTCCATCAACCAGCAGCTCTGGATGTCCTTCTTCGCCGGCGTGCCCCTCGGCGACATGCACGAGACCAGTGCGCCGCCCCCGGCCCCGCGCCCCCGGCCCGCTGGCTCCCTAGGCCTCCCCCTGTTGGCTCCACCCCCCTCACGCCGCACCCCGCGCGCGCAGTGGTCGAGTTGAAGCCCTTCGTTCGCAAGTGCGTGAACCTGGAGCTTGAGGTCTCCTTCGACGCCGCCGCGGCGCACGTCCGCCTCCTCGAGGCGAGCCGCCCCGCCGCCTCCGCCCCGCCGCCGGCGCTGGCTCAGGCGGGCGGGCGGGGGCCCCTGGCGGCGCAGAGCGGGCAGAGCGACGTGGACGCGATGGTCGCGGGGGCGGACATGGGGCCGGAGATGGCGGCGCGGGGCCCTACTGCCGCTCGGCGTACCTCTCCTTCCGCTTCGTGGCCCTTGTTGTGCTGGGCCGCCTGCGGGAGGCGGCGGCGCTGCTGCCGAGCTTCCGGGCCGCGGTCGGCGACACCCCCGGCGTCATCTTCAGCTTCGAGGAGCCTTTCCTCCAGGGTCCGCGCGCACGCCCCGCCTAGGCCTCCGCCCCCCTGGCGACGCGCACGCGCGCAGGCCTCGCGGAGACGACGTGCCGGCTGGGCGTGTGGCCGGGCCCCGAGGCGCCGGCGCCGCTGGGGGAGGGCGAGCGGGCGGAGGCGGCGGCGCGCGCGGCGGCGCTCGTCGCGCGGCTCGAGGAGTACGCGGATCACTGCGCCGACTTCCGCTGCCGCGCCCTCTTCCTCGACGCAGAGCGCGAGCGGGCGCTGGCGGGCCCGACGCCCCCGCGCCGCCCTCGGGCCGCTGCTCGGGCGCTACGAGGCGGCGGCGCGGGCGGCGCGCGACTCGCAGGCGCTGCAGGTCTCGGCCCTGGCGCACGAGCTCGCCGCCTCCCTCTGCCTGGCGGCCGGCGTTCGGGGCGCCGGGCTGCACTACCTGAAGGAGGCGGTGAAGGACTACAGCGCGTGGGGCGCGCGCACCAAGGTCACGCTGCTGCTGAGCCAGCACGCGGAGCTCCGGGACGCCCTCGTGTACGCCAAGGCCCCCAGGAACGCCTCCACGGGCTCCGCCTCCCGCTCCCGCTCCAGGGGGGGCGACAAGTCCTCCTCCGACTCGTCCGAGCGCCCGGCGCACTCCCCGGCCGCCGCCGCCGCGGCGACGGGCGGCTCGGGCTCAGGCTCCGGCTCCGGCTCGGGCTTCGGCTCCGGCTCGGGGGCGCCGGCGAGCGCGCCGCGGGCGACGGCGTCGACGGTGGACATCCTCACCGTTGTGCGCTCGGCGCTCGCGCTCGCAACGGAGTCGGACCTCGACGCCCTCCTCTCCAAGCTCATGGTCCGCCCCCGCCCGCCCGCCGCCGCCCCGCCCGCCCGCCCGCCTCCTCCTCAGCGCCGCCGCCGCCCCAGCTCATCGTCATGGAGAACGCCGGCGCGGTGCGCGTGCGGCGCGGCGCGGCGCGGCGCGCGCGCACACACACACACACGCTCGCGAAGCTGAGGCGGGGCGGGGCGCAGACGGTGGCGCGGCTGGTGCTGGCGCGCAGCAAGCACTGCCGGCACGAGCAGGCCCCGGCGTCCGCGGGCCTCGCCTCCCTCTTCTGCGTCCGCGTCGAGGGCGAGGTACCCCCCTCCCCCTTGCCTCCCTCTGATGCGCTGAGGCCGGCGCACTGCGCGCGCGCGCTGAGACGGCACGCCCCCCCGCGTGCTCGCTCTCGCAGGTTGATATGATGCACCTGCACTCCGAGGGCGGGCGGGAGGCGGAGGGCGGGGAGGGCGGGCGGCGGGCGGCGGTGGACATCCGCTGCGTGGACAAGCCGCTTGCGCAGTACCGCAACGTCTCCCACGCCATCGTGCAGGTCCGCGCCTGCGCCCGCGCCCGCCCCGGCCCGGCCCGGCCCGCCGCCCGGCCGGCCGCCCCGCGGCCTCTCCTCCTCCGATCCAATCCGATCCGATCCGATCCGATCCGGGTCCCGCGCGCCCCCTCCCGCAGTACGTGATCCGGACCGAGGAATACGTACTCCTCGACAACGCCTGCGCCCAGGTGCGCGCCCGTACCCGCCCGCCGGGGCACCGCCCCGCCCCGCCGCGGCCCGCCGCGGCGGCGCCACCCCCGAGGCCCCCCCTCCAACGCGGCGCAGGGCAACTTCGTGTCGTGCGGGCACGTGCAGCGCAACGCCCTCCGCTCCGTCCTCTGCGTACCCGTCGTGCGCCCCGCCGCGCCGCCCCGCCCCGCCCCCGCGCCCGCGCCCCGCCCGCTCTCCCGTGAGCTGGGTGGCGCAGATGCACCAGCAGAAGGTCATGGGGGCGCTGTACCTGGAGAACCGCTTCATGGCGGGCGCCTTCAGCCTCGAGCGCGTCGAGCTCCTCCAGCTCCTCGCCGCCCAGGTGGGCCCCGCCCTGTCTCTGCGGACCTCGGGGGCCTGATCATGAGGCGGGGCGCAGCTGGCGGTCTCGATGCTGAACGCGACGCTGCACGAGGACCTGCGCCTCTACAACCGCGAGCTCGAGGAGAAGAACCGCTCCCTCGCCGTCCTCGGTCCGCTGAGCTGAGCTGCGCCCCGCTGAGCTGCGCCGCTGAGCTGCACGGCAGACCGTGCCAAGGACACGCTGCTGGCGAACACGAGCCACGAGCTGCGGACGCCCTGCGGGGCCATCATCGGCCTCTCGGAGCTGCTGCTCGACTCGGGCCCGCTCACGGAGCAGCAGGCGCAGACGGCGCGCACCATCCACCAGTCGGCCGAGCACCTGCTGCGCATCATCAACAACTTCCTGGACCTCTCGGGCCTCGAGTCCGGGGCCGTCAAGCTCGAGCGCGTCGAGTTCGACGTCGCCGGCGTCGTCAACGACTGCGTGGCCGCCTCCTCCGTCTCCGCGTACAAGAACGGCCTCGAGATCGGCTCCCACATCGACCCCCGCTGCCCGCTCCGCGCCATGGGCGACCCCGTGCGCCCGCCCGCCCCCTCCACCCCCCCTGCCCCGACCGACCGGCCCCGCCCCCGCCCGCTCGGCCAGACGAGGCTCAAGCAAGTCATCATGAACGTGCGCCCGCCCGCCTCGCCGCGGGCCCCCGCCTGGCCTCGCCCGACCCGACGCCGGCCGCGCAGCTGGTGTCCAACGCGATCAAGTTCAGCTCGCATGCCCGCCCCGACGGGCACGTCCTCATCTCCGTCGAGCTCGTCGCCGACGTCCGGTGCCGCCCCGCCCCGGCCCCCGGCCCCCGAGCCGCGCCCTCCCGGAGCTCCGTCCGAATGGGCGGGCGGCGGGCCGCGGGGCGGCAGGACGGAGTTCGTGCTGCGGTTCCAGGTGGAGGACACCGGGTAGGGATCAAGCAGGAGGACCTCCCCAAGCTCTTCCAGCGCTTCTCGCAGGCCGCCCGCCCCGCCGGCCCCGCGCAGGCGCCTCCGGAGCGTCGCCCTCTGACGTCAGAGGCCGGCGGGGCGGGGTACCGGCGCGCAGGTGGACAGCTCCTTCTCGCGGCGCTGGGAGGGCTCCGGCCTCGGCCTCGCCATCTCGAAGACGATCGTCTCGCACTGCGCCGGCCAGGAGCCCGAGAGCGCCGCCGCGCACGGCGCAGGCACCATCTCTGTCCAATCCGACTTCGGCAAGGGGTCCGCTCCCCCTCCCCTCCCCTCCCCCTCACCTCCGACTCCCCGGCCTCGCGTGACGCGGCGCCAGGTCCACGTTCTACTTCACCGTCGCGATGGCCTACGCGCCGGACTCGCGGCCGCGCGCCCCGCCGGCCCTCCCGACTCCGGGGCCCCGGCGGGCGCCCCGTCGCCGCCGTGCTCGCCCGGCCCTTCGTCGCCGGCCTGCTGGGCCGCTACCTCGCCGAGGCCGGCGTGGAGGCGGCCCCTGCGGGCGCCCCGAGGAGCTCGCCCCGCTGCTGCGCCGCATCGCCGCCGAGGGCGCCCCCGTCTCCTTCGCCGTCGTCGACGGGAGCGTCGACGGGGCGCTCGCGCTGCTCGAGGCGGGCCCACTGGCGGGCCCGGCGCCCCGCCGGCCCTGGCGGAGCTCCCGCGCTCGCCGTCCTCCGCACCGAGTCCAAGTTCGACAAGGACCGCTGCCCGAGCCGCGTGGCCTGCCTCTACAAGCCCGTGCCCCAGGAGCGCTTCGCCCGCGCAGTCGCTCTCGAGCTCGTTCGCCGCGGCGCGCCCCACCGCGAGCCGCACCCGCCCGACGAGGGCGGCGGGGCGGGGCCGGGTCGGGGCCGGGGCGGAGACGCGAGGCTCGCGGAAGTGGACGGCGGAGAGGCGCCCTCGTCCGACGACAGGCTCCCCGCGGAGGGTTCCAAGACGCGCGGCGGGCTCGGGCCGGGCGGCCCTCTCGAGCGGGGCGGGCCCCGGCGGCGGGGGCGGCCCCGCCGAGAAGCGCCGGCGCACCACAGACATCCTCGTGGTGCGCGGGGCGCCGGCGCGCCCCGCCGCCGCCGCCGCCGCCGCCGCGCGCCCTCACGCCTCGGGCGGGGCGGCGCAGGTGGAGGACAACCCGGTCAACCAGATGGTCGGTGCGCATGCGCGCTCGCCCGGCCGGACCTAGCCCCAGGCCCAGGCCTAGACCTAGGCCTTGGCCTAGGCCTCTGCCCGCGCCCGCGCCGCTCGGGGCCGGACCTAGGCCCGGGCCCGCGCCCGGGCCCGCGCCCGCGCCCGCGCCCGCGCCCGCGCCGCTTCTAGCTATAGGACCCAGGCCCCCGCCCCGCGCCCGCCGCTCGGGGCGTCCCCAACGCGGCGGGGCGCGCGGTGCGCAGTGCGGAAGCTGCTGGAGCGGGCGGGCCACCGGGTGGAGGTCGCCGAGGACGGCTTCGCCGCCCTCGAGCACGTCCGCCGCCGCGCCTTCGGCCTCGTCTTCATGGGTCCGCCCCGCCCCGTCCCGGCCCCTCCCGCCTCCTCTGCTGCTCCCGCCTCGCTTCGCGCGGCGCTCACACACGCGCGCGCGCGCGCCGGCAGACTGCAGCATGCCGCGGTGCGACGGGTACGAGGCGACGCGCCTCATCCGGGCCCTGGACGCGGAGCAGGGCACGCGCACCGTCATCGTCGGCCTCACCGCCCACGGTGCCGCGCCCGGCGCCGCCGCCACGGCCCGGCCCGGCCCCCTGACGGGCCTGACCGGCGGCGCTCAGCGCTGGCCGGCGAGCGGGAGAAGTGCCTGAGAGCCGGTATGGGTGCGCGCTTGCGCGTGCCGCGCCGCCCCGCCCCGCCCCGCCCCGCCGAGCCGGCTGACTGGGGTACCCTGCGGGGCAGACGAGTACCTGAGCAAGCCGGTGAAGAAGGAGGACCTGCTGAGGATGGTCGAGCGCCGCGCAACGCTGTTCCACGAGCCCGGCGCAGGCCCCGCGGGGGCCGCCGCCGTGCCCTCCGACCCGGATTGATCATGACGCCCCCGCGCCCCGCTTCTTCCTCAGGGCCTCGATGTCAAGGGGGATTGCGGTGGCGGCTCCGAATAAACTTTTTCTAGAAACTACACTATGAATAAGTACACTATGAATATGAATGGGCAGGGAGGCGAGACGGGTGGCGGGCCCGGGGGGCGAGGCTTGCGGGGTGGCGAGGCGGGCGGGGTGCAGGTGGCGAGGCAGGCGGGTGGGGTGGCGTGGCGGGCGGGCCGGGGGGGCGACCTTAATTGTGAATTACCGGACAATCTACTCCGGCACTGTGGGCCAAGGGGCGTGTACGGACAAGGTAGGGCATGATCGCTCGAAATTGATCGGCCTTGGGGGAACTTCGGAAGGAAGGCCCTTAGGTCAGCTTGCAATTCGATATCTGCGAGGCGGTACCGACGCTCAGCGGCTCACATCAGACCATGTATTGTTCCGCCGGGCGGCGCAGGCGCGTGTGCCGCACTTGCTCAGACGACGAGTCTCGGCGACGTCGTAGCGACCCTGTGCGCCACCGCGTTCCGCCGGCCGGGCCCGGGGCCTGACAAGGGTTGAGCAGAGGACGCAGCCGGCGCCGGCAGCGCTAGCTGCAGGGCCGCCCGGGCTTGGCCATGGTCCGACGGTCACCGGGTGCGAGGAACCTGGCCATGGCTGAGGGGTCGACGTCATCGGGCTTGCAACTGCGATGTTCCACGCGCTCAGCGGCTGTGAGCGCCGGCGGGCCCCGCGCCGCTCCTGACGGCGGGCTCGCGAGCTGATCGAGCATGAATTCGAGGGGGGAGGGGGGGTAACTCCAATTCAAGGGTACACCACCACTGTACACCAAGAAAGGTTTAGAGACCACCGAGGTAATTATAGAAAACCTGGACGTCTACAGCGTGGAAGCATGTAAACGGCGCCCGGCCTACAACCCACAATCGAGCATAATTCAGAGAGAGAGAGAGCAAGTAAAAGACACTCCCAGGACTCGAAACCGAGTCTGGGTGGTGATAAACATATTCAATGATTGCTCTCAAAAAAAGCAAATAACAACCCGTATGGAGACCCTACCCGGTGACCCGAGACAGAGGATCAAAGAATGCAAGTTTGAGACGTAGGATCTCATACAGGAAACAAACCTGACCTTCCCGTACTGACCTGCTCCCTATCAGGCCAGCCGGGGAATCAGGCAGGACATGTCATGATGATCAATCAAGTAAAATTTCGAAGACAACTCACGCTACGAGTTATGGCTCTATGGCGCGATTTCCGCCATACAAACCTTTTTCCGAGTCAAGTTGATTGACTCAACTCGGGAGAGCTCTCGACCAATGGCCGCCCGGTGCCCGGTTTCGAGTCAAATTAGTGTTGCCAGGTGCCCGCGTTTTCCCCGTACTAATTCGACTTGAAAATGCCAGTGTTTTCTCCGCTTCCCCCTCCATCCCAGCCCGCGCCGGTCAGACCTGCGGGGCGGGCGAGCCTTAGGGAGGGGCCGTAGAGTTTCCGGGGGTTCGACATACGTCTGTACCCCCGCCGAAGCGATGAAAGAGGGGTTCGGCGGTTCAAGTCTTCCATCCCGGCCCTGCGGGGCGGGCGGGCCTAAGGGAGGCGCGGTAGAGTTTCCGGGGGTTCGCCGCACCTAGGCCTCGGGCGACCGAAGACGAAGGCGTACCCCATCAGCCGGAGCCGGCTTACGGGGTACTCGCGTCGCTCGTCTCGCTCTCCGCCGTCCCGCCCGTCTTCCCCCCGGAGACGACGCCCGCGCGCGGGCCAGACCTCCTCCAGAGAGGGGTACACCGTCGCGCGGACCCCCCGGAGACTCGACGCCTACCCCGTAATATAAGGGTCGGCGCGAGGGAAGGGAGCGGGCCCCCGGGAGGGCGGGCGGCACGAACCGTACGCGTCCCCGCGCACGGGGCGCGCTCGTTCTTTGTCTCGCCCGCCGCCGCCCCGTCCCTCGTCCCCCCGGAGACTCGACGCCTAGCCCGTAAGAGTCGGCACCGGCGCGGAGGAGGGCGGCGGGACGGACCGCCGGATCGGACTTACAGAGCGCGCCCCGTGTGCGGGCGCCGCGAGAGTCTACTCTGTGCTCTACCTCCTCGCGTCTACTCTGTGCTCTACCTCCTCGTGGCGGCTCCCGGTCGTCGCCCCCGACAACTTGCCGACGACGAGCCCGCTGCAGGGTGCGTTGGTCGAGGGCGCTGGTCGCGAAACATGTACCCCGCTCGGCAGTTAGCTTGCGCCGCTTTCCGGCCGCGGAGACCTCCGCCACGACCACGCGCCTCCACAAGATCATGGCTAGGACCCAGGCATGATTCGCGTACCCCGACCTGGAGAGAAAGTAGGTAGCGGGCTCCTGCCCGCTGGGCGCCTCTCCGGCTGCCGCGAATCACCTTGGCGGTGCCTCCACCCCTCCTCTAGCCGGTTAGCCGCGCGTCCGTTAGGAATCCGCTCCGTGGGTCGGTTCGGCGAGCCACTCCAGCGGACACCAGCGGCGGCTTCAGCAGCTGCTCTCTCGTTCAGCCCAAGCACTTCTCTGCGGCAACGATCGGCCGCCGCGGCTATGGGGCCGGCGACCTGTGCTGCGCCCGCGCAGATGATCGTCGGTCGTGTGATTGCGCGCCCGCGTCGCGGCCGTGGGCGTCGCGGCCGCACAGATACTTGGATTCCTGGCGAGGCGACGTGCTTCTGAGCACTCGGGCGGCCGGGGCCTCCCAACCCCGCCGCAGCGGACTCCCCGCGCGCGCGCGTGTGCGCCAGCTGGAGGCGGTATCTCTCGGCCAAGGAGCACGGGTCGCTGGCTGCGGCTGGCGATGCTGTGCGCCCGCCGGTTTTCACCCGGGCTCTCACGGGCTCCGGTTTCCGGCCTCCCTGGGGTTAGATCTCCTTGCTTTCTTAGTACGTTTCCTCCCTACCAAACTGAGGGCTATAGTTCAGGCTCAGCCGCTTCGACCTCATCCTCGCTTATACATCGGTCCTCTCTGTAGGCGCCCTTGTCCTGAGGGGGGTTATAGTAGCTCAGCTCTGCTTCGGCTCTCTAGGCAGGTGTAGGCAGCGTTTCTAGGCAGGTATAGGCTCTTTCTCCAGTATAATAGCTCCACCCGGTCCGATGTCCGAAAGGCTTAGTCCCGTAGGCTCATCTCTCGACTTGACACAGATGGACACATCAGTTTTATCCTTAGCCATTTGTCTCGGTGTGTGCGAATTCAGACGTTAAAAAGGCTAGGACCCAGGCATGCGACTTTGAGCTACGGACCATAACGCGCCCGCCGCGCTCGAACCGCTCACCGGCGCCCAGGCGCAACTTCGGCCCGCCGCAGCGCCCACGGCGGAGGCGTCGGCGGGCGGGCGGGCTCGGGAGCGCGTTTGATTCGCTTCGGAGGCAGCGCCTGCGGCGGCAGGATGCGCGGGACGGGTCGGGCCAGGCCAGCCCGCGGCCGGCGCCGGTCCGTCGGCGGCGTCGGCTTCGGCGGGGCCCCGGACTCCATGGAATCGTTCCCGGTGGTCTTTGGCGCGCCTCTGCCGCATCCACGGTTCGCTTTCTTCCTGTTTCGCCTCGTTCGCGCGCTCCGAGGGGTCCCACCGCCGTTTCTCATGCGTACCACGGCAGGGCGGGGGCGCGGGCCTCCGCGGACATCACCATCGTACTCGTCTCGCCGCGCCCGTTTCAACGAGGTGCATCATGCCGGGGACCGGGGGTCTAAGATGGGGGTAACCCCCTCGCCCTCTACGGCGTGAGGGACCTCGTTCGAACCGTCGGGGCGAGCCCCGTGCGATGCCGTCACGGTCCGCGGGGCTTGGGCGGTCTCCCGCGCGGCCGAGCCGCGGCGGCATGACGCGGCTGCGGAGGGGTCTTGTACGAGCGGCATCAACGCCAGCTGCAAGTCTTGTACGAGTTCACAACGCAGGGAATTAATTCGAACCGACACGAAAAGATGCGTATAAAGAATGAAATTCCGAACTTCAGCTTCGAGGCTTCCGAAGTTCCGCTGGGACTTCGCTTCCGCCGTTCTCCGGCGCCAAACGTCGTTCCTGGCGACGTCGACGATCGCGAGGGCCACGTTAACAGGGCGGCGGACGCGCAGGGCGGGCGGAGGGCGCAAGCTCACCTCCGAGGCTCGCTTTCCAATTTCAGAATAAAATAGTGGAGTATGCAGTCACTGAGCTGCACGGGGTAACCATATCGACTCGCGGCTGACAGTGCCTCGGCCCGCAGATCACTGAGTCAGCTGCGTGCGGCGGGGGCGGAGCTCGAGGCACAACGCCTTGACGCGATGTCCAGCGCAGGCCTAGGCCCCAGTGCGTGCTTGTGAAACGCGAAGAGTTGATCAAATCATTGAATGCGATTAAGCCTTGAAGCCTTGGAATTCGAGAGAATTTGATCTCGAGCTTGAGTACCAAGCCCAAGCCTTTGAAGCTTAAGTAGATAGCTAGAAATCATGGCATCATGATCATGGCATCAAGCCTTCCGAAGTTCAAGAAACAGCCGAAGCGCAGCCTGGCACTGCGGCAGCGCTAGCGCGCGGCGCCGGCGGGGGGCGTACGTGCATGACTCAGTGAGGCGGCCCGCCGCGGCGCCCCGGCTTGCTACATAGTAGATTAACCCATGTTCCCCTTGGAAGAAAATTCCGTTTAGTACTACGGCAGACTCAAACTGCCAGCCGCTGAGCATTGTCTACTGTGCGAACAGTCAAACTCACTGAGTGGAGTGCACTCCATGGTTGGTCCAGCCTGGGCTACCAACAGTCGTGCCAGCATGTTTGGTAAGTGGGGAACTTGTGAATCGCAGGCCAGTGGTTGAGTTGTCGCTCTCATTGGTATACTCAATTTGATATGCACTTGAAGGCTGCCAGTGCTGCCTTGACTCACTGTGGTCACTGAGACAGGCTCCACATGAGAAGCAAAAGTCACTGAGTGATGTATGACTCTGTGACTTCTTAAAAAAAGTAGCGGCAGCCGCTGCTTATGCCAGTGAGCTTGGAAGTATGAAGTGGGAAGATCTGCCACAGAGTGGAGTTTTGTGGCTGAAATTGGGTATCCGGCAGTTCTGTCAATGGAAAGTCCCTTTTTTCCTTTTTTCTTCCTGAAGTGCTGTGGTGCACTTGACTGCTCAGTGCCGATTCAGAACCGGTTTGATTCTTGGCAAACAATAAATAATACATTAAACATCTTGGCATGTACTACGGTACAACAAAAAGAAATGCATATGTTCCACAACTTTGACAATGTACAAACAACAACACAAGACAAAAAAATAAAAACACAACACTAGCACAACGTTCACACATTCACAACAAACAAAACAGAAACTTGCCAAATTGAAATTGAAGAGATTGTACTTGCATTTTTTGTTTAACAAAACAAACAACATTCTCTTCTAGATGGCCCAGCTGCAGTGGCATCTAGATCTTTATATTGATCATGATGCATGCATTATTCATCATGGCATCATTGCATGCATAAAATATTGTTGCGTGTTACATGCATGAAATGAAATGATCAATGATTGACTTGTTCATGATCAATTCTTCTACAACCTTGCCAGGTTGTTTTTGCCAAATTGTCAATTGAAGTGTTCAATTCTTAAGCTTCTTGCAATTGTTCATGATCAGTGCTGCAATGTATTGCCAGGCTAGATAGCTATATATATAGCTGGCAAGGTGGTGTATTGGGGGTACAGGCAGACTGAGGTACAGGGGTACAAAGCTACAGGGACTTGGACAGTATATCACTGCTGCAATAAATGTTAACGTTCAAGCTTATTGCCCACTTTCCTGCTAAGAATTGCCCTTGCTTTGCCAGCCATGGCCAGTATTTAACACCAAAACTCGATGTTTGATGACAGATCTAGAACATAAATGATCAAACCTGAAAGACATTGCATGTGCTTCTTTTGTATTGTTTTTGTGATCACTTCATTGTTTCTGGATCTGTTCTGAAATGCTCTCTTCTTCAGTGCTTCAGCTTCATTTTCGTTCTTTGTAATACGATTGAACCACAAGAGATTCATGTGTGCAATTTCAAACTTCTTGCAATTGTTCAGTGCTTTAGCTCTTCTTTTCATCTTCCTGGCCAAAGCTATAGCTAAGAATATCAAATCGCCCTTTAATTTCTTTGCCAGCCAAGAATTAAACACCAATTGCAAAGCATTATGTTTCATGACAAACCATAAATGATGAAGCCTAGCTTTGGACTACATTGCATCTCGTGCATTGTTTCTAGATTACATGATCAGTGTTTAATTTCTACATCTTTCATGCACTCAGATCTGTTCTGTTCTTTATGTTCAGTGCTTCAGCTTCTTCTGTTCTGTCTTCACAACTTTAGTACTTCATTCTCATTCTTTGTTCAATTAATAAGTAGAAGTAGTAGTACCGTAGTACATAGACGAAGAAGAATAGACAACAAGAAATCAAAGATTCCTAAATAACACTGGGGGGGTGCGGGGGGGCGGAGCCCCCCTGCTTGTCTCATGGGATTTCGGGCCAGTCCGTCGCCGTCAGGATCCCCAGGGTCATGATCAAAAACAGCTGCAGGGTCTTCATCTATATGAGTCCCCCGCGGCCGCGGCCGGCCCTCCAGGCTTGCAAAATTGACATCGAATTCGAAGAACTTCCAAGTTCGAATTCGGAAGAGGCGGGGCGTACGTATATACGCGTGGGGGCGTCATTCCTGCATGTATATACGTATATTCATCGTGTATATATACGTATTTTGTAGAAGAGCATGTATTCATAGAGTAGTTTGTAGAAAAAAGTGGAAAATTGGACCCGCCACTGCACTCTCCCTCGACATCGAGGAAGAAGCGGGGCGAGGCCTAGGGGGCGTCATTCCGGTTCGGCGGGCGCGGCGGCGGGCCGGGCCCCCGCGGGGCCTGCGCCGGGCTCGTCAAGCTGCGCGGCGCGGCGCTCCACCATCCTCAGCAGGTCCTCCTTCTTCACCGGCTTGCTCAGGTACTCGTCTGCCCCGCAGGGTCAGCCGGCTGGCCCCGCGAGGCGGGGCGGGGCGAGGCGGCGCGGCACGCGCAAGCGCGCACCCATACCGGCTCTCAGGCACTTCTCCCGCTCGCCGGCCATCGCTGAGCGCCGCCGGTCAGGCCCGTCAGGGGCCGGGCCGGGCCGGGGCGGGGCGGCGGCGCCGGGCGGGCGCGGGCACCGTGGGCGGTGAGGCCGACGATGACGGTGCGCGTGCCCTGCTCCGCGTCCAGGGCCCGGATGAGGCGCGTCGCCTCGTACCCGTCGCACCGCGGCATGCTGCAGTCTGCCGGCGCGCGCGCGCGCGCGTGTGAGCGCCGCGCGAAGCGAGGCGGGAGCAGCAGAGGAGGGCGGGAGGGGCCGGGACGGGGCGGGGCGGACCCATGAAGACGAGGCCGAAGGCGCGGCGGCGGACGTGCTCGAGGGCGGCGAAGCCGTCCTCGGCGACCTCCACCCGGTGGCCCGCCCGCTCCAGCAGCTTTCGCACTGCGCCCCGCCCCGCGTCGCCGACGCCCGCGAGCGGCGCGGGCGCGGGCGCGGGCAGAGGCCTACGCCTGGGCCTAGGCCCAGGTCCGGCCGGGCGAGCGTGCATGCGCACCGACCATCTGGTTGACCGGGTTGTCCTCCACCTGCGCCGCCCCGGGGCGTCAGGGCGCGCGGCGGCGGCGGCGGCGGGGCGCGCCGGCGCCCCCGCGCACCACGAGGATGTCTGTGGTGCGCCGGCGCTTCTCGGCGGGGCCGCCCCCGCCGCCGGGGCCCGCCCGCTCGAGAGGGGCCGCCCGGACCCGAGCCCGAGCCCGCCGCGCGCCTTGGAACCCTCCGCGGGGAGCCCGTCTTCCGACGAGGACGAGCTCCCCGCTGGCCACTTGCACTTCCGCGAGCCTCGCGTCTCCGCCCCGGCCCCGACCCCGGCCCCCGCCCCAGCGCCCTCGTCGGCCGGCCGCTCGTGCTGGGGCGCGGCGCGGCGGGCGAGCTCGCGGGCGACCGCGCGGGCGAAGCGCTCCTGGGGCACGGGCTTGTAGAGGCAGGCCACGCGGCTCGGGCAGCGGTCCTTGTCGAACTTGGACTCGGTGCGGAGGACGGCGAGCGCGGGGAGCTCCGCCAGGGCCGGCGGGGCGCCGGGCCCCGCCAGTGGGCCCGCCTCGAGCAGCGCGAGCGCCCCGTCGACGCTCCCGTCGACGACGGCGAAGGAGACGGGGGCGCCCTCGGCGGCGATGCGGCGCAGCAGCGGGGCGAGCTCCTCGGGGCGCCCGCAGGGGGCCGCCTCCACGCCGGCCTCGGCGAGGTAGCGGCCCAGCAGGCCGGCGACGAAGGGCCGGGCGAGCACGGCGGCGACGGGGCGCCCGCCGGGGCCCCCGGAGTCGGGGAGGGCCGGCGGGGCGCGCGGCCGCGAGTCCGGCGCGTAGGCCATCGCGACGGTGAAGTAGAACGTGGACCTGGCGCCGCGTCACGCGAGGCCGGGGAGTCGGAGGTGAGGGGGGAGGGGGAGGGGGAGGGGGGAGCGGACCCCTTGCCGAAGTCGGATTGGACAGAGATGGTGCCTGCGCCGTGCGCGGCGGCGCTCTCGGGCTCCTGGCCGGCGCAGTGCGAGACGATCGTCTTCGAGATGGCGAGGCCGAGGCCGGAGCCCTCCCAGCGCCGCGAGAAGGAGCTGTCCACCTGCGCGCCGGTACCCCGCCCCGCCGGCCTCTGACGTCAGAGGGCGACGCTCCGGAGGCGCCTGCGCGGGGGCCGGCGGGGGCGGGCGGGCCTGCGAGAAGCGCTGGAAGAGCTTGGGGAGGTCCTCCTGCTTGATCCCTACCCCGGTGTCCTCCACCTGGAACCGCAGCACGAACTCCGTCCTGCCGCCCCGCGGCCCGCCCGCCCGCCCATTCGGACGGAGCTCCGGGAGGGGCGCGGCTCGGGGGCCGGGGGCCGGGGCGGGGCGGCACCGGACGTCGGCGACGAGCTCGACGGAGATGAGGACGTGCCCGTCGGGGCGGGCATGCGAGCTGAACTTGATCGCGTTGGACACCAGCTGCGCGGCCGGCGTCGGGTCTGGCGAGGCCAGGCGGGGGCCCGCGGCGAGGCGGGCGGGCGCACGTTCATGATGACTTGCTTGAGCCTCGTCTGGCCGAGCGGGCGGGGGCGGGGCCGGTCGGACGGGGCAGGGGGGGTGGAGGGGGCGAGCGAGAGCGCACGGGGTCGCCCATGGCGCGGAGCGGGCAGCGGGGGTCGATGTGGGAGCCGATCTCGAGGCCGTTCTTGTACGCGGAGACGGAGGAGGCGGCCACGCAGTCGTTGACGACGCCGGCGACGTCGAACTCGACGCGCTCCAGCTTGACCGCCCCGGACTCGAGGCCCGAGAGGTCCAGGATGTTGTTGATGATGCGCAGCAGGTGCTCAGCGGACTGGTGGATGATCCGCGCCGTCTGCGCCTGCTGCTCCGTGAGCGGGCCCGAGTCGAGCAGCAGCTCCGAGAGGCCGATTATGTTGCCGCAGGGTGTGCGCAGCTCGTGGCTCGTGTTCGCTAGCAGCGTGTCCTTGGCGCGGTCTGCCGTGCCGCCCCGCCGCCGTCACGATAGGGCCCGCGGCCGCCCGGCGGGGAGGGAGGGGGGCGGCGGGGGCGCGCGGGGCGGACCGAGCATGGCGAGGGAGCGGTTCTTGACCTCGAGCTCGCGGTTGTAGAGGCGCAGGTCCTCGTGCAGCGTCGCGTTCAGCATCGAGACCGCCAGCTGCGCCCCGCCACATGATCAGGCCCCCGGGGCCGCAGAGACAGGGCGAGGCCCACCTGGGCGGCGAGGAGCTGGAGGAGCTCGACGCGCTCGAGGCTGAAGGCGCCCGCCATGAAGCGGTTCTCCAGGTACAGCGCCCCCATGACCTTCTGCTGGTGCATCTGCGCTGGAGCTCACCGGAGAGCGGGCGGGGCGCGGGCGCGGGGGCGGGGCGGGGCGGGGCGGCGGGGCGCACGACGGGTACGCAGAGGACGGAGCGGAGGGCGTTGCGCTGCACGTGCCCGCACGACACGAAGTTGCCCTGCGCGGCGTTGGAGGGGGGGGCCTCGCGAGAGGCGCCACGGCTGGCCGGGGCGGGGCGGGGCGGTGCCCCGGGCGGGCGGGTACGGGTGCGCACCTCGGCGCAGGCGTTGTCGAGGAGTACGTATTCCTCGGTCCGGATCACGTACTGCGGGAGGGGGCGGGCCCCGACTCGGATCGGATCGGATCGGATCGGATTGGATCGGAGGAGGAGAGGCCGCGGGGCGGCCGGCCGGGCGGCGGGCCGGGCGGGGCCGGGGGCGGGCGCGGGCGCAGGCGCGGACCTGCACGATGGCGTGGGAGACGTTGCGGTACTGCGCAAGCGGCTTGTCCACGCAGCGGATGTCCACCGCCGCCCGCCGCCCGCCCTCCCCGCCCTCCGCCTCCCGCCCGCCCTCGGAGTGCAGGTGCATCATATCAACCTGCGAGAGCGAGCACGCGGGGGGGCGTGCGGTCTCAGCGCGCCCCGGCCGGGGAGGAGACGAGGGCGGGGGGGGGGGGGGGGAGGGGGGGGGGAGGGGGGGGCCGACCTCGCCCTCGACGCGGACGCAGAAGAGGGAGGAGAGGCCCGCGGACGCCGGGGCCTGCTCGTGCCGGCAGTGCTTGCTGCGCGCCAGCACCAGCCGCGCCACCGTCTGCGCCCCCGCCCCGCCTCAGCTTCGCGAGCGTGTGTGTGTGTGTGCGCGCGCGCCGCGCCGCGCCGCGCCGCACGCGCACCGCGCCGGCGTTCTCCATGACGATGAGCTGGGGGCGGCGGCGGCGCTGAGGAGGAGGCGGGCGGGCGGGGCGGGCGGGCGGGCGGGGCCGGACCATGAGCTTGGAGAGAAGGGCGTCAAGGTCCGACTCCGTTGCGAGCGCGAGCGCCGAGCGGACGACGGTGAGGATGTCCACCGTCGACGCCGTCGCCCGCGGCGCGCTCGCCGGCGCCCCCGAGCCCGACCCCGTCTTCGTGCCCGAGCCCGAGCAAGCGCCGCCCGTCGCCGCGGCGGCGGCCGGAGAGCGCGCCGCGGCCGGGCGCTCGGACGAGTCGGAGGACTTGCCCCCCCCCTGGAGCGGGAGCCGGAGCCCGTGGAAGCGTTCCTGGGGGCCTTGGAGTACACGAGGGCGTCCCGGAGCTCCGCGTGCTGGCTCAGCAGCAGCGCGACCTTGGTGCGCGCGCCCCACGCGCTGTAGTCCTTCACCGCCTCCTTCAGGTAGTGCAGCCCGGCGCCCCGAACGCCGGCCGCCAGGCAGAGGGAGGCGGCGAGCTCGTGCGCCAGGGCCGAGACCTGCAGCGCCTGCGAGTCGCGCGCCGCCCGCGCCGCCGCCTCGTAGCGCCCGAGCAGCGGCCCGAGGGCGGCGCGGGGGGCGTCGGGCCCGCCAGCGCCCGCTCGCGCTCTGCGTCGAGGAAGAGGGCGCGGCAGCGGAAGTCGGCGCAGTGATCCGCGTACTCCTCGAGCCGCGCGACGAGCGCCGCCGCGCGCGCCGCCGCCTCCGCCCGCTCGCCCTCCCCAGCGGCGCCGGCGCCTCGGGGCCCGGCCACACGCCCAGCCGGCACGTCGTCTCCGCGAGGCCTGCGCGCGTGCGCGTCGCCAGGGGGGCGGAGGCCTAGGCGGGGCGTGCGCGCGGACCCTGGAGGAAAGGCTCCTCGAAGCTGAAGATGACGCCGGGGGTGTCGCCGACCGCGGCCCGGAAGCTCGGCAGCAGCGCCGCCGCCTCCCGCAGGCGGTCCAGCACAACAAGGGCCACGAAGCGGAAGGAGAGGTACGCCGAGCGGCAGTAGGGGCCCCGCGCCGCCATCTCCGGCCCCATGTCCGCCCCCGCGACCATCGCGTCCGCGTCGCTCTGCCCGCTCTGCGCCGCCAGGGGGCCCCCGCCCGCCCACCTAAGCCAGCACCGGCGGCGGTGCGGAGGCGGCGGGGCGGCTCGCCTCGAGGAGGCGGACGTGCGCCGCGGCGGCGTCGAAGGAGACCTCAAGCTCCAGGTTCACGCACTTGCTGACAAAGGGCTTCAACTCGACCACTGCGCGCGCGGGGCGCGGCGTGAGGGGGGCGGAGCCAACAGGGGGAGGCCTAGGGAGCCAGCGGGCCGGGGGCGCGGGGCCGGGGGCGGCGCACTGGTCTCGTGCATGTCGCCGAGGGGCACGCCGGCGAAGAAGGAGATCCAGAGCTGCTGGTTGATGGCGTAGAGGGCGTTGTTGAGGTCCCCCGCCCGCTGCGAGAGCCGCGCAGCCTCCGCCATGGGCGCGATGCCCGCCAGCCAGTTCGAGCCCACTGGGAAGGAGCAGAGCGCGCACACGAGCACGCGGCCCCTGCGCCCCGCGAGGATGGGGATAGGGATGGGGGGGTTGGGGGGGGGGGGGGGGGGGGGGTTACCGGAGGAAGTCGGAGGTGCACGCGCCCTCGCGGTCGATGACGGCGAGGCAGAGGCGGCGCATGCGGACGGCCCCCTCGTAGTCCTTGCGGATGCCGGCGAGGATGAAGACCATGTAGGCGTACCAGGAGACGGCCGCCGCGTTGCCCCCGCGCTCTATGCAGAGCCGCACGAGGCTCGCCGCCAGCACCTGGTACGGCCCGAACATCGCTGCACGGGGCGTCAGCGACGGGGCGGGGCGGAGCGGGCGGGCCGCGCACTCGAAAGGTACATAACCGCTGCGGCGACGGCGGGGGGACGTCAAGCCAGGCTCAGCGCAACGCGGATCCACTGGAGAGGGCGGGAATCGCACCCATGACCTCGACCAGGGCGAAGAGGAGCAACGTGAACTCGTCGTCCTGGTCCTGGGGGAAGATGAGGGGCGCAGGGGAAGGGGCGCGGCGGGCGACAGTCGCGGGGCGGGGCGGGGCGGGGCTGGCATGGGCGCACGGGGTGGCCGGCGACGAATTCGTCGAGGTTGGCATCCACTCCCCGCGCCTCCCAGGCGCGCCACATGGCCCCGTACGCCTCGTCGATGCGGGCCTGGGGCACGGTCCCGTCCTCGCCCCGCTCGATCTCGATCCCGAACTCGCGCACGACCGCCTCTGCACGCTTTACGACCTCCGCGAAGCGGTTGGCGGTGGAGAGCATGTTGACGCGCAGCCGGAACACGTCCAGCTTCTCCCGCAGCGACGCCGCGCGCCCCTCGATGTAGCTCAGGTGCTCGTCTGCCGCCCTAAAGTTCTGGCACAGGTACTCCGACTCCGCGAGGCGCAGCAGGAGCCGCGTGCCCAGGCCCCGCGACGCATCTACGAGGTCCAGGTCCCCCTGCCGCTCGCGCAGCTCGGCGTGCCGAATCGGGCGCTGCTCGGGGGGCGCGGGTGCCCCCTCCTGCGGCTCCCGGTCCGCGGGAGGAGGGCCCCCGGGGAGGCCGTAGAGCGCCCGGACGCCGGCCTGGTGCGGGGGCGGCGCGGTGAGGAGGGGGCGGGGCGCGCGGGGCCCGAGGGGAAGAGGGGGCGGGTACGTGTACCTCGAAGTAGGAGCGGGCGGCCTCGTGGGCAGTGGAGGTGAAGGCCTTTGCGCCGGCCTGCAGGTTGAGCTCCGCCAGGCGGCAGCGCTCCTCGGAATCGTCGATGAGCGCAGCGCCCCGGTTGTAGTGCGCCACCACCTGGTGGGGGCACGGTGGGCGGGCGCCGGCGCGCCTCAGCGGCGCCGGCGCGGCACGCGCGCGCGCGCGCGCGCCTCGAAAATGTTGTCCTCTTCCTCGTCTCCGCGGGCTTCCCGCATTTTGGAAGGGGCCTCTACGACGAGAGAGCGCGCCGCCAGGAGCCGCCGTCCGATGCGGAGGTGCAGCGCCGGCAGATCCACGGGCGCCACCAGAACTGGAATTAGGAGGAGGGGGAGCAGGAGAAGCAGGTTCTGTTAGGGAAAAGAAAGGACAGGAAACAAGCGGGTCTTGTGAAGGCGCACGGGCGGCGGCCTGCTGCACGCGGTCGTGCACGAAGCGGTACGTCTCCGCGCCCACGGAGACGATCAGCCGCTTGCGGATCGCCTCCGAGACCGCCGACTGCGCCGCCCAGGCCCGCGGGTGAGGGGCGAAGTAGAGGCGGAGAGGGAAGAAGTGGAATAACACGGGAAAACGGCGGAAATTCGGAAACCCATCTATCCTGAGGGGCGCACCATGATGGCCTCCTGGGGCCGGGCGGCGGTGACGGCGAGCAGGGGGACTTTGAAGGCGTTGCCGAACATCGAGGCGAGCTTGAGTGTCTCCTGCGCCCCCGGAGAGAGCTGCGAGATGTACGAGACGAGCATGTCCACCACGTTGTCCGTGTAGCTGCGCCCCGAGCCCCGTGCCGGAGCGCGTCAGCCGGTCGGTCCTCCGGGCCGGGATACAGGAAAGAAAGGAACGGCCCGCAGGGGGCGCCTCGGCTCACTTCATTTGCTCGATGTCGGAGACGTTCCAGTGCCAAGCCCCCGTCTGGTGGTCGATCTTGATCTTCTCTTGGCTATAGAGCGTGTCCAGGAAGCTGCGGATAAAGACTGCGCGGGGCAGGGTGAGATGTATGCGGAGAGGGCAGAGGAGGGCGGCGTGGGGGTGGGCGGGGGGCCGTGGTGGCGCACAGGGGTTGCCGTCGGTCTTGGAGTGGATGAGGCGGGCGAGCTCGTCCGAGGCGGCGGCCTCGCAGCGCAGCGTCGCCGCCAGGAAGCCGTTCACGTCCTCCACGCTCAGCGGGCCCACGTCAATGTCCTGCCCCCGCCCCCGCCCCGCAGCAGAGCCCCGTCAGCGCCGGGAATCCAACGAGACGTGCGAGATTCGGAGGCCTAGACCGAACAGGGGCCCGTTCAGCTCTAGATCTCCGAATCGTGGAGCCGTGCAAGCCTTGCGCCAATCTCGGGGAGGGCGAGCGGAGGAAAAGAAGGGCGCACGTAGATGGGGACGCCGCTGGAGTGGATCTCGTCGATGGCAAGGGCCATCGGGTGCGACGGCCGCACCTCGTTGCTCCGGCTGCCCGCTCCCGCCGGTTCGACAAGGCCCGCGGCAACGGGCGCTGCTAGGCAGGGACGGGCGCACCAGGCGCAGATGAGGAGGCATTCCATGGAGGGCCAGGTGGCGAGGCGGCGGATCTGGGCGGCGCGCGGCGCGGCTCGGCGCGGCTCGGGCGGGGGCGGGGGCGGGAGGAAAGGGCTGCGAAGGCAGCGCACGAGCTTAAGGGATGCGGTGTCGGCCCACTGCATGTCGCTGCGGGGGGTCCGGATCCCTCAAGAGACGTCGAGGGCGAGAAGCTTAAGGGTGGAATGGGGCGCACTCGAGGAAGACGACGAGGGGGTACAGGGACTCGAGGAGCTGGCAGACGGTGGTGGTGAGGCGGAGTGCGGTCTCGGCCGGCGGGAGCGGCGGGACGGGCGCGAGCTCGACGCCCGCGGCCGCCGTGCCCAGCAGGTGCCTGGCCTCCGGGACGAGGTCGACGAGGACCGAGGCGTTCTCGCCGAGCGCCGCGACGATGCGCGGCTGCACGGCGAGCAGCCGCTCGTTATCCGCGAGCAGCTGCGCGGGTGTGAGAGGGGGAAGAGGGGAAGGGGGCGAGGGAAGAGCGGGTAGGACCTGCTGGACGAGGCCGATGATGGCGGCGATGATGGCGCTGTAGGGGCGCGACGCGCACGTGTTGTGGTCGTACTTGCCCCGCAGGAAGACAACCGGCAGCTCCGTCGCGACGTCCTGCGCGCGCGCGCGCGCCCCGCTCGGCGCCCGCCCCTCCCGTCGTCGGCGTCCCGGCCCTCCCCGCCCACCTGGACGAAACGGAGAACGAGGCCGGTCTTGCCGATGCCGGAGACGCCGCGGATGACGAGCACGCCGCGCCGCGCCGGCTGCGAGGGCTCCAGCGCACCGGCGCCGCGGAGCACCGAGCTCGACCGCGAGGGCCCCGCCGAGGAGGAGTCCTGCGAGGCGTCCGGCGAGCTCGAGGGGCCGTTTTGGCGGTGGCCCGGGTTGTGGCCCGGGGCGCTGCGCCGCTCGATCTTGCGGTTGATCTCGTCGAGGGACCCGAAGACGGCGACGAAGGCGGCGGCGAGCTGGTCGACGAGGCGCTCGCGCCCGTACAGCCGCGTCGAGAGCTGCAGCGTGCAGGGAAAGTCCCGCGACGCCAGCTGCCCCGAGAGTGAGCGAGCGCGAGCATCCCGTCGCGATCGCGGGACGAGAGGGCGTGCCTTGAAGGTGCTGATGATGCCGGGCCCCGAGCGGAGCTGCGCGTAGCAGTTCGAGAGGTCCTTCCGGACGCCGTACGCCGACTGGTAGCGGTCCTCCGGAGACTTCTCCATCAGCTGCGCGCCCGTCGACGTCAGCCCAGCGCAGCCTCCCCCTTGCTTTTCTCTACTACACTCGCCTTCTCCACGATGGCGCTGATGACTTCGGGGATCTCGGGCCTGCGCGCGGTCGCGTCGGCCCAGGGTGGCCCCGGCCTGGCCGCGCCGTCCCGGCCCGCGCACCGGATCACGCAGACGGGGGTCGCCTTGCGGGCCAGGTGCCCGTGTATGATCGACAGGGAGTCTCCGCTGCCGGCGCAACCCGTTGGCGCGGGCGGCGCACGTGAACAGAAGTGGAAAGGTGTGGGAGGGGTGGGTAGAGGGTTGGGGTGGGGGAAGGGGGGTGGCGGGGGGCGCACGTGAACGGGAGGTGCCCCACCAGGCACTGGTAGAAGGTGACTGCGGGGAGAGAGGGGGGCGTGAGGGGCGCGCGTGCAGGCTGCACCGCGATCTGCACGCAGTCCCGGAAGCACCGCCCAGGCTGTAGAGGTCGGAGCGCTGGTTCGCGACGCAGTGGATTCGCTTCGTCTGCTCGGGCGCCATGTACGCCAGGCTGGGGAGGGCGTCGGCGGGGGCGCCGGGCGGGACTGGTCGGGGCGGGGCGGGGGGGGGCGCGCCTGCCCTCCATGTCGCTCTGCGTGTACGAGTCCTGGATGTAGCCGGCGAGGCCAAAGTCGGCAAGCTGCAGGCGCCTCTCCTCCGCGTTCTCCAGGTTCACAATCACGTTCCCCGCTTTCACTGCTCCCCCCGGCCCGTGCGCGCTCAGCCGGCGCGGGGCGGGGGCGGCGGGGGCGGAGTCTCGCGATCGGAGGCGGGCGGGTTCGGACCGTCCCTGTGGACGACGTTAGCGCCGTGGACGACGCCGAGCGCGGTCGTGAGCTGTATGGCGAGGGGCAGGAAAATCCCCAGCGGCATCGGCTTCCCGTTCACGATCTTGTCCAGCGAGCGGCCCCCGATGTCCTGCGCCCCCGGCCCGCTCGACCCCCGCGCGCAACGCGCGCAGGCCGGCGGGGGGTCGGGGCGCGAGCCTCCATGACAATCGCGGCCGTCCTCGAGGATACAGCCAGCTCGTAGGCCTTCATGACGTACGGCCCCGCCACGACAGTCTGCGAAGGCGCCGCCCCCGTGAGCCCCGCGTGGCGGCGCCTCCACTGGGGCGAACCATGATGCTGAACTCGCGCTTGAGTTTCTGCGACGGACGCGACTGTTAGAAACGCGGGGTTGCGGCTGGCGGCGGCGGCGGGCGCCTGGAGGTTCGGGTAATCGCTGCGGAAGACTTCAGGGGCAGAAAGCGAGGATTTGACACGGGACCACGCACTAGAATTCTTCATTGAGCTTTTTGAGGACTACGGCCATGCCTGGGCAGCGTTGTCAGCCAATTCCGCGGCGGTATGGCGGGTGCGAACCATCCGACGCGCGAACGGCCCGGATCAGCATTCTGTTGCGGCGCTCGCAGAGCACCTGGAAACGCGCAAGCGTCAGGAGGCTCGCGCGCGGGGATGCGAAGCCTGCAGAGGGCTCGCCTCCGTGGTTACGTAGCCTGCGGCAACGTTAACGAGAGTCACGCAGAGCGCACTGAAACAAGGAGACACAGGACAGACCTGGGAAGGAATCCATCGTATCACGACGTTTTCTTGTGGAAATGCGCAGGCGTTCGAAGCTGCGCGAGGCGCTCAACTTCAGCCGCCCTTGCGGCTCGCCCCGTTCGCCACCTTCGCTGTAAGCGCTAGCTGTCCGTATACGTAATAAGTATCGATCGACCAGCTCCAGGCTCCCCAAGCTCGCGTAATTGCAACTTCGCGAAGCTAAAGCGATCGAAATCGCGATCGCCGTCGGATAGGCCGTAGATCTGTGTATGGGCGTGCATGCACGTGCACCCGTACGCGTGGCTGCCTACAGGGGGGTAGTGTTTACAGGGGTAGTGCGTGCACGGTTTGGATCCCTCAAGATGGGCCCCAATCGCGCATTAATATGCATCGGGGGCGATTGAATTCGGGGGCTATCGAAATTGGGGCCATTGGGGGGCGCTATCGATCCTGGCATAGACTGATTCCTAGAGCGGGCCATGCCCGGCCATCAGTGATGACTTTATAAGAATCATTGAAAAAATATTATTACTAGTTAATAATCAGTTATTAGCAGATTAATAATTACTTCCTCATCGAAGCGCGAAACCACGCGTTGAAGGAGCGTTGCGCTGCGCGGTTCTGGCCCGACCGCAGCGTCCAGCCGCACTGTCCTCCTCTCTCTCCGGACTCACCTTCGGCGCCCTCCTTCACGCTCCCAGACCGGCCGTTGCCGGCCGATGGTCTCCCGCCACCGCTTCGAACGTGGCGGGACTCGCCCGCGCCCTGCTCAACATCCCCGGACTGCAGCCCTCGCGCGCGCGTCGCGCCCGCACATACCACAGCGACTCATCCCGCTGGCCGCAGAGCTTACGCGTACGCCCGGCACCCGAGCCCGGAGAGAGACGCACCTTACACGCAGCGTACCACCACCGCGCACTCGCTCTTGCTCCCGCACTAGGCAAGCCAGGCCTGACCCGTTTCCGCATGCGCAGCGGCGCGCCCTCGGCACAGAGCACGCGTGTCCAGCGACAGTCCGACGCACTGGCCTCCGCCCGCCCTCGACGCCGAGTCCCCGTCCTCCGCCGCGACCGATAGGGCCCGCCATGGCTGTCCCGTCCCACGGCCCGGGCCACTAGGGCTGCAGGAGCCGATGGCGACCTCCCCCGCGGGGTCCGAGCCTGAGGGGTTCCGCCCGCCCGAGGCCCCTGGCTCTCCCGTCCCCCGCCAACGCCTCCCAAGAAGATGAAGCGGCCTCCCCGGCCGCCGCTGCCCCCCCCAGCAAGTCGCCTGCCCGGCCCCGTCGGCTCCGCCCCAGGTTCCCCCCCGCTATCGCTGGCCCAGCCCCAAGACCCCCTGGCCGCCCAGTGCCCACCGCGTACCCCGCGAAGTCCCCCCCCCCCATGGCCACGTCCTCACCCCGTGTACCCCACCGCGTGCACCCCACGTCTAGTTCTAGCGCGTGCGACCCCCGCCCCTTCCAATTGATCCCTCTTACCCTGCATACGGTTCCCCAACGCTCCCCTCCCGACGGCCCACCCCCTGAGCTCTTCCGCTCAGCCGTTTCTCCCCCGGTGCCTCTCGGCCCCGCGGAAGGGCGCAGTACCTGTGCCACGGTGGGCGGTCGGGGACGCCCCACGGCGGGGGCCGGGCCCCATGCCAGCCCCGCAGTGCTGGCCCCGGCGACCGGCGGAGGTCGATCTGGAACAGGGCCCTCTCCGAGTTTTCATGGCCTTTCGACGGCGCGACCTGCATGAGGCAGCCTTCCGGCTGTTTCGCTCGCGCGACCCCGTGGGCGACGTCGACAGCTGCAGGGCCCTGGCCCCCGCGGGAACGGACGTGAGCAGCGGCGACCTCGCACAGGGACGACTAGCTAGTTGACAGCTAGTTGACAACTAGTTGACTATCTCACGAGATTTGCAAAACCTAGATAGTTATCTAGTTGTTATCTAGTGGTCATCTAGACGTCATCTAGTAGTTATGTAGACGTTATCTAGCTGGTAGTCATCTAGACGTCATCTAGACGCCTTCCCACCTATCATTCCCACCCTACCGCCAGCAGCAGCACGGTGATTACAACAGCCTTCATTCACACTGACACACTTGGCTAGCTAGCGCTATGCTATGCTACGCTAAGCTAGCTAGGCTGCACAACCTGCACTACGCTAAGCTAGCTAGACTGGAAAACGCTAAGTTGCCGCCTTCGCCGCGCCTTGCCAGCGCCATTGAGTCGCCCGCTAAGAAATGGCCGTGTTGCCGCCCAGGAAGGCCGCCGCCGCCGCCGCCATCTCGCTGACCTGCAAGCCATGTGAACGTCGTGCAACGGACACGCTAAAGGGCGTAGCTACGCACTAGAAGACTCATATAGACTAGGTCTACGAGGGATGTGCTCTCCTATAACGCGAGCAAGCGCAATCGCAAAGTGACACGCACCAGATGCGGAGATGCCTGCGCGGAGCGATCAGATAGCTGAGCATTTCCGACGGTCATGAAGCCTTGTGGGGCACCGTGGCACACGTTAGTCACGGCTCGGCGGCCCCGGCTGGTCGGACCTGACAAAGACTTCGGAGAATGCATCTTCGGGTCGCTTGTCCGTCCTGAAGAGATAGTCAGCCAGTGTGGCACACGCTGGGACAACCGGACGGCCGCAGACCGACTGCGGTCGACGTCCGTTGGTCCGACCTGTGCGTGAACAAGACAGGACCTGCGCGCGTAAAGAACGCAAACACGCGCTAGGGGCCGCAGCTGAACGCTGCTGCTCGTGCGAGGGTTAGCTGATGCAGCTTTTGGAAGCTGAGGCCGTTGCCGAAGGTTGTGGGATGTGTACCCTTGCTTCAAGCCTGCTACCCCTGCGAGACTGGCAGTCTAGTGTGTCAGACAAGCCTGCTACAGAGACCGCGGCACCCGCAGGCGCAGCCACGCAGCACAACCGAATGGGCGAGAGAACCAGTGAGCGAAGCGCGGCCGGGAAGAGAGCAGCCGGCAATACGCAGCGGCTGCTCTCTTGGCCAGTTCCCGGCCGCGCTGGATCGCTTCTTGTCGTTACTGATGATAGCCTGAGCAACCCCACCCCCCGGCCGATGATGCGCGCTACGCAGACGTAACGTTGACGTCGACGCGCCACAACATTTCCATGCAAGGCCCGGCCTAACAGCAAGCGGTGCGAACGGTTTACGCAGCAAAGAGTCGTTCCCTCATAGACAATTCGTGGGGCCGTGCAACGCATTGATTGCTACACGCGTCTAGATCTGCAGTTGCCTCAGTCGTGGAGGCGCCGCGGCGCCTTCGGCAGGCGGCCGCGCGGCTCGCCGGGCGGGACGGAGGCGCAGCATGCGGCGGCGGGGCTCGACCCGGCGGGGGCCGCGGGGCGGAGGCGCGGCGGGCGTCGGCGCCGGCTCGCAGCACGGGGCGGAGGCGCGGGGGGCGGCGCCGCGGCTCGCTGGGCGTTGCGGAGGCGCTGCGGGCGAGAGCGCGGCGGCGCGGCTCGCGGCGGGCGACGGCGTGGCCCTCTGGGCGGGCAGGAGGCGCGGCGCGCGCCGCGGCTCGCTGGGCGGGGCGGAGGCAGCGCGGGCGGCGGCACGGCTTGCCGCACAGCGCGGAGGCGCGGCGGGCGGCCGCGCGGCTCGCCGGGCTGGCCGGAGGCGCGGCGAGGGCGGCGCAGCTCGCCAGGCGGCCGCGCAGCTCGCCGGGCGGGCCGGAGGCGCGGTGAGGGGCTGCCTCAGCAGGCGGCGGCGCGGCACGACCCGGGGCGGAGGCGCGGTGGCGGAGCCGCGGCGCCGGCTCGCAGCACCGGGCGGAGGCGCAGTGGGCGGCTGCGCGGCTCGCCGGGCGGGGCGAAGGCGCGGCGGGCGGCAGCGTGGCGGCGCGGCTCGCGGCGGGCGACGGCGCGGCCCTCTGGGCGGGCAGGAGGCGTAGGTGGTGGCGGCGCGGCTTTCGGTGGGCGACGGCGCGACCCTCTGCAGCTTGGTGGGGAGGATGTGTACAACAGTCAATGTGTACAGAGACTTCGGTGTGATTTGACTAGCTTTCGGCCTTGGTGGGGCACTGCGGCACTGGGCGGCACTTCGCCTCACTTATTTCCGAAATCTCGTTCCTACAAGTCTTGACATTGTCTTGACAACTATAGTGAATTCTGGACATTGTCTTGAGATTGTGCGTATATTCCATGGGTAACGTCAGTGTCGAGATTCGAGAAGATAATGGGTATGATGTCAAAACCGGGGCCCCGGCTCATCTCACCAGAATTTCGCCAGAATCTTCGTGATTCTCGAGATTGTGCGCGATTTTAGGGGGAATTAAATGTCAAAACCGGAAACCGGCGTGGCCCGAATTCTCGCCAGAATCTCACCAGAAATTCGCCGGAATATCTGTGATTCTCGAGATTGTGCGCGAATTCGGGGGAAATGTCGAAACCGGAAACCGTCGTGGCCCGAATTCTCGCCAGAATCTCACCAGAATTTCGCCGGAATATCCGTGATTCTCGAGATTGTGCGCGAATTCCGAAGTTCGGGGGGAAATGTCAAAATCGGCAAACGCTTGCAAAAATTGGGCCCGGCCCCGAGTTCGAATTCTCTCCCAAAATTTTATCGCCGGCCTCGCTCGTCGCGATTTTTCGGTCTCGCTCTTCTGTATTTTCTGTATACGTATTTCTGTAGTGTATGTGCTCGAGTGTGGTTTTCAAGAAGGACAGGGATGCAAGGCGGGATGCGCAGCGGCGGGGCGGGGCGGACAGGGGCCGGCGCGGGGCGCGATCCGGCCTGTGCGCGGGCGTCAGCGCGGAACGCGGCGGGCGGGGAGGCGGCGGGGGTGGCGCGGACCTGGCCTCAGCCCCGTCGGCGAGGCGGGGCGCGCCGCGGCGGGCGGGGCGGGCAGGGGCCGGCGCAGGGCGCGATCCGGCCTGCGCGCGGGCATCAGCGCGGCTCGCGGCGGGCGGGGAGGCGGCGGGGGCGGCGCGGACCTGGCCTCAGCCCGCGGTAGTTGCTCACTGGATCCGGAGCCGATGGCCTACCGTAGTACAGCTGTATAGCGCGCTATCTACTAGGCTAGGCACATCATGCCCCGCCCGCCCGGCGGCCCCGCCCTGCCGCGGCGCGCCCCGCCTCGCCGACGGGCCTAAGGCCAGGTTCGCGCCGCCCTCGCCGCCTTCCCGCCCGCCGCGAGCTGCGCTGACGCCCGCGCACAGGCCGAATCGCGCCGGGCCCCGCGCCGGCCCCTGCCCGCCCCGCCCCGCCGCGGCGCGCCCCGCCTCGCCGCCCGAGTCCCCGTGCTTGTGGCGAAAGGCTATACATTTACAACGCTACACGCTACCGGAATGCCCTGCTGCCGGCCGCGGGGCGTACCGCGGGGCGGGGCTAGAGGCGCCGGCGCCGGCGCCGGCGCAATGGAGGCGGTGCGGGCAAGCAGGTTGACAGCCCGGGCGACGGCGCGCGAGATGTCCCCGTTGGGCGCCGCGGATCGGATGGCCGGCGCCACGGCGATCCGTCCGATCTGGGACCGCAGCCGGGGGTTCGCGGGCGGGGCGGACCCCGGCCTCGCGGCGGGGCGCGCCGGGGGCGCGGACCCGGGGCGGCCGCCCCGCGCCGGTACCCCCCGGGCGGTTCCCGGCCTGCCGGCCCTAACCTCCGCCGCCGCCGCGGCCAGGCGCCTCCTCCGCGGACCGGTCCTACCCCGCCCGTGAGGAGCGCTCGTCTGAGGGCCGGAGGGGTAGAGTGAGCTCACCCTGCCGCTATCAGAGCCAAGCGCCACGCCTGCCATGTCTGCCGAAGGAGCCTGGCGCCGCGCGCGTAAAGACAGGACTAGCGTGGAAATCCAGCCAAAGGGGCGCACCGGGCGGCGTGGATGCCCCGCAGGACCTGAGACTTTCGGAGGGCGCCCCGGCGCAGACCCGCGGCGCGGCGCCACGCCTCGAAGGCGCGCCGCTTCGTTCGGCGGATCGCGTGCACGATGGCGAATAGCTTGCGCCTCCGCCGCCCCGCCCAGTCCCGCCAGGCCCGCAGCGCCTGCCGCTTTGTGCTCCGCGCGAACCGCGCGACGGCGAACCCGTCCAGCGCGTCGTTGTGCAGCCTCGCGGCCGCCGCTGCGCGCGAGAGTTCAGGTCAGTTCAGATCGGATCGGATCGGATCAGATCAGATCAGATCAGATCAGATCAGAGAGACCATGTACCCCAGGTGAGGAGGACGTTCCGCCAGGTCTTGTGCTTGTAGTGGTTCTCGACCCTCGCGAGCAGCGCCCGCTTTAGGCGCCTGCCGGACCCAAGTCAGGAAGGAAGAAGAAGAAGAGGGGTACGGAGGAGAAGAAGGGCCGGGGGGAGGGGGGGGGCGCACCGGAGGCGAACGTTCGTGTAGAGGGCCTGCATGACGCGCTTGAGGACGCGGCGCCGCTCGCCGCGCTCGTCGCGGGCCACCCGCCGCAGCGCCACGAAGCACGCCCGCTTCGCCCGCCGCTCGTAGTGCGTCCGCGCCTTCGGAGGGCGATCGAGAAAGGAAAGGAGGGAAGATGAAAATTAGATTGGACTAGATTAGATTAGGAGGACGTGGTGCGTAAGGAAGATTAGAGTGGTGCGCACGCGCTGGCCGGCGGGCGGTGGTAGATAGATTAGATTAGATTAGATAAGAAGGACGTGGTGCGGAGGATGAAGGGGGGCCCGGGGTACGCACGCGCTGGTCGGCGGGCGGGCCGCGGCAGGCCATGCGCCACGCGGAGAAGGCCTCGGAGAGCAGGCGCGCCTCGCGGGCCCTCCGCACCTCCTCCACCACGCCCTCCAGAACGTCCTGCAGGAAGCGCGTGTGTGAGCTTAAGCCTAAAATGAGGACGGGGGCAAGGGCAGGGCCGCACCCGCCGCTCCCGCCGGTCCCGCCGCGCCTCGTCCGCCCTCCTCAGCTCCTCCACCTGCCTCGGGACTCAGAGGACCGCCGGAGCTTGAAATGCTTACGCTTAAGCTTAGCTTAAAACGCTTTAGCTTAAGCTTAGCTCAGAACGCTTTAGCTTCAGCTTAGCTAAGAACGCTTTAGCTTAAGCTTAGCTAAGAACGCTTAAGCGAAAAGGAAGGAGAAAGGCGCGCCTCGGCCTTGAGCTGGCCGATGAGGATCGACTGCGCGCCCGTGACGCCCTTGGCGGCCTCCAGGCGGCGCCTCGCCTCCTCCAGGGCCTCCCGCGTCGCCTCCAGGTCCGCCGAGAGGATCCGCGCCGCGTCCCGCAGGCCCTCGAAGCGGCCCCGCGCCTCGGGCGCGAGGCCCAGGCCCCCCTCCGGGCTCGGAGGGATCTCGACGGGGGCCTGGGCTTGCGCCTGGAAGTCCCGAGAGGGCCGGTCCCGGTGCGCCCGCGCCTGCGCTCGGTAGAGCGCCGCCCTGTACCCCCGCTCCCGCTGCTCCAGAAGCTGCGGCCCCCGAAAGTAAGCGGCCGCGGCGCGGAGGGTTCAAGGAGGAAAGCGCACCTCGAAGCGCGCGGAAGCTTCAGATTCCTGGGGCACCCCCCGCTCCCGCACGGCTTCCCAGGCCCGCGCGGGGTGCGGCCGCCCCTCCCGATCCCCGCGCGAGCGGCCCGGCACGCCGCCCGCCGTCAGCGCGAGCGGGTTCAGCCCCGCCAGCTGCCGCGCCTCCGCCTCCAGCCGCTCTGAGGAGGCAGGCTCAGATGAGCTCAGGTGAGCTGAACTGAACTGAACTGAGCGTAGGGCGCACGGAGGCGGGCGCGGGGCTCCCACAGGGCCCGCCAGAGGGCCCTCAGGTAGTCCGAGTCGTCGTGCAGGCTGCGGGGCCGTTCATTTCAGCCGCAGGGCGCCCGTCGCCCGCCGCCCGCACTCACACGTAGAACGGCGGGTCGGCGGGCGGCCGCCCGAACTTGGACGTGGAGGCGAGCCAGTCCAGGAGGCGGGGGTTCCCGTACACGATCCGCTTCTGCAGGTCCCGCCCCGCCGCCTCCACCTCCTCCCCCGCCAGCGCCGGCGCCGGCGGCCTCTCGGCCGCCTCGCCGAAGAGCGCCGTGCTCCTGCGGACGAACTCGAGGACCCGCCGCGGCGAGACGCGCTTGTGGGGGTCCGTGTCAGGCGCCTCCGCCTCTGCTCGCCCGAGCCTGAGCGGCGGGGCGGGGCGCGAGCGAGGCGCGGCCGGCGGACCGCGCAGGACGGAGGGCGGAGGGGTCGTGGGCCCCAGCTCCGGCCCGTCCGTCACGGCGTGCGCCGGCCAGAAGACCGCGTGCGTCCCGTACCTGCCGGCGGGCGGCCGGTCGGCGTACGGCCTGGCGGGCGGGCGCGTCGGGCGCAGAGTTAGAAAGGCGCACGCGCGGGAGAAGAGCTCGAGCTTGAGGCGGCGGCGTAGGACGGAGCGGCGCAGCTCCTCGGCGTGGCGGCCGACGATGAGGAGGAAGGGTACGGCCTCCTCCGTGAGCGCGACCGCGGCGCCTGCGTCCGCGCGCTCCTCCTGCGTGACCAGCTCCCCGTCGATGTAGCGGAGGCGCGGGAGGCCGGCGACGAGGCGCGTGCGGCAGCCCGGGGCCGCGCGGACGGGGTTTCCCTCCAGGGAGATCCGCTCCAGGCCCTGCAGGTTCGCGAGGCAGTCGATCTCGCTCAGCTCCGCGATCCGATTGTAGCTGAGGCTCAGGGACTGGCGGGCGGGCGGCGCGGGTCAGGCTCGAGCGCCCTGCCGGCCGCGCCCCACCCCGGCGGACCTTTAGCTGCGAGAATTGGAGCAGGCCGCTCACGGAGGCGATGCGGTTCTGGCTGAGCAGCAGCGACGTCGCGTATCGGAACCGCACGTCGACCTGCGGCGGCGCGGCTCTCGTCGAAAAGGGCGCGCAGCTCCCCTGCTTCAAAAGCCGGCTGACCTCGTCGATCTCCTCGATCTGACGGAAGGCGAGCGAGATCTTCTCGGGCCTGAGACGCGTGGCGTGTGTGGACGGAGGCGGCGGGGGCGAGCGGAGCTTGAAAGGCGTCCCCGCTTTTGAAGCTAGCTAAGGCGGCAGGGAGCCGGCGTGCTCAGATTTGCGCACCTCCCGACCAAGAGTGCCTCCGCGATGGCCTCGGAGAGCTGCGGGGGGCGCAAGCGCGTCAGGCGAGCAGCGCGACGCCCGTGTCCACCGCACCTTGACCCCCGGGCCGGCCCGAATCACGGGCGCGGCCGTTGAGGCTGAGGCTCGCGCATCCTGCAGACCGCCCTCGCGGCTGTCCCGAAGCGCCGGCGGCATCGAAATTCGCGCCAACGCCCGGGTACAGTGATGCGGCCGCTTCTCAACCCCGACGACGGCGACGCCTCCTGCCCGGACGGGACCTGCAGCAACGTGCCGATCATCGAATACGACCCCGAAGAGGTCTCAGCCCGCACACCACGAACACGACGTCAGCGCGGACTAACCGCCCAGCAGCACGGCGAGCTCATGTGTCGCGGCGGGAGCTGCTTCGCGAAGCCTCAGGCGCAGGAGTTCCAGCTTGATGTGCGCCGCGACGCCGGGAACGCTGGGCTGGGGTGAAGGGGGCTTAGGCGGGCGGCCGGCGCGCCGGGCGGGCGGCGCGAGTGGTGCCGCCGGAGCTAGGTTTCCAATGCCGATGCGCCTCTCGCGGCTGCCCGGGCCCACGCCCCCGCCGCTGGTTTCCCGGCGGCAGCAACGGCGGCGCCGTTGCTGCGGCAGTTGCTGACACTGGGCGCGCAGGCGGCCCTGCTGAAGGACTACTTCTCAGGAAAGGTCCGCTCGGATCGTTTGCCGCGCTTAGCTCCTCGCTGACCCGCCCCTTGCCGCAGATCCCCCTCGACGATGCGCGAAGGTGCGCGTGGCGGGCGGTCTTTCGAGGCCCCGCCGCCGCCTCTGAGCGCGGCGGCCGGGCCGCGCGCAGCTTCCTGCGCGAGATGGGCGCCGACGAGGCCTGGATCACCAACAACATGCGCCGGTGCGAGCAGCCGGCCGGGCCCCGCCCCATCGATATCCGACCGGCCCGCCGCCGGCGCCGCGCGTGACCTCGTGAGCCGGCGCGCAGCATGGACGTGAACAAGGACAAGTTCGTCAACAAGGGCGGTGCGCTCGCGAATCTCTCGTTCTTGCCCCCGGGTCCTCGAGCGGCCCCTCCGCAGAGTTTCTCGCCATGTCGGACGACGGGATCGACGGGAAGAAGGGCCCGCCCCCGGAGCCCCTCGAGGCGCAGCGCAACAAGTTCGGCGACCTGACGGAGTCCGCCAAGGCGGAGGCGCGCGCCGCGCACGAGGAGGCGATGCGGGAGTGGGAGGAGGGCCCCGCGCCGGCGCTCGAGAAGGGCGAGGTGCATGCGGACGGGACGCTCTCCCTCGCCGAGCTCGAGATCGTGTTCCTCAGCCAGGACGTACCCTTCGACCTCGTCGCGGCGCGCCCGGCCCTCCTTGCGGGGAGGGGGGGGGTACACGTTTCGGGCCTCGCGTCTAACTACAGCTTTTTTGTGCAGGCGCGCTTCTCGGATATGGTGGACCCGAATGATCTCCGGCAGGCGATGGCCAAGTTCGACGAGGACACCGATAACCACGTCGACAAGTCCGAGTGGTGCGTCATGAGGGGGAGGGGGGGAAGAGGGAGGGGGGTACCGTGTTTCTGATGCGGGGGGTACGGAATTCGCAGGTTCAAGATGACGCGGGCGACGACGTGGTCGGGTATGGGGCAGGACAACGGCCCGCGGGACGTACCCGTCGAGGAGATCGAGGGCGAGGAGGGCGAGGGCGAGGAGGAGGAGGACGACGGGCGCTACGTCGTGATCGATTCGCGCTCGTTCGCCGCCAAGGGCGGCAAGAAGGACGACGACGAGGACGACGAGGACGAGGACGAGGAGGCGGACTTCATCACGGAGCCCGGGATGGACTTCAGCGGCGGCCTGGAGCCCGAGGCGCAGCCGGGCGCCGGCGCCGGCGCCGCCGGGCCCGCCCCCGAGGAGGAGCCGGAGGGGGACGGCGAGGCGCAGTTCGAGTTCGACAACCTGTGAGGGGCTTCGAAGCCTGGGCCCCCTGGCTCCCTCCCTCCCCTGTGCCCGAGTGTAGCGCAACACGCACACGCGGGGAAGATTGTCTCTCGGGCTCTGTGCTGCCGCGCGGCGGCGAGGGCCGCTTCGAATCTACAGCGGGTCGAAGGGCATCTCTAGCTGTAGCTCTGGCCAGGACTACTACTACTTCTGGCGCTTGACGAGGCCCCCGACGGCGACGCGCAGCGCCGCCTGCTGCACCGCCAGCGCCCCCAGCACGGCGACTGCATGCCCCCGTGTCAGGAAGAATTCGAAGGGGGGCGGGCGGGTGGGTGCACAGGAAGAGACGGCGGCCCAGCGGTAGACCGCGAGCGGGCCGGAGCGCTCTGGAAGGGCTCAGAACGAAGGGATGGGATGGGGTACGGGCTCGCTCGCACGGTAGAGGGCGCCGCCGAGGAATCCGGCGACGCCGCTGGCGAGGGCGCCGCTGGAGGCCTGGAAGACGCCCTGCGAGGCGGCCTCCAGTCCGGCCGGCGCGACGCTCGCGGCCATGTGTACCCCCGCGATCCAGAAGAGCGCGAACGAGAGGCCCTGTGGGGAAGGAAGGCAGTGTAGACGGCTCTCGCCATGTAGAAGTTAAGAGTACCTGAAGGAGCTCGGCGAGGAGCACGACGGTGTGCTCCCAGGGCCAGGCCTCGGCCGCTGCGGCGGCTGTGTCGGGGGCCCCCGGGAGCACGGCGTACACCGTGCAGCGCAGCGCCAGCGCGAACTGAGGGAGGGGCGCGTGATCCCAGGAGGGTTCGGGCTCAGAGGGGCGGGGCGGGCGCCTGGGAGAGGAGGAGGAGGGGCGGGGGCCCGAGCCACTCCAGCAGCATCGGGCCCGCCGCAAAGCAGGCGACCTGGTGGGAAGATGATGGGCCGCGGGGGGGCGGGCGGGCGGGCGGCCGGCCAGCCTCGAGCGCGACGCTGAAGGGGGCGGTCAGCCCCAGGAGCAGCGAGGAGGCCTTCTGCCGCTCCGTGAGGTACAGGAAGAGGTACTGGCCTGTACCCCTCCTCAGCACCCGGCGCGGGCTGGTCTGAGCTGAGAGAAGGGGTCACCGGACACCGAGCGGCCGGCGCCGTTCAGGAACCCGAAGACGAGGAACGTGAGGAAGGCCTGCCGGCCGGCCGGCGCCCGTCAGCCTCGGCTGTACCCGCACCAGATGGGACGAACGGGGTTGAGGGCCAGGCTCCAGAGGGGGCTAGCGCCCGGCGCCGCCGCCTTCTCGCCCTTCCCCTCTGCCGCCGGGTCCGGAGCCCTTCAGCCGAAGCGTGGCTGAGGACGGGACGGGGGTCGCACCGGGAACGTTGACGGCCGCCGGCCTTGGCGAGCGGGGGGACGGCAGCTTCGAGGCCTCTTCCTCCTTTGAAACTGGAGCGGGGGAGGGGGCGGTGCCGGCGTCCGCCCCCTCCGGAGGGGTACCGCCCTTCGCGGCCTCTGCGGCGGCGCGCTCGGCGATCAGGCGGTCCGCCTGCGCGGCGGCCGCGGCCCGCGGGTCCGCGTCCCCGGGTACGACGAGGAAGACGACGAGGGCGCAGACGACGGAGAAGAGGGCGGCGAGCGGGAATACGGGGAGCAGGGAGCCGCGCGCGTGGCAGACGGCGCCGACGAAGGACGTCGCGAGGCAACAAGAGAGAGTCCCAAAGAGGCGCTGGCGCGAGTACTTGCGCGCCGCGACCTCGTCGGGCGCCGGCTCGCCGCCCGGCGCGGGGAGCGGCGACCTGAGCTTCGCCTCGGCCGTCAGCATGGCGATGGCCGAGCTGTCCATGAGCGGGCCCACGACGCTCCCGAAGATGCTCCTGCGTGGGCGGGCGGGATCACCAGAAGTTGAGCATCGAGGGGTAGATGTGGGCGCGGACGCACTGCGCGAGCGACGCCGCGAGAACGAGCGCGAAATGCCCGTGGAGTGTGGAGAACGCCCCCAACGCCTGCGGCGAGTCGCGCGTTTGCGAGCTAAAACGGATATCCAAAGCACCTGAAAAGCGACGGCAGAACCCAGCACGCCGCTGCGCGCAGTGAGCGATGGCCAGCGCTAGCGCGTCGGCGCACAGGATCAGGAAGCGCTTGCGGGCCCGTCTCTTGTCAGCCTCAAGCGTGAGCGCCGCGGAGGCGCCCGCGGAAATGAAGGGGCCCACGCCGAGCAGCAAGCCGATCTGCGCAGGCGACACGCCGGCGCCCCGCAGGAACACAGCGAGGAACGACGGGCCGCCGCAGATTGAGGTATATGCTGCGAAGAAGAGCGCCTTGGCCCGCAGCATCGCACGCTCGCCGCCAGGAACGCGAAGCAGCCGCTTTGCAGCGGCTGCTGGGGGTACAAGTGTCGTCCCTGGAAGGTCCAAGAAGTTGCTCAGCTGGGCCCGTCTTTTAACCCGTCTTTGAAGCGTCCGGCGTTCGCCTCAACTGTACTTTGTATTGGAAGCGCTCCAGACGCACCCAGCTCTAGAAGATGAGCGAAGCAGTTCGCGTCGCCGTGCGTGTGCGGCCCTTCAACCAGCGTGAGAAGGACCGCAACTCCAAAGTGGTATGTGCACACCAGACTCGCCCCAGCTTCCCCGGCGAGCGCGCGTTGACCTGGCAAGCAACCCTGATCTATTTGTACTTTGCACTGCAGATTATCGAGATGGAGGGGGTCCAGGTGCGCTATTGCATTAACTTTCATAGTTCCTGGCGTCTGTCGCTGACCGCTCGCCCGTACGCAGACTTCCATCGTCAATCCCGAAACGAGTCCGCATCGCTTCGTTTTCGACCCAGCGCCCGCGAGCTGACGTGAGGCTTTTAACACAGACGAGCCGAAGCACTTCGCTTTCGATTTCTCGTACTGGTCGCACGGTCCGCTAGCGCTCTTGCGCAAGCTTGCGAGGAATCCGCTTGACGGCGTCCTGATACCGCCTTGCAGACGGCTTCGTCAACGATGAGACGGGCTACTCCGTCGCAGGTGCTTTGGCCTTCGTGACGCGTCGGTCGGTCCGCGCTGACCTATCCCTTCAGTATCGCCCAAGTACGCGTCTCAGCGGAAGGTGTTCGACGACCTGGGTACCTCCGTGCTCGACAATGCGTGGAACGGATACAACTGCAGGTGCGCGCAGCATCTTCGCGCGCCGCTCGGCGTCCGCCTGACTTGCGCTCCCCCGTCAGTCTGTTCGCGTACGGCCAAGTCAGCGCGCCCCACCTGCGTTCCCGGCATCGCTCTCGCGCGCGCTAATTGCATGTGACAGACCGGTGCCGGCAAGTCGTACTCTATGGTCGGCTACGGTACCAACAAGGGTATCATTCCCATTACGTGAGCTCGCGCCCCCCGCCGCACACGCGCTCCGCGAAGCGCTGCGCCCTCCCTCCTTCCCTCTTCGTTGCCCGATTCCGTGTCATAATCCTTCCGCTCCCCGCTGCTCCGTGTCCCTTCGCTTCCTGACGCGCCCCCGGCAGCTGCGAAACCATGTTCGAGCGAATCACGGCGAACCCGGACCCGGCCAAGTCCTTCCAGATGACTGTCAGTATGCTTGAGATCTACAACGAGAGTGCGCGCGCCGGTCCCGCGCCCCGCTTCTCGGCCGCAGCGGACGCGCCCCGCGGACGCGCCCCCGCTGACGCGGGGCCCGAGCAGAGGTCCGCGACCTCCTCAACCCGAAGAACAACCCGCCGGGCGGCCTGAAGGTCAAGCAAGACAAGCGCGGTGTCTACGTCGAGGACCTCGCCGCGTGCGCTTGCTCCCTCAGACGCGGGGCACCGGCGCCGCCGCCCGCCCGTCCGCTCGCCCGGGCCTCACTCCGCCGCGCAGCATCCCCTGCACGAGCTACAAGGAGGTCGAGCGCCAGATGGACGAAGGCACGACCAACCGTACCATTGGCTCCACGCAGAGTCCGCCCGAGGCCCCCGCCCCGTCCCGCCGCCTGTACCCCCGCTGATCCCCCCCCCCCCGCCTCGCCAGTGAATGCTACGAGCTCGCGCGCGCACACTGTGTTCACCATCACTTTCACCATCGTCACCGTGCGTCCCCCCTTTCTCTCCCCCGCCCCTCCCTCGATCGGCTTCGGTTCCTGAGGGTGCGCGGCGCAGAACACTCCGCTCGGGAAGTCCGAGACATCGTCCAAGATCAACCTGGTCCGTTGGAGCCTGCCGCCCTTCCCCGGAAGCCGAGCCGCGCCTGACGGACGGACAGATCGATCTGGCTGGCTCGGAGCGTGCCGAGTCCACCGGCGCCACGGGCGACCGCCTCAAGGCGAGCCCCGCCGGCCCGCCCGCCCGCCCGCTCGGACGCTTCTGACCGCGCCGCCGGCGAGCAGGAGGGGTGCGCCATCAACCAGTCGCTCTCCGCCCTGGGTAACGTGATTTCGGCCCTCGCCGACGCGGTGCGCCCCCCCCCCCCCCCCCCCCCCCCCCCGGCGCCAGCCGCCCGCCCAGCCGCCTCTCCGCCGAGCCGGCCCCGAGTGACGCGGGGCGGCGCAGTCGACCGGCAAGAAGGGCGTCTTCGTCCCGTACCGTAACTCGGTGCTCACGCGTCTCCTGCAAGACGCCCTGGGTGGCAACTCCAAGACCATGTGCGCCCCGCTCTGCTCCGCCTGCCCGCCCTGACGCCCGCCCGCTTCTAACGTGCGTGCGCTCCCGCAGCATGATTTGCGCCCTGTCGCCCGCCGACATCAACTACGAGGAGACCCTCTCGACGCTCCGGTACGCCGACCGCGCCAAGAAGATCAAGAACGCCGCCATCAAGAACGAGAACCCGACCGAGAAGGCGCGCCGCGCCGGCCGCGCTCGCTCGACCCGACCCGGGGCGCGCTCTGAGCTGCGCGCAGCTCATCCGCGAGCTGAAGGAGGAGAACGACCGCCTGAAGAAGGCACTGGAGACGGGCGGGATCGCCATCGGGGCGGGCGGCGGCGCGGACCCGGCCGAGGTCGAGCGCCTCAAGAAGGAGTTCGAGGACCAGATGCGCCAGAACGAGGCGCTCCTCGCCGAGAAGCAGAAGTCCTGGGAGCAGCGCATGTCGGAGGCGGCGGCCTTCGTCACGGCCCAGGCCGGCATCTCGGAGGACGACAAGAAGGTCACGCCGCTCCTGACGAACCTGAACGAGGACCTGCTCCTCTCCGAGAAGATCGTCTACCTGATCAAGCCCGGCGAGACGACGCGCGCCGGCAAGAAGAACACGAGCCCGCCGCCACAGATCGGCCTCGCCGGCCTCAACATCCAGGCCGAGCACTGCGAGTTCACCAACGCCGACGGCGTCGTGACGCTGGTCCCCAAGGCGGGCGCCAAGACCTTCGTGAACGGCAAGCAGGCGACCTCGCCGACGCAGCTGAGCCACAACGACCGCATCATCTTCGGGATGAACCACTTCTACCGCTTCCAGATGCCGACGGGCGACCCCTCGTTCGACTTCACGTGGGAGTTCGCCCAGAAGGAGTTCGTCGAGGCCCAGGGCCTCGGGTGCGCCCGCGCGCCCGGCTCCGCTCCGCTCAGCTCTGCCTTTCCTCGCCGCTGAGCGCCCCGCCTGCCTCGCAGGATGAGCCTGGGGGCAGCGTCGGGCAAGATGGACGAGGAGGAGGCGCAGCGGCGGAAGGAGTTCGAGGAGAAGATGCGGCAGCTGGAGGAGGAGGCCGCCAAGCGCAAGAAGGAGCTCGAGTCGCTGGGCGTCTCGGGCCACGACGACCTCAAGAAGCTCCTCGAGGCGAAGGAGAAGGAGCTGGAGGAGAAGGCCAAGGCGCTCCAGATGATCGAGGAGCAGGCCGGCAAGCGCAAGCGCGACATGGCCCTCATGGAGGACTCCCTCAACCGAATCATCCCAGAGGCGAGCCAGCCTTCCAATCTATCCCATCCGATCCATCCAATCTAACTCCGCTCCGCTCCGCGCAGGTGAACGAGTGCAACATGATCGCCCAGGAGCTGAAGAAGGGCGTCACCTTCGAGGTCAAGCTGGTGGACACGATCGGCGAGGCCAGCGTCGGCATCTCGAGCATCTCGTCGACGAAGATGGAGATGCGCGTGCGCGTCGAGCAGGTCGCCACGAAGACCGTCTGGCTCTGGGACATCGAGAAGTTCGAGAACCGCATCCACCTTATCCGCGACGTCTACCAGAACTTCCTGGAGCAGGGGCCCGTGCTCCTCCCCAAGGCCGAGGACCCGTTCTGGGACCCCCCCGAGGACACCGTCATCGGGCGCTGCCAGGTCTTCCTCCAGCCCCTCGCCTACATCCTCGACGTGGACGACTGGTACCACGTCGTGGACTACAGCGGCGCCAAGAAGGGCATGCTCAAGGTCCAGCTCTTCGTCGTGGACGCCGAGGGCCGCAAGCTCGCCGAGCAGGAGGACGCGGCCGAGATCGACGACCCGATCCAGCTCATCGGGAAGAGCATGCACCTCATGGTCAACATCGAGTCGGCCAAGGAGTTCGTGGGCATCAACGACCCCTTCGTCGAGTTCCGGTTCTACCTCGAGCGCGAGGCGTTCCGGACCAAGGCGATCCCCGGCAAGTCGACGGGCCAGCAGCTCGACTTCCACTACTCCAAGACCTTCGCGATCCCGACCGTCACGCCCGACTTCATCAACTACCTCAAGAACGACCACATCACCCTCCAGGCGAGCGGGGGGCGGGGGCCGGGGGCCGGGGGCCGGCGCCGGCTAATATAAGAGGCGCAGGTGTACGGGCACGGCGACGAGGTGGAGCCGACCCCGATGGGCGGCCCGGGCGCCAAGCTGGGGGCCCCGCGCGCGCCCCGCTCGGAGGTCGACTCGGTGAAGAAGGAGAAGGAGCAGATGGAGGACTTCTACAGGAAGCAGATGGACGTGCTGAAGAAGGAGAAGGAGATGGCGGACGCGGCGCGCAAGACGATGATGGACGAGGTGCAGGCGATGAAGAGCTTCGACGCTGGCAAGGTCCCCGCTGCCGAGGACATGGCCAAGCTCAAGCGGGAGGCCTCCATGCAGCGGGCCGAGCTCGACAAGGCCAAGTCCGGCGCAGAGGTCGAGCAGGCGGCCATCGCGCTGGCGCGGGCCGAGCAGGACCTGAAGAAGGCCGAGCTAGAGGCGGCCTCGGCGGAGACGGCGGCCAAGAAGGCGGCCATGGAGCAGGCCAAGGCGGAGATGGAGGTCAAGAAGGCGACGCTGGAGCTCGCCAAGCCGGGCTCCGACAAGGAGGCCGCCGAGGCCGCCAAGGCCGAGGCCGAGAAGCGCAAGGGCGTGGCCGCCGAGGCGAAGGCGGCGGCGGAGAAGACGCGCGACGCGGCGCAGGCGATGCGCGCGGCGGCCGCGGAGGCCAAGGCCGCGGCGGAGAAGGCCCACGAGGAGGCCAAGGCCCGCGCCGCCAAGTAGGCGCATCGGCGCCCCCGGCCGCGACCCGGCGGGACTCTCCAGTGTACATACGGGGCCCCGCAGCGGCGCCCCCTCTTCCCCCTAGATTCGCTCGCTCTAGCAAGCAGGACGCTTTTTGAGTACAGAATCTGCACCACACCTTCAACGCCTACGGAGCTGCTGCATCGCAGGGAGCGGCAAAGAGAGGGGTAAAGGGGGTACAATAGGAAACAAGGGCCGGGGTACAAGGACCAGGACCAGGGGTACAAAGGACCAGGCCCGAGGGGGTGTAAGTAGGGGAGAGGCCGAACGAGCCAGCTGCAGTGCCGCATCGCAGCCTGACCCGACGCCGTGCGGTGCGCGACAAGCAGCCAGAGTACGGCGGTCAGACTGACGCAGCTCTCAGTGAGGAGCCCTGCGCTGCTTCTACACGTGCGTATAAGTACATGCTCTCGTATGCGCCTTTGGCCAAAGCGCCGCTGACGTGCGTGCGGGCCTGCAGCGCCAGCAGTCGCATGCCCGGGCCGGCCGCGCGGACCGCGCTGTTCCTTGTCGCGAAGTACCCGCTTCCTGGAGCATGCAAAACTCGCCTGGCCAGCGGGATTGGACCGGAGCACGCAGCGACTTTCGCTCGGGCCGCGCTGCTTGACCTCCTTGAGCGCCTGGCGGCGACGCTCAGCGAGCGGATTGCGTTGTACCTCTACTACTCCGGCGACGAGTCGAGGATGCGGGAACTTCTGCTCGAGTTGCGCCCGGAGCTGTCTACGCGCTGGGATCTGGTTCCTCAGTTAGCGGGCGGATCTCTCGGCGACCGTCTGCAGGCCGCGCTGGAGCACCCTGTAGCCTCCCGACGGGCTTCGATCTTCATTGGAAGCGTGCGTTATCTCTCGCTTTCTTACGTACGCGTCGAGGCGCATGACTGGCCATCCTCTTCGCAGGACCTGCCAGACATTCCCAGGTCCCTGCTTGAGGAAGCTGATGAGGTGGTTCAGACCGCAGAGCCCAAAGCTTTCCTCGCAAAAGCGTGTGATGGCGGGTTCGTGTCCGCTCTCTACAAATCTGTCGTGTTTCTGCAGCTGATGCAGTGATTCCTTGCAGCTACGTTCTTCTCTCGCTTTCCCCGGCCTGCAGCGATAAGCCCCGTTCATCGGAAGTCTTCCGCGACATCCCGTGGAGTTGCGAACAGACCGGGCAAAAGCAGATCGAAGCCTTGCAGCGAGCTGGCGTGCCCTGCAGCCTTGCTCGGGCCACGTATGAGGACGTGGATGGTGATGCACACCCTTCAATGTTCTCATTTTTGCATGCTCTCTGAAGCCACTACAGATAAAAACGATCTCCTTGCCCTGGCCGACAGACTGGATCCCGACTCCGGCCCGCAGCTTTGCCCCAGGACCTACATGGCTGTGCAATCCATTGTGGCTTCCCTGCAGTAGCACGCTCGCATGACAGCTCTGTGGAGACATGTACACAATTTCGTTTCTTAATCGACACAGGTCTGAAGGCTGATGCGTTTCATTCTTGTGCAAAGTTCTAACTTCACGATTAGGCCAAGGATTCAGAGTCTTCAGGATCTTCCACACTTTTGAGCCCCCGAACATCGAGCATGCAGTAGTTTCCATCATGTTTTAAAAATGCAGATGAGTTTGCTGCAATGCGAAGGCTGACTGTGCATACGAAGCTCACTGGGCTGATCTGGAGGTGTTCAGGCCCTCTACTGCTCTTTGTAGGAGCTGATCGATGCACGCCAAGTCCTTGCAGAAGTTGCCTGCATAGTGCTCGCTGAATGTTCCCGGAGGGCTGCTGCCGTCCGCGTATCGCCAGAGCTGTGCAAGCTCCTTGCCACAGAAGACATGTGCTGTGACGTTATGCTGCTCCCGCTGCATGCGGTCGAGCACATGGATGATGCTGATCTGTATCAAGATGAATTCAGCTAATGCGCATTCAATTGTAATTGAGTGCGGATGCTGGTATGTTGATGCCCACCTGGTCATTCCATACATGCCCAGGAATAGGGCCGACGGCCAGGACCTCATTCAGAAAGGCGGACGTCCTGAGATGAGGAGGAGGCAATGTTATCCACGTGCATAATGTATAGTACAGATAGAGATCTGTTTACCAAGGCGATGAGCGCAAAAGCAAGCTGCCAGTGTTCACATGCTGGTTAGGCTCTGATCACAATCGGCATCAAAATTGGCATCTGTTGTGTTTCTCCTTACAACGCCCTCTCACCTCCACTCACGAAGAACTTGAGTTGGCCCGAGCCTTCCACATTATCGCAGCAGCAAACCAGCACTGCAATGCCCGTGATCACTGGGTCGGGAGTCGGGAAAGAGGCAGGGAGCAACCAGAAGCACACTGTCAGGATCGAGGCCCTTTGATCTGGGTATCTGCAGCATCTCGTCGATAGTTGTCGTCTGATTGGTTATAAACACGTCCACATCCTTCCAGAGAGTCCATCTGCGCTAAGGCTGAGCAGAGACACAGCTGATCTAGCTTCTGCATGGGCATCACTGGAATTCTTTCGCCGCTCTACGCAAGGCGTAGAGCTGTGCCGTGGTGGAGAATGTGAGCGTTTAAAAAAGCACGAAGTGCATCAAACGCCCACCTTCGACCACTGGGAGCGGCTAGTCAGGGAAGTGCAGCCTGGCAGGCGAGAATGCATGCAAAACGCACGTGGTTCGTCCAGCCGTTCGGAACGTCCTCCATGTCCACGCCTGGGCGCCGTCGAAGAGAACTCTCGCGCGCGAACGCGAGGGTGCAAAAAAACGTACGGAAGCTGTATCCATGACTTCGAGCGTAGCTGGCCGGGCGAAAGTTCAATACGATGCGGATTACGATCAGGCGGGCGGGCGGGCGTCACACGCGCACTTCGCCTTATTCATTACGGATGCTGGGAACAGCCTGTTCGCCTGCGAAGCGCTCAGCAGCTGGCGAATCCGCATGCAGCCGGCTGGCTAAACGCACTTTGGAAGCGCTTGCTCCCGCATGCGCCGGGCCTCGAGGAAGAGCCATGAGCACCACTGCAGATCGCAGCGCGGCGGCGTGCTGCGGCACCGCGCGCTTCGCGCTCAAGAGCCCCGCAAGGTACGCCGAGGATACCAGGACGAGCGCCAGAAGCGCCCACACCGTCAGCAGCACGCGGCGCGGCGCACGCCACGGGAGCTTCGATGCGTTCCCGCTTGGCATCGCAGCGGACGCGGCTTGCAGCGCTCCGAATGCAGCGGTACCCAGAAACCGTCGCGCCTTTTTGGCCGCTCACCGGCTGCTTAGCGGCCTGCTTGTGCTTTGCGAGCGCCGTAGTTTCAGCAGAGGCAGTTTCACCCGAACCGACGCAGAACACGCACCCTAGCGAGAGTCAGACGCACCTGCGGGCCGATACGCGAGCGTGCAGTGTTGTAGCTAGGCTCTGCATGGATTCTGGAGGTATCTGAGGGCAGCGCGAGCGCCGTTGCATGGTTTCCATCAACACCCGACGCGTTGTGATCCATGTGGATCTGGACGCATGGTGCGCGCTCTGTATGCACGACGTGGCTGATTGCAGACGCTAACCGAGCCCGCGCGGCAGTGAGCGGCTGCCCAGAATTTGAACCCGCACGCGTTCGCCTACCGCTGACGCGTGCCCTGCCGCAGTCTATGCGCAGGTGGAGGCAAAGCGATTGAATTTGGACCCCTCTATCCCTCTCGCAGTTCGGTGCGCGCTCCGTGTGCCGCCGTGTCAAGCTCCACGCCAATGAGCTCCCTCTCTCGCACGCCAGGCAATGGGACGGGCTCATCGCCGTGAACTACGCGGCGCGGGCGAAGGGCGTGGCGCGCTTCTGCAGCATAGAGCAGGCGAAGGAGCTGTGCCCCGACATCGTGCTCGTCCACGTGGAGACGATCGGGAACAACCCGGGCGGCGGCGAGGGCGGCGAGACCTCTCGCCTCAGCCAGAAGGCCTGCCTGGAGCGCTATCGGCGGGCCTCGCAGGTCGGCCGGGATGCAGAGCCGAGCCGAGGCGGCCGCGCTGACCCGCCCATCCCGCCCGCAGGAGATCTTCGACGTCTTCGCGCGCAACCTCTCCTCCCACACGCCCATCGAGAAGGCCAGCATCGACGAGGGTACCCTACCCCCAACGCTGTTTTCGCGTACCCCCTCCCCCGCACGCCCCCTGAACCCTTCGCAGCGTACATGGACGTGAGCGCCGAGGTCGACGAGGCGCTCCTGAACCTCGGGGCGCACGGCTGGGCGCACCGTACCCCTGAGGAGATCGAGGCCCTGCTCCCCGCCCCGCACGGCGCCGCCGCCGCCGCGGGACCGCCCGCCGGCGCCGACGGCGCGTGGGCCGGGGCGAACGTCGTCGTGTACGGGGCGGCGGGGGTGCTGGATCAGGAGGACAACGGGGGCCGGCGGCTGCTCGTCGGCGCGGCGATCGCGCTGCGGCTGCGGCGGGCCGTCTTCGCGGCTACGCGATTCACGTGTTCCGCCGGCGTCGCCCACGGCAAGGCGATCGCCAAGCTCGGCTCCGGCATGAACAAGCCCAACAAGCAGACCGTCGTACCCGCCCCGGCCGTCCCCGAGCTCATGGGCCGCACGCCCCTCACCAAGATCCGGTACCCCCTCTCCGGCTCCCTTTACCCCACCCGCCCGCCCTCGCCGATGACCGGGGGTACAGGTTCCTCGGGGGCAAGCTCGGCCAGCTCGTCAAGGAGCGGTTCCCGCAGGCGCGCGCGCCCTTCGTACCCCCAACTCCCCCCCCCCGGCCCCTGAGGGGTACGCAGGTTGAGATGGCGGGGGACCTCGTGGCTGTGGGGGAGGATGAGCTGGCGGCGGCGGTGGGGGAGAAGCAGGCGGCCTGGCTCTACCGGATCGTCAGGGGGGTAGACGATTCCGACGTCATACCCCGCACCCGCCCCAAGGCGCGCCCTCTCTTCCTTCGGCTTTTTGCTGTGCCCAGCGTTTGGCACCCTTCTGAGAGCTCCGCTCGCCGCAGTCTATGCTTGCCGCGAAGAGCTTTAACGAGGTACCCCGCGGCCCGCCCTCGGGACCGGCCGGGCGGGACTAGAGGCCTAACAACATCCCCCGCAGGAGTACTCCCTCGCGGGAGTCACCAAGTGGCTCCACATCCTCGGTCCGCCACGCGTTTCCGGGCGCCCCGCCCGTCCCGCTGACGCTCCGCAGCGCGAGAGCTCGTGCAGCGGATGCGGCTTGGTGCGGCGCGCGGATCTTTGGAATGCTTTCGGCGCGCCTCACTCACGATGGCGGCAGACTTCGTGACGTGGCGGCGGCGGCCGCGGACGCTGAATTTGATCTGGCGGGGTATGAGGGGCCTGCGTACCGAGTCCCTCGCCGGCCTCGTACCATCGGGCCTCCGCTGTCACGCCCGCGAGCTCCTAGGAGGCCCCGCGCCCGCCCGGCCCGCCCCGGAGCACGACGCCGAGGCGGAGGGCGAGGCGGAGGCCCCGGGGGGCGAGGAGGCGGGGGGTACAGCCCTTCTGCAGCACGAGGCGGACGTTCGGCACGACTGCGACGCGATCGTGAAGGCGGCTCTGATCCTCTGGCGCCGCGCCGCCCGGTACCCCGTCACCCTCCTCTCCATCCAGGTCCGATCCCGTACCCCTGCCCGACTCCTTCCCCCCCACCTCCTGAGGGTACGGGTCGCAGTGCGTGGGCTTTGAGGAGGTCGATGTGAGGCAGCGCGAGATAGGCGCTTTCTTCCCCGCCCCCGCCCCTTCGTCCGCTCCCGTACCCGGGCCCGCCGCCCCCGCCCCCGCCCTCTCGTCGTCCTCCGCCGCTCCTACTACCCCCGCCCTGCCCCTCCGCCCCGCCCCCGCCGGCATCGCCCAGTTCTTCCGCCCCTCCACCTCCCCCTCCCCCATCCCACCCCCGTCCGACCTGGGGCCCTCCGCTGCCGCCGCGCAGCCGCCCCCCGCGCCGGCCCCGCCCCCCGCGCCCCCTGCACCCTCCGGCCTCCACAAATTCTTCCGACCCGCACCCCCGTCCGACCCCACCGCCCAGCCTCCCCCGCCCCCGCCCCTCCTCCCGCCCCTGCAGCTGCGCCCCCACCCCCGCCTCCCGGGGCTCTCCAGAACTACTTCCGCCCGGCCCCGGCCGCCTCGAGCTCACCTCCCCCCGCCTCGCGGGCCGAGGATTGCGTCATCGAGGTCGACTCGTCTCAGGAGGAGGAGAGGACCGCAGCGCCGCCGGCGCCCTGCCCCCAGTGCGGCGCCCGCCTGCCCCCGGACCCGCGGGCCCTCCAGGAGCACGCGGTTCGCGTACCCCCTCCTCTTCCGCTCCCCCCTCGTTCTTAATCCTGTACCCTGTACCCCACAGGACTTCCACCTGGCGGAGCGGCTGGCGCGGGCCGAGCAGCAGGCGGCGGCGGCCGCGCTCCCTGCGCCGGCCCCGAAGCGGGCGAAGCGAGCGGAGGCCCCGGCCGGCATCGCCACCTTCTTTTCCCGCAAGTGACATACCATTCTTGTACCCTTCTTTTCTCTCTATAATAGCTATAGCTGTAATAAGACTATAGCTATAATTGGGGAAGGGTTAAACACTTCCCCTGTCCCTCTCCTTTGGGTCCAACCCTACCCCAAATCGCGTTTCCCCGACCTCCTCAAAACCCGGGCCGCGCGGTACACCCTGAAAGCCCATCCCCAGGGGACCCCGAAACCGTGTCTTCCGGTCCCGTCCGACCAAAGGGTGATCCAGGAACAGGCACCAACACCCGGGACAAAAATGGGTCTAGCGATGCACAGGGAGCAGATATACGGGCCCGACCAGTTCGAGGTCAATGCTTGCATCATGCTTGACATTCCGTTCTGCAGAAACGAGGCCGGGCACGAGCGCGGTCGCGTGGGAGGACGCCGCGCGCGCTAGCCAATCACATTGGAGAGTGCGAAGTTACCCTGCAAAAGTCTTTTTACGGCCCCCCCCCAGCCGCTTTCTCCCCCGGCGCCGGCGCCGCAGCTCGGCTCGGCTCAACAATGGTTACGCCTCTCGCTCGCGCGGCAGCTTGCTGTGGCTCAGCGGCTAGCCGCGCCAGCCGCGCACGCTTCACCCGCGCCAACCGCGCACGCCCCGGCGCAATTGCACAAGCCGGCCGCAAGCCGGCCGCACTTGGCCGGCTATGCCACTTGCAACAAGCCGACGCCCGCGCGGCGCGCGCGTCGCGCGACGCAGAGCCCCCGCGCGCGCGATATCGATATATATCGATGCGCATGCTTGCTGCAGCCGCTGATCATGAGCTGGCCCGCTGCGCAAGCGCCCTTACGGACCCTCCGGCCGCTTTCTGAGCGGAGCGTGAGCTTGAGCAGCGTCCCCGCGCCCGCGCCCAGATCGCGCGCGCGGAGGCCTAGGCCAGCGCTAGCCCCTAGGCCTAGGCCTAGGCGCCGCGCGCCTTCGCGCCATGCGCATGCTGTGACGCACCCGCAGCACATGCGCACTCGTGCACCCGCCACGCCTCACGCGCGCGGGGAATGCGCATGCGCAGGAGCTCGAGCACGTCCACATGTACACAAGGTTCAATTTCGAGCCATCCCCCGCCCCCGGGGCCCGCGATATAGCTAGGCCCCGAGGCCTACCTACCTCTAGAGGACAGCTCGCCTCGATCGCGAGGACAGCTCGCCTGGCATGGCCAGCCTCGGAGCCGCTGAGCCGGCACGGCGGCTCGCCCGCCCACGTGCACCGCGCGCCTTCTTAAGCTTAAGCTTAAGTCCCTGCTCTCTGCATCTAGATCTTCGGATACGCCGCGGTTACGTATACATGCCCTTCCCCGGACCCAACTGACGTCGACGCGCGCGGCAAGTCAGTGGCCCTTTATAGCTAGCTAAACAATGATAGTCGACTCCGGCTGCCCGATAGCAGCGCCAGCTATAGCCGGCTGCAGCTGCATAAGGGTCCCGCGCTTCAGATCTAGATGCCGCATGACTACCTTCGTCGTCAAAAGAGCGAAGATCGCCTGCAAGAAGTACCCAAAGCACTGCAGAGCGCTCGACACCAGCCCAAACGAGGTCACCTCTACAGCGGAGCGGAAACCCAGTGCAACACAGCTGACTAAAGCGACACTGCAGCCCGCTGCACCAGCCAATAGGGACCCTTTCCATTCCTACATTCAAAACGGGAACTTAGAGCGAGCAAACCACAATGCAATCTTGTACAAAACACTCGCCTGCGGAGTTTTAGTGAGCGGTTCCGGTCAGCATATGCACGCAAGCGCTGGTGCGCACCTGAGCCCGCTCTTTCTCGTCCAACGCTTGTTGTGACAACTGCTTCGCCTCATCCGCCCCCTTCTTCGCCTCATCCGCCCGCTTCTCCGCCTCATGCGCCCGCTTCTCCGCCTCATCCGCCCGCTTCTCCGCCGCGGCGAGAAGGCTCTGCCGGCATTAGGTTACATTCATCGATGAGTAGCCAAGATCGATCGTGCAGCCGCGCACCTTCAACTGCGCCATTACCTCCGGATTCTCAGCCTGCGCCTATGCCTCGGGGAGTCAACGATCCATGATCCGTGTTAAATTAACGTGGGGACAGCACACTGCAGGGGCGCCCCATCGCACCTGTTCGGACATGCCCACCTTGAAGATCTAGATGCACGTTGCGGTCGCTAAAGGGCTCGCATCGTCTAGCCGCGCCCCAGCTCAAGCTTCGCCGCGCCGCGAAATCGAATCGCCGCGCTGATGCCGGCGGATTCGAATCGCCGTGACCGGAGCGTGAGCCTCAGAGCCTCTGAACGAGGGGTATAATACCGCAACTGAAGCTGCGAACGAAGCGGCTCCTTTCAAGAGTCCTTTGGCTTGCTGAGCCATCAGAGGCACGAACTGAGCTGCGAACAAGGCGAACAAGGCGACGGAGTATGGTTCCCGCCGATGTGTTTGCATGAAATTGCATCGCTATTGCGGAGGCATCTAGCCACAAGCCCGCCTAATCGGAGACAGCCGCTAAGCGTCCGTTGATTGCAGGTCAGCGAGCACGCGCGCGGCGACACGACTCGAGGACGCTAGCACGGTGAGTGCGCTACTTCCTGTAGCCGTAGAGTTCAACGCCCCCAAGCGTACAGCCCCGGGCCCCCGCGTACCTACGCCGGCGCCTCTGCAGGTCTGCGGCGGCGCCGGCGATGGCGTCTGAGCAGCTGCAGGCCGCCCCGGCCGGCGGCGCTTCCGAAGTTCGGCGTTGATCGTTGTCGCCCCGTCGAGCGCGGGCGGGGATCCGAACCCTCCTACGATCGATATCGCATCATCCGCCCACTGCCATCGCCCGTCGCCCGCCGGTTCCTATTGCGCTACGACGGCCGCAGCGGTGCCGCCTCTTGGAGGTGGCCCAGGGGGGCGATCTGCTCTTCCACCTCCTCTCCCGCGGCCTGGACGATCTGGAGCCGGCCGCCGCCTCCGCCGCCTCCGCACTCGTCCTCGCGGCCGCCGAGCGGCTGGACCGGGCGGGCCGCCTGGCCGTGGCGCTGGGCCCGCTGGACGCCTGGGTCCTGGCCCGTGCCGCGGGCGAGGTCGCGGAGGACGACGGTTCCGAGAACCGCGCAGCGCTGCCGGGACCGGGACCGTTCGGGCGCCTCGGGCGCGCCCTGGAGCAGCGCCTCTCCGCCCCGGATCGGCTTCGCCATCTCACCCGCGCGCTCTTCTCCGGCGCCGAGTGGTGCGCACGCTTTGCCCGCCGCTGTCTTCTTTCCTTTCCTGTGCCGCGTACCCATTCCTTGGGGCAGGGCCCGGCGGGAGGCGGCCGAAGCGCTGCGGCTCGCCGAGCCGGCGGCCCCTGACTTCCTCGACGCTCTGGACGGCCACGTGTGTTCCTGTGCCCCCCTTCCGCCTCGCTGTGCCGACCCCATACCCACTGCAGGACCGCGTGCGGCTGGGGCGGCGCCTGAGGGACCCCTTCGGCTCTCTTCTCGACGCGGACGCCCCTGGCGATGATTTCGACGAGGGACCGGCGGCGCGCGGGCCGGCGGGCTCATTCCAGGCTTCCGAGTTGGCCAAGCTCCAGCGGATCTACCAGGGGGCGGCCCTCGATCCCGAGCTGCGCCGCGCGGCCGCCGAGCAGCTCGCCCTCGCCCTCCGCGGTGCGCCCCGCCGGCGTCTATGTACCCCCCTCGCTCGCTCACGCCCTCCGCCCGCAGACCCGCGCTTCAGCGCCGCGTTTGCGGGCTAGTCTCTCTTCCGCTCGGCCCTCGCTAACCTCGTACGCCCGTGCCCCCTCCCTGTTTCCCCCTACCCCTGCTTATACTCTGGCTGCAGCGCGAGGCGGTCGCGGCCGCTCGGGGCGGCGATCGAGCCGGCGCCGAGGGCCCCGCAGCCTTCGTCCTTTCCTCGCTTTGCCGGCTCCTTCCGGGGGTACGCCGAACCCTCAGAGACGAGCCCGAGTCGCTCCGCGCCCTCGTACCCTGTGCGTTCCACCCCCGTACCCCCACCCTTCCCAGACCCCCCGCCTTGTGTGACCGGCTTTGTTCCGCAGACGCGTTCGCGAGGCCTCGGCCGCCCTGGCCTGGGCCCTCTTCTCGGACAACGAGGAGGCGCAGGCCCGCGGATGCCGTACGCCCGCCCTCTTCGCCCGGGAGGTCCTGGAGGGGTCCGACGCCCCGGGGCCCTGGGCCGGCCTGCCGCTCCCGGCGCCCCTCGCGGCGGCCTTCCGATTCGCGTTCGCCGTGCGGCCCTGCGCGCTGCAGGGCCCCGCGGAGGGCGCTGTACCCCCCGCGAGCCCGCGCCTCGCGCGCGCCCTCGCGGCGGCATGGCATCTGGAGCGGGTCGGGGGCCTTTCCGGCGCCCTCAGATCGGCGGCGGCGGCGGCCGGCGAGGCCGTCGTGGGAGCCCTGACGCCCGAGGAGCGGGACGGGACCCTGGCCATGGCGCGCCTGCACCCGTCCTCGGCCGTCTGCGCGGCGCTGGACGCGGTCGCCGGCGCCGCGGCGCACGCCGACTGCGCGGCGGCGCTGGGACGCCTCGGGGCCCTCTGCGAGGCCGACCCCGCCGCCGCCCGCGCCTTCGCCGCCGCGACGTGGCCCGACGCATTCCGCCGGTGCGCCTGTTCTGCCATGCGCCCCGCCCCTCAGCCGCTGACCGGCCCGTCGGGAACCTGCTCCACAGCTGCCCGGAGGCCCGCGCCGCGCTCGGCGAGGCCGGCCCGGCGGCGGCCCCCGCGCTGCTCCGCGGGGCCTGCGCGGCGCTCGAGGGGCGCGACCGGCGGGCGCAGCTGGCGGCCTGCCAGCTCGTCGCGACGCTCACCGCTGAGGCCGACGCCGCCATGCGCCGCGTCCTCGACGGAAGGGAGGCGGGGGAGGCGGAGCCTCAGCCCCGGCCTCCGCCGTCGTCCGAGAACGCGGCTGGCGGCGGTGGCGGCGGCGGCGGGGCGGGGAGCTGGGCGCGCGGCTCTCGGGCGGCTCGTGCGGCTCTACGGGGCGTCGCGGGGCGCGCTGGAGAGGGCGGCTCCGGATCGCCGGCAGCTCCGCTCCCGCGCCGCCATCGCCGGGGCGCTGGTGAACGTGCTCGCGGCCTCGCGCACGGGCACGCGGGCGGCGCTCGAGTCGGGCCTGCCGGCCGCGCTCATCGCGGCGGCCGAGGAGGCGCACGTAGTGGCCTCGTCGCTGGGCCCCGGCGGGGGCGGCGCGCGGAGCTCGTGCTCTCGCTCGCCCTGCTCAAGAACCTCGCGGCCGGCTCGGGCGAGGCCAAGGCCGCCCTCCTCGCCCTCCGCGTCGCGGCGCTGCTCGAGCGGCTCTGGCCCCTCGCCGCCCGCGAGGGCGAGGCCCTCCAGGTCGGCCCCTCTCGTCGGCTCAGATCTGATCTGATTTGATCCGATCTGATCTGACTCCTGCCCCCTCAGGTGGAGCTGCTGGGCCTGGTGGCGAACCTCGGGGGCGCCCTCGGTCTCGGCGCTGCTGCTGCAGCTCGCGGGGCGGGCGCGGCTCGGCGTGGCGGCGCACGGGGCGGCCTTTGCCGCGCTGGCCTCGATGGCCCTCGTCCCCGAGTTCCGCGCCGCCCTCGCCCGCACCGCCTTCCTCGCCGACTGCGCCGCCGCCCTCGACCGCGTCGCCCGAGAGCGCGCCCCCCGCGTCGCCGCCGCCGCCGGCCCCGGGGCCCCTTTGGAGGAGCTCCTGGCCTCGTCGGTGGCGGCGGGGGGCGGGGAGGGCGTGCCGGCGGCCGCCGCGCGGCAGGCGGCCGTCCTCCACTTCCTCGGCAACCTCGCCTTCTCACAAATGAGGGCCAGCTTGCCATCGTCCGCACCCCGGGTACCCCGCCCCCGCCCCCGCCCCCGCCCCGCTTCGTTCGCACCGCGCGCCTCGCTGAAGGCGTACCCCCCAGGGCTGGTGGCGCACGCGGTGGAGCTGCTGGAGGAGCGGCGCGGGGCGCCGGCGGCGCTGCGGCTCGCGCTGCGGGCCGGGGCCGCCCTGCTGCTGCGCAACCTTGCCTTCCTGCAGGAGGCCAAGCCCCACATCCTCGCCCCCGGCCAGTACCCCGCCCTCTTTTCTCCCCCCGCACCAACGCTTCTGACTTCTTCTTGTTCCCCCCTCAGAGATGGCGCTGCGGCAGCTGCTGGCGATGGTGCGGGGCGGCAGCGCGCGCCTCTGCGCCCCTCGCGGCGGGCGCCCTCTGGGCCCTCGTCTACAACAACCAGAAGGCCCTCCCCGGCCCCACGCCCCCGCCCCGCCTCAGATCTGAGTCCCCGAGCGGCGCCTTACCCGTCTCGTCCGCCCAGGTGAAGGTGGCGCTGAAGGGGGCCGGCGCGGGGGGGGGGGGCCCTGCTCGCCCGCAAGGCGGAGCTGTCGCAGCGGCCGGCCTCCGCCGCCCTGCGCGAGGAGGAGGAGGGCGCGGAGGGGGCGGGCGGGGCGGGCCGGGCGCTGCTGCGGGAGGCCCGCAGGCGGCGGCGCGGGGGCGGTGCGGGGGCGGAGGAGGAGGAGGCGGGGATATCGCGGCGGGGCACCATGCAGGATGCTTCTCCCCTCCCCTCCTCGCCCGTCTGGGCCCCTCGATCCCCTCCACGGTCGGGCACAACCCCTGCCCGTCTGTCCGATCCACACCCCTTTAATTCCCTCCTCAAATTAAAGTGCTCGTGCTCGGTCCGCCCTGCGGTAGCTTGAAAGCACCGCCTTAACACAAAGTCTCGTGAATTCGGTGCGGTTCAAAGAAGGCAGACAAGCAAGGAAGCTATCTAAACAGTATTCGGCGACGGCCAGGCCAGAGAAGGCGCGGATCGGGGCGCTTACTAGGGGGGCCGGTAAAAGATGGCCAGAGCAATGGCCACGAGTCCACCGCCGACTCCGTCGCCGATACGGTTGAGCCCGTCGCCGATACGGTTGCCCGCGTGACGCACAGCCCCGGCAAGTTCTTTGCCTGATTTCGCCAACTTCGACATGCCGCGGTGGCCGACGCCTCGAGGATCAGCAGCCCAAGGCTCTGCGCTGTCGCCGTTGCTCTTCCATGCGAATTCGATGTCAGCCCAGCTGCAGAAATCGATCCGCGCCGACTCGACGGCCGCGGAATCCGCGGGAGCTATGGCCACGCACCGCGGGAGTGACCACGTGCACGAGGGGACTGTAAGAGGTGGAAGCGCGCGGGTTGCTCGCGGCTGGGTTGCGGGAAGTGAACGAGCGGCTGCTCCGCTGCGAACGGTTTCTTATCTGCAACTCTGTGTCGTAAGACCGCAGAAGGGACGGGATTTCGCGTTTTGGTTGACCTGGGAGAGGCTATGCTTCGACGGCAGCTTGTGCACGCTTGCTTCGATGCTGGTTGTGCTGGTTCCGCTTCGGTGCAGGACAGGTGCCTGCATACTGTGCTTTTAAGCTGGTCGCACGGACCGGACAGTCTTTGGCCGGTGTAACTGCCTACCCGGCAAAAGCAACTGTGTACTGTACCCGTCTTGCTTGTTGGGGGGGCTACCATGGCCATGCCGCTCCATACAAATTTTGTGTGGCAGCAGCTTGCGCCTTGCCTTGAGCACCTTGCCACCTTGACAAGCTTAGCTTAAACACCCGAAAGTGCACCTTAAACGCCTCTGCACGAGGGGTATACCGCAACTGAAGCTGCAAACGAAACGGCTCCTTTAATGTGGCTTGTCGAGCCCACGCCCGCGTACCTACGCCGGCGCTTCTGCAGGTCTGCGGCGGCGCCGGCGATGGCGTCTGAGCAGCTGCAGGCCGCCCCGGCCGACGGCGCTTCAGCTTTGATCGTTGTCGCCCCGTCGAGCGCGGGCGGGGATCCGAACCCTCCTACGATCGATATCGCATCATCCGCCCACTGCCATCGCCCGTCGCCCGCCGGTTCCTATTGCGCTACGCCGGTTCCTATTGCGCTACGACGGCCGGTTCCTTGGGGGTGGCCCAGGGGGGCGATCTGCTCTTCCACCTCCTCTCCCGCGGCCTTTGACGATCTGGAGCCGGCCGCCGCCTCCGCAGCCTCCGCACTCGTCCTCGCGGCCGCCGAGCGGCTGGACGGGGCGGGCCGCCTGGCCGCGGCGCTGGGCCCGCTGGACGCCTGGATGCTGGCCCGTGCCGCGGGCGAGGTCGCGGAGGACGACGGTTTCGAGAACCGCGCAGCGCTGCCGGGACCGGGACCGTTCGGGCGCCTCGGGCGCGCCCTGGAGCAGCGCCTCTCCGCCCCGGATCGGCTTCGCCATCTCACCCGCGCGCTCTTCTCCGGCGCCGAGTGGTGCGCGCGCCCCGCCCGCCCCTGTCTTCTTTCCTTTCCTTGCGTACCCATTCCTTGTGGCAGGCCCCGGCGGGAGGAAGCGCTGCGGCTCGCGGAGCCGGCTCGCCCCTCGCCGCCGCCGCGCCCGCGGACGGCTTCCTGGCCCCGCCGCCGCCGCCGTCCTCCCCTGCCGCCGCCTCCCTGACCGCCGCCGCGGCGCGCGTGCGCGCGGCCGAGCTGCTGGCGGCTCTGTCGGCGGCCCCGCCGCCGCCGCCGTCCTCCCCTGCCGCCGCCTCCCTGACCGCCGCCGCGGCGCGCGTGCGCGCGGCCGAGCTGCTGGCGGCTCTGTCTGCGGCCCCGCCGCCGCCGCCGTCCTCCCCTGCCGCCGCCTCCCTGACCGCCGCCGCGGCGCGCGTGCGCGCGGCCGAGCTGCTGGCGGCTCTGTCGGCGGGGGACCTGGCGCGCCGACCGGTGGTGGACGGCGGCGCCGGCGGTGCTACGCGGGGCGCTGACGCTGCTGGCGCGGGACGCGCCGGCCCACGGGGACGCGGCCTCCCGGAGCCCCGGCGCGCTCGTCGCGGAGTGCGGCGGGGCGGCCCTGGGCGCCGCGCTGGCGTTCCTTTCGGACCGCGAGGCCCGCGTGCGGGCCCTGGCTGGGGCGTCGCCGCCCAGCTCGCCCGCTGGCCCGACGCCTGGTCGGTGCTCGCCGTCGCGCACCGGCCCGACGGGGAAGAGGGGCCCGCCCCGGGCTGGCTCCGCGCCGCCGCGGCCCGCGCCGGGGACGCGCGCGAGTGCGCCGCTGTGCGGGCTCTACCGCATCGTCCGGGGGGTAGAGGATTCCGACGTCATCCCCCGTACCCGCCCCAAGGCGCGCCTGCGCCCCCCTGGCCCTTTCGTTCTTCCGCTGAGAGCTCCGCTCGCCGCAGTCGATGCTGGCCGCGAAGAGCTTCAACGAGGTAGTACCCCGTGGCCCGCCCGCGAGACCGGGCTGGCGGGACCTGAGGCCTGACAACATTCCCCGCAGGAGTACTCCCTCGCGGGAGTGACCAAGTGGCTCCACATCCTCGGTCCGCCCCGCCGCCCCGCGAATCCGCACGCCCCGCCCATCTCGCTGACGCTCCACAGCGCGAGAGCTCGTACAGCGGATGCGGCACGGTGCGGTGCGCGCAGCTATAAGATGCGTGGCGCGCCTCACGATGGGCGGCAGACTTCGTGACGTGGCGGCGGCGGCCCCGGACGCTGAATTTGATCTGGCGGGGTATGAGGGGCCTGCGTACCGAGTCCCTCGCCGGCCTCGTACCATCGGGCCTCAGCTGTCACGCCCGCGAGCTCCTAGGAGGCCCCGCGCCCGCCCGGCCCGCCCCAGAGCACGACGCCGAGGCGGACGGCGAGGTGGAGGCCCCGGGGGGCGAGGAGGCGGGGGGTACAGCCCTTCTGCAGCACAAGGCGGACGTGCAGCACGACTGCGACGCGATTGTGAAGGCGGCTCTGATCCTCTGGCGCCGCACCGCCCGGTACCCCGTCACGCTCCTCTCCATCCAGGTCCGATCCCGTACCCCTCCCCAGCTCCTTCCCTTCCCTCTCTGAGGGTACGGGCGGCAGTGCGTGGGCTTCGAGGAGGTGGACGTGAGGCAGCGCGAGATAGGCGCCTTCTTCCCCGCCCCGGCTCCCGTACCCGGGCCCGCCTCCGCTCCCGTACCCGGGCCCGCCGGCCCCGCTCCTGCCCCCTCGTCCTCCTCCGCCTCCGCCGAGTCCTCCCATATGCATGGCGAGTACCTTCCATCACTATCCGCGGAAGCCCCATAGCTATAGCTACTAATACTATGATTGAATAGCTAGAGGGGGACCTGCGCGCTGTGCTGGCCCCCGGGGCCCTGACTCATGATCATGATCAGCTGAAGAAATTAATGATAAGGAGGTTATCATAGTCACTGAGTGTTCGCAAAAAGCAAAACTTGAAACTTTTGAAACCGATCATGACTCAAGACCGGACTGCCGCGGTGCGGCAACCGTTGATCATGAATTCGAACCGCTGATCAATATCTGCAGCCGCTGAGCTCCGAGCCTCGGAGGCTCTAGGCCGCGGGCCCTGAGGCCTGAAACTAATTTTAAGATCATGCTTCAACGCGCGCCGGCTAGAAATTAAAGGCTTGTCAACTTCCGTACTCGGCCACTTTTTAATTTGTCCTTCTTGTCACAGTGTCCACTTCTTGCATGTCCTTGCGGGGCCCATGCCATGATGCATATGATCATGATCATGAGTGACACGCCCGACGGTTCCGTGCTCCTCTGGCAGGGCCTGCGGGCGGCCCGGCAGCGGCGGCGCGGGGGCGGCGAGGGGGCGGAGGAGGAGGCAGCGCTAGCGGCGGCGGCGGCGCTGGAGAGCGTCTCAGTGCTCATCGACCTGCTCGCGATCGACGCCCGCTCGGCCGCCGCAGCCTGAGCCCTCCTCCCTCGTCTCTTCCTCATCTCCTCCCCTCCTCCAGGCCTACCGGGCCGCGGCTCCGGCCCCAGCGCCCCGGGGAGAGGGCCCGCACTGCGGCAGGCGCCCCGGGAGGGCCAGCGGCTGCCCCGCCCCTTCCCCGATCGCGAGCCTTCCCAATGCTTTCTCGGCCCTCTCTAGCGCCCTGGGCCTCCCGAGCCTCCTGCCCCTAGGCCTTGCCCTTCAGATTCTGAAGCCTCTTCTCTTGCCGCCGGGCCGGAGCCTTTGAAGCTGGTTCTGCCAGGGCCAGCCTAGCCCCCGGGCCGCCGGGCCCCACAAACCCCTAGCTGTATATAGCCACTGAGCCCCCGCGGCCACAGGGGCCTGGGCCGGGCTCCGGCCCCGGATATTTCGCTAGTGGGTCACCTCGGAATGCAGGTGCATGGCATGAGCAGGAGCGGCGGGCTTTTACTTCATAGCGTATATATAGTGTACTACGGTAGACTATAGCTATAATAGCTAGCTAAACAATGATAGTCGACGCCGGCTGCCCGATAGCAGCGCCAGCTATAGCCGGCTGCAGCTGCATAAGGGTCCCGCGCTTCAGATCTAGATGCCGCATGACTACCTTCGTCGTCAAAAGAGCGAAGATCGCCTGCAAGAAGTACCCAAAGCACTGCAGAGCGCTCGACACCAGCCCAAACGAGGTCACCTCTACAGCGGAGCGGAAACCCAGTGCAACACAGCTGACCAAAGCGACACTGCAGCCCGCTGCACCAGCCAATAGGGACCCTTTCCATTCCTACATTCAAAACGGGAACTTAGAGCGAGCAAACCACAATGCAATCTTGTACAAAACACTCGCCTGCGGAGTTTTAGTGAGCGGTTCCGGTCAGCATATGCACGCAAGCGCTGGTGCGCACCTGAGCTCGCTCTTTCTCGTCCAACGCTTGTTGTGACAACTGCTTCGCCTCATCCGCCCCCTTCTTCGCCTCATCCGCCCGCTTCTCCGCCTCATCCGCCCGGTTCTCCGCCTCATGCGCCCGCTTCTCCGCCTCATCCGCCCGCTTCTCCGCCGCGGCGAGAAGGCTCTGCCGGCATTAGGTTACATTCATCGATGAGCAGCCAAGATCGATCGTGCAGCCGCGCACCTTCAACTGCGCCATTACCTCCGGATTCTCAGCCTGCGCCTATGCCTCGGGGAGTCAACGATCCATGATCCGTGTTAAATTAACGTGGGGGCAGCACACTGCAGGGGCGCCCCATCGCACCTGTTCGGACATGCCCACCTTGAAGATCTAGATGCACGTTGCGGTCGCTAAACGGCTCGCATCATCTAGCCGCGCCCCAGCTCAAGCTTCGCCGCGCCGCGAAATCGAATCGCCGCGCTGATGCCGGCGGATTCGAATCGCCGTGACCGGAGCGTGAGCCTGAGAGCCTCTGCACGAGGGGTATACCGCAACTGAAGCTGCAAACGAAGCGGCTCCTTTAATGTGGCTTGTCGAGCCCACGCCCGCGTGCCTACGCCGGCGCTTCTGCAGGTCTGCGGCGGCGCCGGCAATGGCGTCTGAGCGGTTGCAGGCCGCCCGGCGGCCCCGGCCGACAGCGCTTCGGCGTTGATCGTTGTCGCCCCGTCGAGCGCGGGCGGGGATCCGAACCCTCCTACGATCGATATCGCATCATCCGCCCACTGCCATCGCCCGTCGCCCGCCGGTTCCTCTGCGGACCGCGTGCGGCTGGGGCGGCGCCTGAGGGACCCCTTCGGCTCTCTTCTCGACGCGGACGCCCCTGGCGATGATTTCGACGAGGGACCGGCGGCGCGCGGGCCGGCGGGCTCGTTCCAGGCTTCCGAGTTGGCCAAGCTCCAGCGGATCTACCAGGGGGCGGCCCTCGATCCCGAGCTGCGCCGCGCGGCCGCCGAGCAGCTCGCCCTCGCCCTCCGCTTGCGCCCCGCCGGCGTCTATGTACCCCCCTCGCTCGCTCACGCCCTCCGCCCGCAGACCCGCGCTTTAGCGCCGCGTTTGCGGACTAGTTCTCTTCCGCTCGGCCCTCGCTGACCTCGTACGCCCGTGCCCCCTCCCTGTTTCCCCCTACCCCTGCTTATACTCTGGCTGCAGCGCGAGGCGGTCGCGGCCGCTCGGGGCGGCGATCGAGCCGGCGCCGAGGGCCCCGCAGCCTCCGTCCTTTCCTCGCTGTGCCGGCTCCTTCCGGGGGTACGCCGAACCCTCAGAGACGAGCCCGAGTCGCTCCGCGCCCTCGTACCCTGTGCGTTCCACCCCCGTACCCCCACCCTTCCCGCCTTGTTTGACCGGCTTTGTTCCGCAGACGCGTTCCACCCGCACACGGGGGTACGGCGCGAGGCCTCGGCCGCCCTGGCCTGGGCCCTCTTCTCGGACAACGAGGAGGCGCAGGCCCGCGGATGCCGTACGCCCGCCCTCTTCGCCCGGGAGGTCCTGGAGGGGTCCGACGCCCCGGGGCCCTGGGCCGGCCTGCCGCTCCCGGCGCCCCTCGCGGCGGCCTTCCGATTCGCGTTCGCCGTGCGGCCCTGCGGGCTGCAGGGCCCCGCGGAGGGCGCTGTACCCCCCGCGAGCCCGCGCCTCGCGCGCGCCCTCGCGGCGGCATGGCATCTGGAGCGGGTCGGGGGCCTTTCCGGCGCCCTCAGATCGGCGGCGGCGGCGGCCGGCGAGGCCGTCGTGGGAGCCCTGACGCCCGAGGAGCGGGACGGGACCCTGGCCATGGCGCGCCTGCACCCGTCCTCGGCCGTCCGCGCGGCGCTTGGCGCGGCCGCCGGCGCCGCGGCGCACGCCGACTGCGCGGCGGCGCTGGGGCGCCTCGCGGCCCTCTGCGAGGCCGACCCGCCGCCGCCCGCGCCTTCGCCGCCGCGACGTGGCCCGACGCATTCCGCCGGTGCGCCTGTTCTGCCATGCGCCCCGCCCCTCAGCCGCTGACCGGCCCGTCGGGAACCTGCTCCACCGCTGCCCGGAGGCCCGCGCCGCCCTCGGCGAGGCCGGCCCGTCGGCGGCCCCGCGCTGCTCCGCGGGCCTGCGCGGCGCTCGAGGGCGCGACCGGCGGGCGCAGCTGGCGGCCTGCCAGCTCGTCGCGACGCTCACCGCTGAGGCCGACGCCGCCATGCGCCGCGTCCTCGACGGAAGGGAGGCGGGACACATAAAGATAAACGTATTTTTAACCCTCGCGTTCCGCTCAGGTTAAAAATACGTTTATCTTTATGTGTGTTAATACATATTTTATATAAATTTAACATGATATTATACATATTTATATGTAATTATCGATGTGAAAATGATAAATTCGATATAACCACGATTAATTTTTATGCAAATTCGATATAATCGCGATATATTTAATGTAAATCCGATATAATCCCGATTGCATTTATCGTAAACAACTACAATTTACTGCGTGATTCATTTAATGATAAGGTGGGGCGGTGGGGTCTGGTTGGGTCTGTTTTTCGAATTGCTATAATTTTCTTGGCGTTCTAAATTTTTCTGAAAAGTGACCCCACCACACCCCACCTCCCCACCCTATCGATTAATTTATACTTCCATACTTAATTATATGGTAATTTCAATCTAATATATATCAATTTGAATAGTGGAATTGTTATGTGTTATGGTAATGGTTGGGTGTAAGGTGGGGTGTAATCTCTTACATAATTCAGTGTGGGAATCTCTACGATATAGAAGCGGAAATTAACATGTAAATACCGTTAGATCTGTACAGGTTGGGTGTAAATACCGTTAGATCTGTACAGGTTGGGTGTAATCTCTCTGGTATTAGAGTGTTAATACTAACATATCATATATTTATCGATACGGTGGGGCGGTGGGGTCTGGTGGGGCATGTTTTGAAGATTCATTATATTTTGGGATCCGCTCAAAATTTTCTGGAAATTTGACCCCACGACACCCCACCCTCCCACCCTGTCGATTAATTCATACATCCCCCACTTATTTATATGGTAATTTCAACCTAATATATAGCAATTTGAAAAGTGGGAATGCTATAATTTATGGTAACGGTGGGGTGTAGGGTGGGGTGTCATTCCTTACTGATTCACGTAAGATTAACATGGAAATCGCGCTACTATATGCTTCTCCGCTTTCTCCAACCCGCTAAACATACACGTTATCCTCTCATCTATCATTTGCGTTATTACTGATGATCGTGGGAAAATTTGAAAGTCCCGTGAGCAACCGAAAATGATTTAAGGAGAACGCGATACATTGGGGGTAAGAAGGAAAAAATTTTCTCTGTTTCAGATAAGTAAGGATCAAATGGCGGTTACTATTAATACGGATCGCATGGCATACATCTTTGATGACATACCGATTTTCAATGATGGATTCGAGTCGCTGCCGTTTCTTGCGGAGCTGTTCGATATCATCTTCTCACTTGATAATGACCGTATGCTACTTTCCTTTATTAATACATTCTTTGCTCCGAAAGATATCCAATCGATCGGTTTCTTTATTGAAGAGCCGCATAAGATTGTCATTCGTTCTACCGCTGGTTTCTCGTACGTAAAAATCCATGATTTTTCAATTAAGTATAGCATTGTTGACATCGACACGGAAGATGAAGGAGGATACCAACCTGTTGTGGATTTCTGGCGTCTGTATAGATGCACTCCGTTTTCTCTTATCGATGTTATCAGAACAATTAAGCGTGTTCAATCTTTCCGACTTCTCTATTTCAAGGTTGATCGCAATATGTCTGTTTATTATAAGAAGTTTGAAGAGCATGGATTGAAGATTACACGCCGTGTTACACTGCGGAAATTCTTGAAAGCCAACGGGGCTAAGTGGAGCCGCAATTGTAGAAGGTGGTATATTGAGGAAAACAACCAACTCATCGCTGATATCTTTTCAATCGCTCCCCAACGCTAAAACCTCCAACTGAAACGAATTATCTATACCGTTCATATCTACAAGATCACCATAATAGTCACGAAACTCTACTGTTAACTCTTTAATCACCAAATTAAGATCGTTTATTTTTACATACTCGCTCACTTCTCCGGTGTGATAGATGTATTTCCCGATGTCCTGGCTTAATTGTAATCGCATTATTGCGCCTTGGTTTTGCGGTTGTGATTCCGGTACTATGTTATGGTTGGATGCAAACGGCGCGAGTTCTTTGATGTGCATGTATAAATACTGTTCAGCGTTCATATCCGCCATCTTTGGACTAACCGCTTTATACTTCAACGGTGCTGATACTAATTCAGGTCCTTCAAATGTTATCCCCCATTGTGGATGATCTGGGGTTATTGGAGTTCCGGCATAAAATATGATATTTTCAGGAGCATATAAAGACCTGTTATCTTCTAAGTTCTGTTCAATGCTACCTAATAATACAGTGGAACTCAGACCCAATAATTTAGCGATTCTGTTGTTTGCTGCAATAAGTTCAAAAGGAAAATTACTATAAAATTCTAACTTGTACGTTGTAGGGTTGTAATATATCTTAAACATGATATTATCAGTAACGGCATAATTCAGACCATAATTGTAAGGTTGAGTGACCCCAAAGTGACCTTGATTTATGTAACCACTGGGTAATGGGGAAACTTGCTGATTAATAAAAACTCCATTGTCATTATATCTTATCAGAATATAATCGGTTCCAATCGAATTATAAATGCTGTTGGGAATCTCGGCATATAAAACTCGACATTCTCGCGGTTTCGTTATTGGTGTAGTTAGTGAGACCTTGTAAGAGTTTTCTTTTTGTCCTTCTGATCGGTCTCTACTGTCGACATTGACAAGCCGAATCATTTTATTATATGGTTATAGATAAAAGAAGAATGCCGGTGGAATACGTCGAAGTATCTTCATTCAAAACCCTACCTAATCTTGATGCTCCGACATCACGGTTTATTGCCGACCTCCCAAAAACTTTTGAGAATGTAAGAGCGGTTCGTCTTGTTTCTGCGGAATTCTATAACTCCGTCCCACTTATTAGCGGTGAGACTGTTCCGGGCGATGTTACAATAGAAGACAGTTTTACTATCAATTTCAGTCTTAAAAATGATGCTGTTAACTCAGCCAATGCTCCTGCTCCTGGTTACGATGTTTGGCGGTCTATCCGTCCTGGTCAAAACCTGGATGGACTTGTTATTAATACCCATGCGGATCTTGCCGCTCGAATAAGTAACCGTTTTGATAATTTGAATCCTGATCCTAACATACGATGCAAATATGATACAGCCAATAAACGGATTATCTTCTATGCTCCCACTGAATTCTATATAGCATTCTCAACTGCAAAAGACCCAACAAGTTCAACAGCTGAAAAGAATAACCGCCATGGTCGAATGCTTGGTATTGATGCTGGAAGATATGGAAATAGATATATTAAATCAAAAGTCTATTCAACCGCTAACGATGAGGTTTTCACAGGTGCTAATGTCCATGGTATTATCTCTACATTCCCAACTGAGGTCTGCAAAGATAATGTGTTTTATGTGAGAGTAAAAGAACTGGGTGACCTCGTCCAATGTGCCGATGGTCTGCTTACTGGATATTTCCATAAACTCATGGTTCAAGATAAAGACTTTGCCGAACACGTTATTTACAATTCAACAGAAGCAAACCCATTGTACAAATACTTCAATCAGAAAAAGTCACTATCACAATTGTCGGTAGATATAGTGAATGCTCAAAATGAATTAATTGATTTCGAAGGTCAACCCATTTATTTAACGTTCGAAATTCGTTATGGAGAAGAACCCGCCGGTGATCCAATTTATGAGTATTTCAAAATGAGAATGAGGGAAACCCACCCCTTCTATCCAAATATTGCTGGATTCGCGTAAATTAAGGATCATTGACAGAATTTTTATATTTTTGTATAGTAAAAGCAAAACAGAATGGATGTTACATCGACCCTCCAACGTCTATCGCTCAAAGAGGCGCTAACAACGCCGGAGGAAGCCAAAGCGTTCTTCCTCGATAACTCGCTTATGCTTGGTCTTGAATCGAAGACTAAACCCGTTCTGGTAACTGTTAGTCCATCAACAACCTACGATAACAATGTTGGTCAACGTGTTTCTTTCAAACTTCCCCGCTACAACTTTGTCGGTAAAATTGAACTCGCTTTCGATCTTCCCGAACTAACCGCTTTTGAAGGTGATACTGACCTGGTGCGAAACGGTTACACCCGTCCCGTCGGTGCGCTTGTAGAGCGTCTTGAATTCTCGTATGGCTCGTAAACCTACCACGTGCCGTCTGATTTCCTGGCGATTTTCCCGCTGGTCTACTATTCTGAGGATCAGCTGGCGAAAAAGAAGCGTTCAATGGGAATGCTCCATGGTATTCCCGCTCACGGAACCAACCGCAAAGGTGGCGCTTTCTTCGTTGAAATTCCGGTGCCGTGGTTGAACCACTACCTACCACTTGGCGCTCTCTCGGGCGAAGCCGTTATCACTGTATGGTTTAAGGAAACTAACAAGGGTTACCTTGAAACGTCTTATGGAGGTCGCGCTCTCCCTGTTGCTTCTGAGGCTGGTTCCGATAAGACAACAGATGACGGACTTGGAACTGCAACAGCCATTATACTTTCCCATGTCGGTCAAAACATCACCACTGGCGGTATTACTGGGTTTGAAGTTGCTGGAACAGTTCCACCAATGACCCATTACATCTCCATTAAGTCTCCTCGTCTCTACATGCATGCTATCAATGTTTCCGATGAACTGTTTGCTACTGTTATTGAGAAGGTTAAGACCACGGGGATGGCTATTCCCGCTCTCGACATCGGTTTTGTCGATGCAATTGGTGTTGCTGCGAAAGGTAACACTCAACCCAACCGAATCAATCTTAGCCAAATCTCCGGTCTGGTTTATGCTCTTCTTGTCTCTGTTCGCGATGCTGATGGTGTCGATACTTCCAATGGTTCTCACAGCGTCCTTAAAACGCTTGCGAATGCAAAGGATATCACAATGACTTGTGAGATCAACGGACAGCGTCTTTATTCAACGGAGCCAATCCCCCTACTCAAAGGTGCCGAACTCATCGCCGATGCCTTCAAATGCTCGAATATGGACAAGGAAGCAAACCGCTACGTTCTCACCGGTCTTCCATTCTGTGTTGATGGTGAGAAGGCGATTCGCAACATTGCCCAATCTGGATATGTTGACCTTACGAACTCGTCGTCATCGTTCCTCACTCTGTATCTTCCTGCTGATCGTACAATTACTGTTAACGTTCGCGCTCTCATGCATTCGTTCATTATTGTCGATAAGGACGGAATTCGCCGCATTAATCTCTAAACCATTATCAGTAAGATTTCGTTATTTTTATCTATCTTTATTAAGAAAGATCTACTACGCCATGTCTGACGTTCCCGAATTTAATGCCGGTGAGATGATAAACCCACCATTTTGTGTCTTAGCAATCGGAAAATCTGCGACAGGTAAAAGCGAAGCGGTAAAGTATTGGTTGAAGCAACTCCATGATGCAAAAAAGATCGATGTGGTTCTCGTTGTAAGTGGAACCTCATTCAATCATTTCTGGGATAAAGTAGCAACCTTGCAACTCGGTAAATGGGATGCGCCCTACATCGCTAAACTTCTCGATGAAAGACAAGAGAAAATTGAGAAAGGAGAACCTGTTAACCAATTGTGTGTAGTTCTCGATGATCTTATAGATAATGAGATTGTCGACCTAACCCGTGATAAAATTATTGGATCTCTGTATTCGAGGGGGCGTCACAGCGCGATCTCGATAATTTGCATCACACAGAAACTCCGTAAGGTTTCTTCAACCATTCGCGTCAATTCTGATTACGCAATGTTTCTTAGTGCCGCTAACAGGAAAGAACTTGAAGCCATCGAAGAAGAATACAATATCATGCGGGATAAAGACGCTTTTTATAAGATGTTTGAAGAGTATGTACATTCCTATCAGTTTCTCATTTGGAGTTCTGCTAATTATTCGGTGGAATACTATGTTGATAAAGCGGAACTCGTTAAAGAGTTTGGGTTTTCTCGGTTTCACAGAAAGCCCAAAAAGAAAGAAGATGAACTAAAACCGCCTGAGAAGGAGGAAGCGCCGAAAGAGATTAAAAGCGCTGTTCACACTAATAAGTTGATGCGATATAAGAGGGGATTGTAAAATTATCTCTGTATGTTATAAATATACAATGCCGCCGAAACGTAGAGGTGTTCCCGCTGGTGCTATATCGTATTCCGGCGGTGAAAGTCATGGATCTCTCAACACCACACCCATGAAATTCAACGGAATGAGCGAAGTGAAACCGTCACAACAGGAAGAAGACCCCTTAAACGCTGCTTATGAAGAAGCGCCCGGTGACAAAGCGCCGCAAACCTCCCAAAGTGAGCAATTGAACATTTCGCCGGAAGTCTCAAAGATGAAGGCGGTCGGTGAAGGCGCTCGCCGAATTATCGATGCTGCCGATGATCGTGAACTTGGTCAAAAAGATCTTTCCCTTGCTCGCAAGGGTGAAGGTGTTTCGAAAGAATCTGACAAGGTTATACAGTCGATGGCTGGTGAAGTCACTTACAAGGTTGCGCCAACTCAAAACATCCACCGAATCCCGAAAGCTCAATGGGATGAAATGACCGCTAAATTAAAGGATCTCGAAGCGAAATCAAGCGCTCTGGAACAGTATGTAACTGAGAAAAAGGAGAGATCGAAAATTGAGGAAATGCTGCGCAAAGAAGTATTCCGTATGGGTATCACCGGTCTTCCCGATAAGCAATTTATTGGTAAGAAAGAGACGCAAATAGATGAACAAGCGGTAGATGAGTTGAAGACCAAGACCCAAAAGGGTACCGTTGAACCCGGTGCTACGAAAGCGGAAGTTGATAAAGGTGTAGCTCCCACAGCATACAAGCGGAGAGTTTGGTTATAAATATATATCTTTTAAAGAGGGAATCGATGGACTTTCTGAAAAAGATCATTGAGATGTTTGAGATGCATTGCGTAACTGATTGTCACAATGACTGCTGCGATACAAAATTCGAAATGGATTTCTCAGATGGTGGAAGCAATGGAGGGCGAAGGCATTCGCAAGATTCGATAACAACTGAGACAATCACCGTTACGGAAACAGAGACTGTCCGCCGCCGATCGTTTTCGCAAAACGATCATAAATAAAATCTTTGGTTATGGTTTCAAATGTCACGTGAAGAGATCTACACCATCATACTATCGAAACGAAAGATTTACGCCGTTAAATCTGCAATTGAAGAACGTAGACACCAACTGGCTTTGGTCGCCAAAAATTGACAACCCAAAAAGGATTTAAAGGTACTGCGATATTACACACTGATAAAATATTTTCTCTGCTTAAAATAAGGATGGCTGCGTTTGCCGATGATGTTAGCGTTGTTGAACTTGAATTTGATAGTGACGAATCCATGGACTCTCCAACTGAGAAAACTAAAACAAGCGCTGACGGTATCAGTTATAGAATCCGTAAGATCATTGCTCAACGCAATAGATATAATGAGGATGCCGAATATCGCGAACTGAAAAAGAAGAAGGTATTAGAAGCGTATTACCGTCGTAAAGCGGAGGAGGGAACCAATATGGGAAAGCGTGGAAGACCGCGCAAGTATTGAATAGAAAACCCCCAATTGCCGCTGGACATCATTTCTTATTTTTCGAGCGGCTTACCGATTATATTCGGTAATTCCGTTACCATTTCTCGATTGCCCCGATTTAATCGATTTAATTCCCGATACGGAGGAAAAAGTATTTAAAGACAATGCGCCAAAAAATGACAAGGAAGAAAAATATTTTCTCAACCTATTGTAGAAAGAGGAAGTTGAAAATGACCCCATCGGACAAGCTCGGCAATCTGCGCAAGTTTACCCCTGGAAAGGTAACATCTGGTATGTTTCTCAAAACACTCACTGGAACCCGAAATGCTGATAATCTGATGGAACTGGATGATGATGTTATTCTTGATCGCATCAATAAGAGTTTGAAGAAGGGACTGTATCCAACATGGGCTGAATGCATCCAACCTGATCAAGTAACTCGGGTTTATCTTGATCTTGATCGGTTTGTAGATTTGAAGCCCAACCTTGAAGACAACTACAAGGAAGCGGAAGAAACCATTAGAGCAATGCGTGAGAAATTACATGATCTGACCGGCGCCACTATTGCTGTATCTGTTCGTCATCGCCGCATTCATCTTATCAAAGAAGATGTCGATCAATTCAAGATATCCGCTCATTTCGTTTTCACTGATCTCTGCTGTCGCCATGAAGATATCCCGAAACTCTTCAATGAAATGGGTCTTGTCAAAAATGTAGAATTCGACAGCGGTGTTTATGGTACAACTCAAAACATAATCTGCTTGGGTTGTTGCAAGGGTGAGAAGATTGATTCCCAAAACAAGAGGGCGCATGACATTGATAAGAACGTTCTATTCACTAAGTTTGTCGATTGCAAGGATATGCACGATAGTGAGTTTTTCGTACAATTTACCGATTGCCCCACAATGCTGGTGGACGAGACAAACTTTCACGTCTTCTCAGTGAACAAAACAGAGAAGAAGGCAAAGACTAAGATGGAAGCGGAACCGAAGAAGGAAGCGGAACCGAAGAAGGAAACCAAGAAAACCACTAAAAAAGAAGCCAAGAAAGAAGAGGTGGAAGAGGAAGAGAAAGGTGGCGAAGTTTCGTTTGATCTTCTGTACGGAGTTGTGATGGGTTTGAATGCTGAACGCGCGGATACCTACAAATCATGGATTGATACAGGTATTGCAATCATCAATGCTTGCGAAGACAACAAGATACCACGCAAGCAACAATTTGAGATATTCCATGACTTCTCACAAAAAAGTGAAAAGTTTGATTATGACGAATGCAATGACAAGTTCATGAGTCTTTGCAAAGGCAAGAAGATGGTGGAAGGTAAACGGCTAACGTACGGTTCGCTGGTCTATTGGTTGAAGAAGGACGATATCGAACTTTATAATGAGTTGTTCCCTACCAAGTATGCATTCTTGCCCGAAGATTCCGACGACATCGATTATAAGACCGCAAAGATCCCACCAATCGTTGAGGATTACGCTACGCATCGTCTGTATTTCAATGCGAGAATGCACCACATTGAAATGCTGGGTATTGTGATGCATTGGGATGAACAACAGCTTGCGTGGATCCCGAAAGATAGCCAAAAACTCGGCTCCAAACACTATCCACACCTGATGCATAAAATCGTTCTGAACAAGGGAACCGAGAAGGAAGTTGAGAAATGGATTCCCTCATTTCCGGAATGGATCAAAGACCCACAGGCGACACGTTCCATGTACGTGGATTTCCTCCCGCCTCCGGCGAAACTGAGCGCCAAATGCAAATCTGTGTTTAATCTGTATCCTGGCTTTAAGATTGATCATGAGGTAGATGAAATCAAGGAATCACTACCGGAAGATGTGACCGAAGATATGATTAAGCAGTTTCTCACACATCTTCACCTGATGTCGGGAGAAGACGATAACACATACCAATACCTTCTTAAATGGTTTGCTCACATGATGCAAAAACCTGGTGAACTTAACGGAGTGTCAATTATCCTAATTGGTGAACAAGGCACTGGTAAAAACGTGTTGTTTGATCTGTTTGAGAAAAGCATTCTGGGTGATGCTCTTTCATATTCGACCGGCAAACCGAAAGATGACCTGTTTGGTCGCTTTGCTCACAATCGCGAAGACAAGATCTTAATAGTTGTTAATGAGGCATCGGGTAAAGACACATTCGAAAATAGCGATATTCTCAAAGACCTTGTCACTACTAAAAAAATTACTATTGAACACAAGGGAATAGATTCATACGACAAAAAGAATTTCGCGCGCATTGTGTTCACAAGTAACAATAGCGTCCCTGTGAAGATCGAAGCGGGTGACCGTCGATTTGTTGTAGTAGAAGTGAGTAAGCGATACTGTAAGAATGTGGAGTACTTCACACCTCTTCTGAAATGGTTGAATGATATTCGGAATATCCGCAACATCACCCACTTCTTGCGCACAAAGGTGGATTGTGATAATATCAACTGGCAGGAAGAAAGACCCAAGACCAATAAGTATTATCTGGTTCAGCAAATCTCCGCACCAATCATTCTGATGTTTGCAAAGTGGTTAATGGATACTGGGGAGATTACCGAAATCAAGTGTAAGTTAAGCGGTCTTGCTTCTACATGGGAGTTATTCAAGACCTTCATTACGGAAAATAAATATAAGAACGATTACAACAGTAAGCGGTTCTATACGGAGATGCGAGGCACTTCATACATTCTTGTGAAAACCGCAAATGGTAAACCCTACTACCACTTCATCTGGAACGAAATGCTGGCGGAATTCCGTAAGTTGAAGCTAATTGATGATGATTCGATTAAGGAAGAACCTAACCCCAAGATTCCCGCCAAGAAAGCTGGGACGAAGTTTGAAGATTCTGACGTTGAATCGTAACAAATCACACCCCACCCTACACCCCACCGTTACCATAACCTCCTTGTAATTCCTTATTTTTATAAACTTTTTTGTAGATTGAATTGTATGTGAATATAGTAAATAATAGAGAAGGTGGGAGGGTGGGGTGTGGTGGGGTCAAATTTTAAGAAAAGTTGGGGACGCTCAAAATTCTAAGGAATTCTAAAAACATGCCCCACCTGACCCCACCCGCCCACCCTATCGAACGCGTTCAAAATCCAAAATAAAAATGTTCCTTTATAATAAAGATGCCCCGCCAAACCAACAGACTCATTAAAGAAAAGAAAAATGAAATACTTGGACTGTTAGGAACTCTCTTTGTTACGGGTGAGATCACCGAAGCGGAATTTGATAGAGAAGCCGCCATCTTAGATAGACGACCACGATTAGCACAACTCAGAGATATTACAAATGACCTTTACAATCGCATGCAAAGAATGGAGGAGTTTATGGATGAAGGACAGAGATTAGGAGCAATTCAACCGGACATCAAAGATGGTGAAGCAATGAATCAAGCGTATTCATGGCTAACCTATCGCGCCTGAAACAAAGTAGTGGTTGATGCTATTGAATTCCTTGAAAGAATCGCACCAAGTCTACCACAACGCATTAAAACCCGCTTGGATCAACTGAATGCGGTTAAAGTACGTCTGACATTCGTATGTAAGTTTACCAAAGTAGGAAATCCACGAATCTACATCACCAAATACATTTACAGCGATTATTTCGTAATTACCAGATCCCGCAACATTAACACAGAAGTTCGCAAAGCGTTACAGAAAATGCAAGAGGAGATGACACAAGTAGATAGTTACCGCTTGGAACGTATCCAAATTCTAAGAGGTGTTATTATGTCATACGCACCTGTGGGTGGTTGTTTTTTCGCAACTCCCGAATGGATCGCATCCAAGAAGGCAACGGTGAACGTTAAGAATATCGACGGTCAAGATTGCTTCAAGTATGCGATTTTGGCTTACCTGCATCGAAAGGACATTAACAAACACAAGAGCAATGAACCAAGCCAATACCGCCGATGGTTAAATGAACTCAATTTCGATGGTATTCAGTTTCCCGTTGCATGTGATGCTGAGGTAATCGATCGATTTGAAGAACTGAACCCTGACCTATCTATTAACATATATGGAGCGGATAACACCAAAGAGTGTTTCTTTCCACTGCATCAATCAAGTAACCCAAGGAGGAAGACCAAGATTAACCTTTTACTTATCGAAAACACCGAAGATGATCGGGGACACTATATTACTATCATGTCTTTTAGTCGTCTTCTGAAAACTACATTTGATAAAGCATGTGATGGTCGCATTTACTACTGTGAAACCTGCCTGTCGCGTTTCAGAACTCAGGAGAAATTAGACCTACATGTTGAAGCAAACCGCTGCATTGATTGGAGGGAGAGCAAAGGAAAATGCCCGAAGCCCGGAAGCATAATTGAATTTGGTCTGCAACATCTACGTAAAACCGTTTGGCTTCCTGTGATCTGTTATGTTAAAGTCGAAGATCATTCGGTTGCTATCGATGCTCAGAGGAGTAAAAGGGAGATTAAAGCGGTTTCATTGAGAGTGGTAATGGGAGAAGAAGTGAGATCATACCAATTTGAGGGAGCTGATCCGCTTGGTTCTCTCTTTGCTGCTCTACAAGACATCAGACCTGAAATCGTTGAGACGCTGTTTCGAAATATTCCGATGCATCCACTCACAGATGATCAGAAGGCGGAGTACAAGATAACAAAATACTGCTATATTTGCTCTCAGAGATTCACCCACGAAAACTTCCCGGTTCGGGATCATTGTCACCAATCCGGCGATTTTATCGGAAAGGCATGCCGAAACTGTAACCTCCATAGGCGAATTTCCAAACAAACCAAGATAGCTATTGTGGTAGATCAAATGGATGAATGCGGGCATGGAATTTTCCGCAAGATTGCCCAACAAGACGATAAACTACGTGTTGAGATTCTAAGCAAGAATTTCGATCAGTACCTATCGCTTCAATGGGGTATGTGGAAGTTCATCGATGCTTCCCATTTTATGGATTTCCAATCTGTGGATGTGGAGGATTTAATGAGGAAATACGAAGCATTCCGCAAATTGGCGTTTTCTCAATACGGATTGGATCCCGCTCATTATGTGAGCGCACCGGGTCTATCTTGGGATGCAATGCTAAAACACACGAAGGTAAAGATTGGACTAATTGATGATGTAGAGAAATACGAATTTGTTGAGGAGAGAGCCATTCGCGGTGGATTTGCTACCATGCCCACACGATATGCAAAGGTAGAGACCCCCGAAGATCATATAGTATTGTTGGACGCAAATAATCTTTATGGGTATGCACTCAGTCAACCACTACCCATCGGAGATTATCGATGGGAAGACATCACAGAGGCACTTAAAGAGGTAGAGGGACGAAGCGCATTTATTGAAGTTGACCTTGAATACCCAACATCCCTTGAAGATCATTACGATTTCCCACTGATTGTGAATAAAGAAGTGATCACCAATGAGATGCTTGGTGATTATCAACGAAAACTATTAGATCTGACGGGCGAAAAGATCAGCAAAGACCCAAAACTTACAGCGACATTTACGCCCAAGAATAAATACGTGATTGCCCGACCTCTTCTTAATTACATCGTTAAGAAGGGTGTGATTGTAAAAACAATACATAGAGTTCTCTCATTCGCTACTTCCCCATTCATGAAGTCTTACATTGGTCTAAACACTCTACTCCGCCATGAATCTACTAACCATTTCGAAAGCGACTTCTTTAAACTCATGAACAATGCAATTTATGGTAAATGCTTGGAGTCTTGCAGGGGTCGCTCAACTGTCAAGATTGCTAACAGCGAGAAACTGTGTAAGAAATACGCAGCAAGTCCGCTTATCAAAGCAACCAATGTATTGAATGAAAACGCAGTTGCCTTTGAGATGTATTCGAAGCATGTAAACTTAGATAAACCAGTAGCAATTGGCGCTTTCGTATTGGATTTCGCGAAACTACATAATTATCAGTTCTTCTACGATGTGGTAAGAAAGAAGTGGGAAACAGCTAAACTACTGTTCCACGATACCGATTCGTTCTGTCTTTTCCTGAAAACGAATAATCTCAACGAAGAGATGAAAGAGATAGGTGAGCATCTCGATAGGAGCAATTACGATAAATCCCATCCTCTTGTGAGTATCAGGAACCGCATGGTTCCCGGTAAATATAAAAATGAGTTCCCAAACGCAAAGATCGTGGAGTATGTGGGTCTGAGATCGAAACTCTATGCTTTCAGAACTGAGACCAAAGAAAAAGTGAAGATGTCGGGGACTTCCTCGAAAGAAGTACACTTCGACGATTTTAAGAGATGCCTATTGGAAGGCATCATAAAAACAGTATCAGTAACAAACAAGCGAAGGCAAGACCACAACTTATATGACTTGGAGAGCAGAAGGGTCGCTCTAAACCAACTCGATAGCAAACGGAAGATATCAGCCGACGGCATTCACAGCATTCCATTCGGTCTTTAATCTACTTGCTCAATACCTCTCGCTCGCTTCCAGGTGAGCCCCACCAATTGCGCGCCCTCTTCTTTCCTTCCCCACTACCATTCTCAGTAAGCCCATTATCCATTTTCAAATTTCTCAGTAAGGCTCAGTAACAAATTATAAATTAGCACTGTATTTTTCAAACATCTAACCTCTCCTTACTGAAACCAATCACAAAAACCTACACATAATCTTCTCTCTAATTCCTTACCATTCCCAGTAAGCCCTTTAACCCTCCTCCGATCTCTCAGTAAGGACAGTAAGACCCTCATTTTTACGAAATGTTCCCGATCGTTTCCATACTGTTTTCAGTTAGCCAAATTGAAAAATCAAGGTGAGCCCCACCGATAGGTTAAAACAACTTATGAAGTGCGTATATCCCCACTTAAAGATTTCCCACTATACAAGTATAAAGATGCCGGGTAATCAGCTCCCCTTACCTAAAAGTAAACTGTGCAATGTGTGCAAAGAGGTCAAGCCTGCATCGTGGTTCCCTTTGCACAAGTGCAAGTCGGGAAATATAACATTATATTGGAGATGCATACAGTGCCACCGTGACTATCAAAATGATCGCTATCACAAAGTCTTAAAAACGCGCCCGAAAATCGAAGTACAATCGAAGATATGCCCGGATTGCAAGATTGAGAAGCCTGCAAGCGAGTATAATAAAAAGCAAAGTACGAAGGATGGTCTCTACTATAAATGCCGACAGTGTTATAGTGAGACTCGGGCGAGCTAATTTATGATTTTAAAATGAGATTTGTATTTTTTAAAGCGAGTATGTGCTGCCGAAAATGCCCACCTGCACAAACTCGCGACTTCAATCGAAATGTTCCATTTAATGCACTGGAACCACTCGCGCCCCGCCCACTATGCAAGATACGTGCAAACAACATGCGAGTTCTATGAAAAATAAACAATTCAGTCATGTATATATTTCGTATATATGTCTGAACCTCCGTGCTTGTGGTTGGTTTTTCTTTTTTTCGCATATTCCGACATATACATATATACACCGACGTCACCGACACACTGGGGGTCATGACATCACGGCGACTCCGGAAACATATATGGATGGAATGCCGGCGCCCCACACAAATTCGTCGACCAATCAGGATAGGATGGCCGGATAGAATTACCCGGGGCGATAGTATCGCCGGATAGTATGACCTCGGGGCGATAGTATCGCCGGATAGTATGACCTCGGGGCGATAGTATCGCCGGATAGTATGCCCTCGGGGCGATAGTATCGCCGGATAGTATGACCTTGGGGCGATAGTATCGCCGGATAGTATGACCTCGGGGCGATAGTATCGCCGGATAGTATACCCGATAGCCGGGTAGTGTGCTCAGCAATTGATGACGTGGCATATATATATATGTATATAACTGACCAGTGACTGACTCAGTGACCGACTTGCCACTGTTGCCGGTTGCAATTTTCAAGTCCCGAGTCCCGAGTCCCGAGTCCCGACTTGATAACACCGGCGATCGCGACTTCGCGGAGACCCCCCCTTCCGTTTTTCCCGCATAACTTTGGACAGGAAGCCGATCTCGGCGCGCTCTCAATTGCTATGTGCTCACAACTTGATTCCGGGCATGACGGGTATCATTTGACTAGCTTAGCCTACCGTGGAGCAAAGACCGACTTCGATTTCTGCACAAGTGCCCGAAAACGGAGGTGTCCGCTACATTCTGAGCGCCGGCGCGCGTTCCCGGAGGGCTCCACTAGTCATACTTTGCGTCCGCGCGCGTATAGAGTAGTTCTACACTACTACGAAGTGGCGCGGTCTGATTCGCAAAGGGCGCGATTTGGCGGCTACGAAACCACATAGCTCACAAAAATATCGACTTAAATAATAATGGATTCCCGATACCGCGGCTACCACGTCATGCTTGACTATATAACCGACCCGTTCACTGAGTCCCCGGAGGCATGCGCCGAGTGGATCACAGCGAACCTATCGCAATATATAACAGATCGCAATATGCGCATCGTGCACCAGCACACATGCATTTTCGATGGCTCTATTTCCCCTCCCGGTTTCGCGATTGGCTTTCTATTAGATGAGTCGCATGCCACAGCTCACTCTTATAGCGACCAGGGGCTATTAGCGATCGATATCTTTACATGCGGCTCAAATGCCGAAGCGAAGACAATGGGTATAGCACGGGACATTAACGATCTCATACAGGAAAGGCTGAAAGTGCGAAAGTGGGACTTACAGGTCGAGCAAAGGTTCCCAATTTCATAAAAAATGAAAAAAACGACATATACATTAATGCTCCTTGATCGGAAACTTGCCCATTAGCGGGTGATCGAGACCCATGACATACCAGGATTTCATAACGGGATCCCAGCGGGCTTTCTCAGCCTTTGCTTGATCCTTAAATTCATAAGGAATATCGAGGTAAACCTTCAAGTTTCTTTGATACACTTGCTCATAGCTTAAAGTCTTGAACTGAGAGCATAGAGAGTGATCTTTCTTCGTGACATACCAGCATGAATTCTCACGATCCCAGTTTCCACCGAGGGATTTCGCAACGTCTTTTTTATCATAGGGAATGTCCACGAAATACTTTTCACCCTCCATCTCTTTTATATTTACCGGAGAAAATAATTTCGGGGTTTGTTATGAACGAGATGACCGAAGAATGCGCGTAGTAGGGGCTGTATAGCTTGCGCTCTGAGTCTTGAATGATTTATACCACCGCTGACTGTTTACCTCTGAGAGCTTCTCAGTTCCTGCAATCGTTAATTTAGCGAGCTCCCTCAGCGCCCTCTTTGTCTTTTCTGCGCGATCTTCCAATAAAGCCCCTCTCGGAACACTTGCGGCGACATCTATACCTTCTTTTTGAACCTGCCGGATCGAAGCTGCCTCTACATCAGCCGCTAAAATAGCGTTGCCTGATGGTTCCACCACAGCCTCGACCTCTGTAATGATCTGCAATTCGTGCGGCTTGAAAAGCTTCGGCATAACGTTCCCCGCTGCATCTTGCACCTCTATCGCGTTTCCTCTCCTTCCCGCAATTTTGTAGACCTCTCGGCTATACCTTTGGGTCGCTCCTTTATCAAACTTTGATCTCGGCAATAATACACGGACGTGGAGACCCGGTTTAAAGTCGCTGAATATATCCTTTACGATTGTGTTCTTCCTTGAAATAATAGCCGCTCGGATCCGCTCCATATCAGAAAGCTTAACATCTGCGGGTTTCATTCCTATGGTTCTGTGAATGGTGTTATTGTAATTGAAAACGAAGTCGTCCAGCTTGTCCATAAATCGCACTGTGTTATAAGCGACACAATAATTATTTATCATCGTTTTAAGGGTCAAATGAAAGCGATTCATTATTCCCAGCGAAGTGTGATCTCCGACCTGTTTAAAGCGGTGCTCTATTCCATTATTTTTTACGACCTCCTGAAACTCCTTCGCGATGAATTCTGAGCCGTTATCTGTCTCCAATCGAATCATTGGAGCCGGAAGCTCTGTGAGCATCTCCGCAAAAGCGGCGGCAACACTTGCGCCCTCCTTATTCTTTAACTTCTTGGCATATGCTTTTCGACTTGTCATCTCGATGAGAGTAAGGACTGCAATGTAGCCGGAATTATAGCTGCCATATGAGAGATAAAAGATGAGATCGGCTTGGTAGCACCACGGCGGGGCTGTGATGGGAATAAAAGCGGTTTGGGTCGGTGCGGGGGGCTTCTTGTTGATCTGCATAAATTCCTGTTTCGCTGCGACATCTTGCACTTCTTTCAGTGTGAGGGTCTTGTCCTCTTTTCTCAGTTCTTCGTATATTGCGGATGGGTTCTTAAAACCTGTCTTCGGGTCATACATGCGGCGCACGATCTTAGAGGACGGGTTCGCAATGCTAAAAGGAACATCTCCTAATAAATTTGATTTTGCTTGGCGTTTTGTGATTTTTTGGGGGACTTGTTCAGTCTCAGGAACCGCGATAGGTAGTATGGTGGTCTCTGTCTCCTCTCCCGCTACCCTTCTGACGATCCGTGACATTCTTCTAATTAACCCTGTTTATTTTTTGCTGCAATTGCACCCGTGATGCGTGAGTTGACAATTGTCTTTAAGGTGTGGGCGCTTATTATTGATGCGATCCACGACGAGCCTGTAATTCGGATCTTGCGGCTCAATCGGAATCGGAAGGGAACAGATCGCACAGGCGCCCTTCTGTTGCTTCTTGCGCTCTAATATCCACTCCGGCGTAATATAATCCGCCTCGTCGAAATCGCGCCCGGCACGCTGATCCTGACATTTATATCCGCGGATCTTCGTTTTCAGATATTCGATGTAGTCGCTCTTTCCTTGGAATCTGTGAATCGGTGTATAAATCAGCACAGTGGACAGATCGCGGTTACGAGTGAGAGCGGTATAGAACCATTCGCGAGTGGTATAGCGGAACGTAGCCTCACAAATGACAATGCCCGAATCAAGTGTGAGACCTTGCGTTGAATGACCTGTTCCTGCATAAGGGAGAGAAAAATGTTCTAACATCGCACACGGAACCTCGAACGTGACGCCATCGAAAACGTCAGTTAATGTGACCATTTGCTTGGTGATTTTGGTGATCCGATAGGTGTAATTTGTGTATGCATTAATAGACTCACCCTCAGACCGCGAAATGCGTAGATACCTGCGACAAACGACTTCCAGACCCTTGTAGAATTTGATTCCGTTGACCTCTACGGTTGCAATATTTACTTTTCGTCTATCGTGCATCAGTTTGTTATAGGCTAAGGTCATTTCGTTTCTGTAAGCGATGCCAAAGTAGCCGTCGGGAATAGCGTTAAGATCATTAATTGTCGGTAAGCCGTATTTCGAAATGATCTGTGAGGCTTCGAGTCCGTTTTCGAAGAGATCCTCTTTGATCGCCCGAATTAATTCACGGTCTGTCTCCTTCTTGTGCCGCTTGTTAATGCGTAGACTCAGAACGTTAGGGAACATGCTCTGCACAGCGCGCTTATAGTAGCCCTTGCGATCAGAAACCGATAGCTCATCATTAATCGGTTCATTTTGATAGGTGTCGCCATTAGCCAAATATTTGATATCCGGATAGCGATCGATAAACGACTTGATCTTAGCGAGATCTTTTACAGAATACGCGAATATCTCGTCGAACATAATGTGGCTGAACTCGGAGACGAACGCCCTCTGGTCTTTTTCGCTCATAGCCTCTTCGTAGGTCTGATCATTGGAGACACGGATCCCGAGAACATTATACAAAGTGCGAACGGTAATATTCTCGATTCCGCGGACTTTGAGAGAGTCCCTTAGCTCTGCGCACTGTTTGTTATAGGGGCAAATAACTAAGCAATTCGACTTCTGAGATGCGAAACAGTTAATACCGAGTGTCGACTTTCCACTTCCGGGCATGTCAGCAAGGACAAGCATACGATTATGGAGCTCCGCAACCCAATTAAAGCACTCAGGATTAAATTCGTCTCTCAGCGAGAACCGGTTAATGAGTGTGTCGGGATCCTGAAATTCGAGAGTTACACCCCGTGGTGGGCGGAGTGCATTCTCAGGGCATCTTTTCCCGGGAATATAGCTGAATTTGCCCATGTTCTCAAACGCATTTCGGTCGAACTCTTTCTTACTTGTCCATGAACCTTCGATATATAGGCAATCCGTTCTGATCCCGGCAACCTTGTGCCCGCGCGCTGTCAGGCGCTTGTATTGCGCAAACATATTAGCACGGTTGCGATCGTAAATATGAAAGTGGATAGGAAGGAATCCGTTAACGAGCTCGCGGTGGGAGCTGATCTTAACGAAATAGATGTGACCTTCGAATTCGCTAAGAGTTTTGACACGTTTCGAATTCTTAGGATTGAAAGTAAACACCTCTACTGTTCCTCCGCATTCTTGGGCGAACCTCTCAGCCTCGGCACGGTTGTAGAACATTTTCGTGGATGTTTGCGAGTCTTGGAATTTGCCGAGCATTCCGATCTCTTTCACTAAAATATGCTTCTTATCTGTGGTTTGAATGTCGCTTGACAGCACTTTTTGCATCTCAGCGATCGACGTATTGGGCACCAAATGCGAAGGCTCCGCGACCGCGATAATCTCTATCTTGTCCTTTACGTCCGCCCAATGCATGGAGAGAGTGTAGCCTGTCATGAAATTATAACAGCGACCACTCACGGAAAATGCGCGATCCAGAATAATTTCGATTCCATCAATCTTGCGAGACATGGCGGCATCATAATCTACATCCTCATCGTCGGCGAAAGTCGCTTGCTCTCTCTCAAACGCAACGACACGCACGTAGTAGATCGCGTATTCGAGAATGTCGCTTCCCGCTTTAAAGGGAACGAAGTCATCGAATACATTGTACTTCGGAAGATATTGCATGCCTTTCAGTATCGAAGGGTAGCACTTCGCCATATCGACAGCTGTGTAGGTAGCTTTCGGGTTTGGCTTATAGAAATAGCCGCTGAGTGCGGATCGCTTGTAGTGCGTGAGAATTTCGCGCATGTTCGGGCTGTAATGTGAGATATTCGTCGCATTTAGAAGCGACTCGCGGAATCCCTTCCCGATTTCACAGACCTTATTATAATACTCCTCTGTTTCGAAATCTTGCTCAATAAAGTGGTCTGTTGTGCGTGGATCTTTGATAGAGAACATCGAGCCATTAGCTTTGAATGTGATGCTGTCGATCTGTTTCGATGGTGTTAGCTTCACAGCGGGTTCATATCGCATTTTCAGGAACGTAAATAGAAGACCTTCCAGACCTTCGCGCCCAGTATAAAGAATGCGGATGAAACTGCGCTCGTCGGGCGATAGTTTAAGTTGCGTGATCTTTAACAGATCCTTGGATGTGTGCGCGAAGATATCGTGAGTAAGACACGTCGGAATTTTATAGAGTGCTAACGAAGAGTTCGACTTAGGAACATGATTATCGAGCTCTTCGACCTCCATCTTTGCCATGCGCATTTCGAGCGACTTGATGTTATCGTTGAATATATAGATATGCTTGTTGTGAATCATAAAGTGAATATTACGGGGATTGATGTTTTTGTTAATCGATTCTGCCGCGAATTTGTATATTAACTTTCCGTCGACATCAAAGACGCGGAAGCCTGTCTGGATTCTCTTACAGAATTTCTCGATGTGGCGGAGCGTGAGAGCCAGAGAGTCGCCAGGTGTGCGTTCACGACCGTGAAAGAATTTATAGAGACCGTCGTACGACATAGTTAAGTCAGTATATCGCGGTTTTGGCGCCTCCTGACACTTCTTAATGGACGCTCCCCATGTGGAGATGATCATATCGTAGCCGCAAGCGTTAGATGTCGATGATTTGGGGAGCTCAATAACATCTTCGAACTCAGACGCGTTTGGATTTAATGTGTAGTCTGTGAATTTGCTCATAATCGCGGTGCATCGCATACTGTCCATTAGCTCCTCATCCAGGAACTCATAGCGATTGCCAGGGATAGCACCGGCTCCATCGTCCTCGACACCTTCGTCCCCATCGATCGCGACCTCATGAACAGTTATAAAGGCATCATCGATACTGCCGCCAAAATCATCAAACATTAGGCGTAGTCTTTTCTGTTCCTCGGTTGGTGGTGTCTTCAAGAAGAACACCTCGTATGCTTCGCCGAAAGTTTTAAGTCCTACTGCCAATTCATCGTAGTTTTTGAGTAAATAGAAGATTGATTCGCTCTCATGCCAATCATGACGAACTTGACCCGGTCTAATTAGAATTTGAGACATTCTATCCATTTTCGCCAGAGCAAAGCTTCGCAACACACTCACCGAAACTGTCTCTCTTATATTGCGGTAGGTGACAAAGGAACTGTCTGGTATATTTAATTCGGGAATTCCGGGAATAACAATTACCTCCGAAGACCGAGCACCGGATCCAGGTGCCCACATCTTGAACGTAACTGTCGCGAGAGTTTCCGGATCATATTGGGCGATTGGATCGAGAATAGTGCGTTTAATCGCATCCTCTACCGCTTTTAGTTTGCCTTTCTGTTGCTTCGCTTCAAGCTTCGCTTCTTTCGCCCGCTTCTTTTCTTGCTTGCGATCGAAACGCTGTAAACGCTTAGCCTCTTGTTCTTTTTGCTTTTGCTTTTCTATATTTACTTGGGTGCGAGCGGCGCGCTTCTCTTTCCGCTCTGCCCTGCGGAAAACGCGGGGATTAATGATTCCATTCAGAGTATCCCGAATATCTATCAGCGTTTGGAGCTTGGGCTTCCGATTCATTGTGTTGTGCATCGCCCAATGCGCCTGTTCTTCGGTTAGCAAATCCTGACTCAATCCCTGCATAATGTATCCGATAATTTCATCCCGAACATTGTTAGCGATTCTGTTGGTTGCGCGCGGCATCTCTATTAGTTCTTTTAAAATAACCGGAGAAAATAATTTCGGCGCAATCTACCAAATTCTCCTTTTCATACCCTTGTCGCCAATTCTTTAAGTGCTTTTTTGACCGATACGGGGAATAAAAAGGGAGGTAAAAAATTAATCATTTTTTGCATCGTGCGGATACTTTCCGCTACGAAGTTTTCGCGTTCTCGACCACATGCTTTCGGGGTCTTCCAGCGGGCTTTTGCGGCTGAGGTTTAGCGGGTGGGTTCAGCTTGCGTTCCGCTCTCTTTCTGCGTTGGTATTCCCTTGCCTTCTCTCGGATTTTCTCCCGATACTCTTCATCGTCTTGGTATCGCTGCTGTTTACGAATTGCAATCTTTTGTAGCTGCTCCGGGGTGAATATCGTAGCCTCTCCGGCGGCTAATCGCTCCTGCTTTTGTCTCTGATGCTTGTTTCGCTGCCGCTCGGCGTCTTTTTCGCGTTTTAGTCTTAATCTCTCCGCCTTCTCCTCTTCTGAAATCACCTTTTTCGGTCGCCCGGGTCTGCGCTTTTCCTGCTGTGCCGCCATCGCCTCTTGGTTTGAAATCTTGGGTTTCGCCATTTACTTTAACCGGAGAAAATAGTTTTTTGTCACTCTGTATTATTTCCCTTGCCCTTATATACCTTTTACCGAAACCTTCATTTTTTGCCCTCGGATCGATAAAAGCGCCACCGAAATTCACCGCTCAATAACCATTCCAGACGGTTCGTTCTTGTTGCTGAGGATATACATAAGGTTGCTGAGGATAAACATAAGGGTTCGTTACATTTTCATCGTCGCCTAATGCCATTTGATCCAATCTATACATCGGATAAGGTGAATCAGCGCGAAAATGCCCTTCCACAAATTCAGGACATGAGCGCCTTCTAATATGCTCTACATGCACGTCCTCTATCTGAGCGGTTTCGATATTAGAACTCATAGCCGCGGGCACAGGCGAAGGCGATCGAGATCGTGGGTGGTTGTGATTGTCGCTGTGGTTAGAATATACAGAAAGGCGCCTACCTCCATTGTCGTCGCCATCTGATATTTCGATTTCTACGGTTGTGTCACAGCATGGACTGTGGCAATTAGACACGACATGAAGCTGAAACATCTCAATGCATTGTGTGATGAAATTCATCGACCCTACAAATGGGCAACGTATTAAATATCGGAGAAAATAAAAGGGAATGAGGCTATTGCTTGCTCGTGTGTTCCCATACGAATTAGTCGACCTTATAATGCTGTTTATGGAGCCGACCTGTCCCTTTTGCAAGGGAGTCCACATAAAGACACGCTCTAAATACGGGCGGGTTCAGCTTTGCCTTGCGGATATTCACAGTCATTAGCGGATATGGCGTTTACCACCGAGCATTGCCGCGAAATTCGCTGGTGCTGTCGGCACTATATGTGCATATTGCGGGGCAACCGATTGCTGACGAGTTACGGCTTGTGCATCTGTTTTTTCCTCCTTTTTAATCTCCTCTACGTCGACTTTTTGCTTTAATCCGAGTTTGGAGATCTCTTTCTTCACGAGCCCCTTTAATTTCTTGCGTTCGTTATAATCTTGCATCCATTTCTCGTAGTTTGATACTTTCATTTCAAGGTCTCGCACTTTCTCTTCAAAGCTCATGACAACGTCGACAGGAACCGTGTGTTTTTGATAGGATCCGCGCTTTTTAAGCTCGGTTTCGGCGGCTTTCGGGACGTCTTGCGTTTTGTGCTGGCTTGCGACAACTTGCGCTTTAATTACTTTGTCGGTTGCTTCATCAACAGAGCCGCCTCCAATCTGTGGTTTTACAGTAGCTAAATCGTCCATTTGGCGTTTACCGCTATCTTGGTTGCCCTTGTCCGCGGTGGCACTCGCAATAATCGCCTCTTGCTTGGCGACCTCCTCTGGCGAAGTGTCTATAAGATATTCGGGCATTTCGAGACCGCCGCCCGACGTTAATCCAGACTCTTCAAGTCCGCGATTAGGATTACCAGAAGCGACCGTTTGAATGGTTTGAGGCTTCTTTCGGTAGACCATGATTATCTTCTCTTACATTTGATTAACATTTTCTTTTTCTTAGGCGAAATTTGCGAAAGTTTGGGGATACCTTCAAGCTCACGCTCAAATTTGGATAAAGTTTTGCATACAGTTGTCGAATCTTTGACAGGCGGCGGTTTTGTCGCTTGCTCCTCTTGCTGTTTTCGCTTCTTTTCTTCAAAAGCCGCCCGCTTGTGGAACTTAGTAAACGGATGGTCATCGATCATATCGGCTTTTTCGACCCACCATCGCACAGAATACCCGGTATTATCGTGAATGATCGCTTGGTAGCTATGACAGAATTCTTGGAACATGCGCTTAAAACTCTCTTTATCCATGTTCCCGAACTCTTCGTGATATGCTTCAAACTCTCGCATGTTTGACCAGCTTAGGAATATGATATACTCCGCATTGCTGCGAATGATCGTTGAAAGCTTTGTTAGTTTCTGCGATATTAAAGCCACGGAACAAAACGTATGACGACCTTGCGCCATCAATTTATTTAGCAAATGATCGCGCGAAAGATCGATAGTTCCGGACTCCAAACAATCGTCGAGCACAATGAGAATATTCTTTGGTTTCTTACCCGCAATGATAGCCTTCTTGCGGGCTTCTATGATCGACTCCACATATTCCGGCTTCCAGGTGTCATGCACTTCGTCTGTAATTTGTCCCCAGAAACCGTTGAAACTCGTTGGACAAAAGACCAGAACGTATGAGATCTGATCTTCGAGTTCTTTGATCAGCCACTTTAAGAATACCGATTTACCACAATTGGTTTTCGCCAATAGGAGAAATCGTGCGGGAAGTTTCACCCTCTGTTTCGGGTTCCATTCTTCGAGATCCATGGGCGTCGTCCCTTTTTGCATTCTTTCACTATAAAAACAATAGAAAAATAAGACTGACTGTGGTAATCGCACGAATTCCTCATGAAGATACTCTGCGAATACCATCAGCTCCGATTATCATGATATTATGAGCGAGGGCAATGCACTGAATTTGCATCTTCTGATACACATATGAATATTCATATTTTAATCCCTCGGCGTTCCGCCTCAGGATTAAAATATGAATATTCATATGTGTGATTCGATGTTATATCAATAAAATCGATTAATGTATTTGAATTTTCACATGAATTTTCATATTTTTATATGCATTTTCAATTAATTTAATCGATGTTATATCGATAAACTCGATTAATCGATATTGTATCTTAATTAGAGTTAATCGGAATTATATCAATAACTTCGATTGATCTTAATTGAATCCTAAATGAATTTAATCGGAATTATATCAATAAATTCGATTAAATCATGTTCTTTTCCGATTAAATCAATTAAATATTTAACTTTGTTACCATAAGTGGTCTAAGTTGACTCACTTTTCATAAACATTTTGAACTCTTAGTCTCCTTGAATTTCTTAAGATGACTCAACTTAGTCAACTTAGTCAACTTTGTTACCATAATCAATCAGGGTGGACTCACTTTTAGATCAACTTTGAAATTTCAAGCAAAATCAACTTTGATTTCAAAAGTGGATCTTCTAAGTGGACTCAAAATGTTCACTTTGTGATACATGTTTGCTATAATCCTTACTGTTTATGGTCAGGGTTGACTAAGTGGGGGGAGTTGACACATTTTTTGAAATCCTTTTTAGAAAACTTTTGGTCCCAAATATTTCCTGTGAAATTTCAGTCAACTCAACCCACTTAGTCAACCCTTGCATTGAATTCGTAACAAATTCCATATACTTTTACTACTTTTACGATTAATATGAGTCAACCTTGAGTCCACTTTAATATAAATATTATATAATAGGGGGAATCAAGGGGAGATGCCTAGTAAATGCAGTGTCCAGGTAAATCTAAGATCCGGTTCGCGAAAGTAGCATTGATGTATAGAGCATGCAAAGAGGATTCCGGCGATGGTCGCGGTTTTAATAGCTGATGAGTTGGTGAATAGAAACAGCAGTTTGTATGATTTTCTAGGATTTTTGGGTTCCGGAACCCAAATTTTACCCATTATCTATCCGTAACGCGTTACGCATGCGTTACCCATTATCTATCCGTAACGCGTTACGCACGCGTTACGCACGCGTTATCCACGCGTTACGCACGCGTTATGCACGCGTTACGCAGGCGTTACACTCTCTTTATCCATGTTCCCGAACTCTTCGTGATATGCTTCAAACTCTCGCATGTTTGACCAGCTTAGGAATATGATATACTCCGCATTGCTGCGAATGATCGTTGAAAGCTTTGTTAGTTTCTGCGATATTAAAGCCACGGAACAAAACGTATGACGACCTTGCGCCATCAATTTATTTAGCAAATGATCGCGCGAAAGATCGATAGTTCCGGACTCCAAACAATCGTCGAGCACAATGAGAATATTCTTTGGTTTCTTACCCGCAATGATAGCCTTCTTGCGGGCTTCTATGATCGACTCCACATATTCCGGCTTCCAGGTGTCATGCACTTCGTCTGTAATTTGTCCCAGAAACCGTTGAAACTCGTTGGACAAAAGACCAGAACGTATGAGATCTGATCTTCGAGTTCTTTGATCAGCCACTTTAAGAATACCGATTTACCACAATTGGTTTTCGCCAATAGGAGAAATCGTGCGGGAAGTTTCACCCTCTGTTTCGGGTTCCATTCTTCGAGATCCATGGGCGTCGTCCCTTTTTGCATTCTTTCACTATAAAAACAATAGAAAAATAAGACTGACTGTGGTAATCGCACGAATTCCTCATGAAGATACTCTGCGAATACCATCAGCTCCGATTATCATGATATTATGAGCGAGGGCAATGCACTGAATTTGCATCTTCTGATACACATATGAATATTCATATTTTAATCCCTCGGCGTTCCGCCTCAGGATTAAAATATGAATATTCATATGTGTGATTCGATGTTATATCAATAAAATCGATTAATGTATTTGAATTTTCACATGAATTTTCATATTTTTATATGCATTTTCAATTAATTTAATCGATGTTATATCGATAAACTCGATTAATCGATATTGTATCTTAATTAGAGTTAATCGGAATTATATCAATAACTTCGATTGATCTTAATTGAATCCTAAATGAATTTAATCGGAATTATATCAATAAATTCGATTAAATCATGTTCTTTTCCGATTAAATCAATTAAATATTTAACTTTGTTACCATAAGTGGTCTAAGTTGACTCACTTTTCATAAACATTTTGAACTCTTAGTCTCCTTGAATTTCTTAAGATGACTCAACTTAGTCAACTTAGTCAACTTTGTTACCATAATCAATCAGGGTGGACTCACTTTTAGATCAACTTTGAAATTTCAAGCAAAATCAACTTTGATTTCAAAAGTGGATCTTCTAAGTGGACTCAAAATGTTCACTTTGTGATACATGTTTGCTATAATCCTTACTGTTTATGGTCAGGGTTGACTAAGTGGGGGGAGTTGACACATTTTTTGAAATCCTTTTTAGAAAACTTTTGGTCCCAAATATTTCCTGTGAAATTTCAGTCAACTCAACCCACTTAGTCAACCCTTGCATTGAATTCGTAACAAATTCCATATACTTTTACTACTTTTACGATTAATATGAGTCAACCTTGAGTCCACTTTAATATAAATATTATATAATAGGGGGAATCAAGGGGAGATGCCTAGTAAATGCAGTGTCCAGGTAAATCTAAGATCCGGTTCGCGAAAGTAGCATTGATGTATAGAGCATGCAAAGAGGATTCCGGCGATGGTCGCGGTTTTAATAGCTGATGAGTTGGTGAATAGAAACAGCAGTTTGTATGATTTTCTAGGATTTTTGGGTTCCGGAACCCAAATTTTACCCATTATCTATCCGTAACGCGTTACGCATGCGTTACCCATTATCTATCCGTAACGCGTTACGCACGCGTTACGCACGCGTTATCCACGCGTTACGCACGCGTTATGCACGCGTTACGCAGGCGTTACGCACGCGTTACGCATGCGTTACCCATTATCTATCCGTAACAAGTTACGCACGCGTTACGCACGCGTTATGCACGCGTTACGCACGCGTTATGCACGCGTCACGCACGCGTTACGCATGCGTGACTCATGCGTTATGCATGCGGGACGTCACGTCATATATGCATCATATATACACAAACCTCCGACATATATACACTATATGTACACAAACCTCCGTATTGCCGGTTGACCGAGAAAAAATGTTTGGAAAAAATAGTAATATATATATATACATATACATTTTTATCGGCATCTTTAAACGCTTGTATCTCATCACCAGATCATCAAAACGCAACGTTCTGCATAGCGCTGTGAAGCGCTTGATATGCTCTACAAGACTATGTGTATATCATATGCATATATGTATATCTGTCATACATATATTTGGAAAAAACGAGTTTTCGGCTAGCAAACTAGCTAGTTTTGGTTCTTTCTCTTAGTGTTCTTTGAGGTTTAGGGGCTGTATATGACTCCTTAGTAGTCTGAAAGTCATTATACCATCTCTGGCTATTCACTTCTGAAAGTTTCTGTGTGCCTGCTATAGTGAGCTTTTTGAGTTCCCTGTTAACTTTCCCAGCCTTCTCCTTTCTAGCCTCTATCAAAGGCTTATCTGGGACTTCATTAGCAGCTTCTATGCCCTCTCTCCTTATAGAAGCATCAACCCTAGCTTCCTCTTTAGCTTGCTCTAAGGCATCCACTGTGGGTGTTTCCAGATACTCAACTGCATTCACAGGCAACAGCTCATGGAATGCAAATCTGTTATCTATGATCTCTCCAGTGGGACTCCTTAGCTTAAACTTAAAGCCTTCTCTACTATCAACAGTGTAAACCATCCTAGACCAATTGTTACCCTGTTTAGCAAAGGGGTTCTTCTCTACTTTCACTCTAACAAACATGCCAGGCTGCATGGTATCAAGATAAGCTATTGATTTCTTGAATCTTTCATCTTCTAATCCCACTATATACCTATAATGCTCCTCTGTAGTTTCACCTGGCTTCATCTTAGTAGCTGAGTGAACTGTATTATTGTAATTATACTCAATATCACCTAACACATCAAAGAATCTAGCTGTGTTATTGGCTATGCAGTAGTTTGTGATCAGTCTCTTAATCTGCTTGTTAAAGGCTTCAATTCGACCTTGGCTTCTGTGGTCTGCAGTTCCACTCACTTGGTGTTCTATGTATTTACTAGATAGATACTCCTGGAATATTCGATTTTGGAACTCACTTCCAGCATCTGATTGAACTTTTACTATGGGTCTTGCTACTCTCATCTCAAGCTGTTTAAATGCAGCTAATGTAGTGAGAGCTGATTTATCTCTGATAGGTATAATATACCCAGTTCTCAGTGTTGATTCCATAGCAGTCATAAAGGTATCATAGCCATTGTTTTGTTTCTTATAAGCTGGGAAAAAGAGCAAATCAATCACATAGGTATCAAGGGGTTGCCTTATTGGGACCATGGGATCTCTCTTTCTAGATATAGCAGGTGCATTGATCTGAACAACTTCCTGTTTCTTATAGAACTCTTGCAACTGCTTATAGGATTCATCTGGTAACTCAGCCCTCATAGCTTGAAGCCCTTTGTAACCTGTTCTCACATCATAGAATCTCTTGGCAATCTTGCTGGTTTCTTTCACTGCAATAGCAACTGGGATCTCTACTGGGACAAGCTCTTTCATTTCAGACTTTTTGACAATTCGAGATTCCCCCTTTTCCTCCTTTGGAACTGTGATAGGCAGTAGGTTTCCTTGCAGTTGCTCAGTGGTTCTCCTAACTATTCTTCCAGTTGCTGGCATCTCTTAATTAAAAGGAACAGAATTAATACCATCTGGTAAGATGTATCTCTTTGCATCAAAGCAGTTTAGGGCAACCCTTCTACTCACAGTATCTATTATTGTGTGATCTGCCCTTCTCTTCTGCTTTGCAGTCACAGTCTTGCTGATACCTGCAAATAAACACTCCTTAAAATCATTGAATTGGAGTTCCTCAGTGGAAGTTCCAGATAGCTTACTTCTCTCAATCTCAGCTGTTCTGAAACTGTAAACTTTGGCTCTCAGACCTACATACTCCAGGATTGCAGAACCTGGCATCTCATTTTTGTATTTACCTGGGGTCATTCTGTTAGGTCCTCCTAAGTCCAGATTAAAGGATATATTCTCTAGGTCCTTTTGGAGGGTCTTAGATTCGATATATAGACAAAAGGAATCAGTATCATGGAATAGTAACTTGGCTTTGGACCATTGGGACCTTACAGTATCATAGAAGAACTTGTAATTATGCAGTTTGGCAGCATCCAAAACATAAGCCCCAATAGCAACAGGCTTATCTAGCTTCACATGTTTTGTGTAAAACTCAAAGGCAACTGCTTTTTCGTTAATGGGGCTTGTAGATTTCACCAATGGAGAGGCTGCATATTTCATAAATAGCTTCTCAGTGTTGGCAATCTTTACCACAGATCGACCTCTACATGATTCAATGCATTTCCCATATATTGAGTTATTCATGAGCTTGTAGAAATCAGCCTCGAATTTATTCACTGCTTTCCTTCTCATATCAGTGTTCAGCTCAATGTAGAGTTTCATTACAGGAGCCACAGTAAATGATAGGACCCTGTGAACCTTCTTTAGTTTCACACCTTTAGCTAACATGTATTGCAGAAGAGGCTCAGAAATCACATAGTTGGTCACAGAACCAAAGGTTGCAGTTAGCTTAGGGGTCTTATCAAGCTCTTCTCCTGAGAGATCTAATAGGCTCTTTTGATATTGTGATAATTCTGCATATTCTACTATTTTCTTGTTAATAATTAGGGGGAAATCACTGTGGTCTAGATATAGCCTAATTGGGTAATCCAGATCAACTTCCAGGAAACTGGATCTGTTATCTTGTGGGTTGAATTCGGTCTCCCATCTAAAATCACCAACTGGGATTGGCTGACTCAAACAGTAGCCATACAAGTTGTTAGCATCAAACAGCATTATATGGGAGTTCTCACCATCAGCCTCAGCATACCTACAAGGCATTGTTGCAAAGCCACCCCTGATTCCCCTCTCAACAAATTCGTATTGCTCTACATCACTTATAAGCTCTATTTTTGCCTTGGTGGTCCTAAGCATAGCATCCCAAGATAACCCAGGTGCAGATACATAATGAACTGGGTCCAATCCATATACTGAGTGTGAAAGCCTTCTGAAAGCCTGGAATTTGCTCATTAACTCATCTACATCAGCAGCCCCAAAGTCCATAAAATTACTTGCATCAATGAACTTGTAAAGACCCCATTGCAATGAAAGGTATTGATCAAAGTTTTTCGAAAGGATTTCGATTCGCTTTTTATCACCCATGCCTGCTATTTTTCTGAAAATGAATGTCCCACAGTCATCCATTTGGTCAACAACAACTGCAACTTTGGTTTGCTTTGAGATTCTCCTATGGAGATTGCAGTTTCTGCATGCAGGAGCAATATAATGACCTGTGTGGTGATCATGATCTCTGCATTTGAAGTTCTCTTTAGTGAACCTCTCACTGCAAAGGTAACAGTGTTTAGAAGCTCTGTAAATAGCCTTTTGCTCATCAGTGAGTTCATTCATGGGAATATTGGTGAACAGGAAATCGATTAGTTCTCTTGCTTTGGACTCCAAGCATTCAAACAGACCTCCCATTGGATCCTGCCCCTCAAATCGAAAATCTTGAACATCTTCCCCATTGACTACTCTGAGGTTGACTGCTGAGACTTCTCTCTTGGATTTCGATGCATCTATGGGGATGCTTCTATGTTCAATCTTGCAGTAAACCACAACAGGAAGCCAAACAGTTTTCCTTAGGTTTTTCAGTCCAAACTCTATGGTGGTCTCAGGTTTAGGTGTGATTCCCTTTGAGAGTCTCCAATCAATGCATCTGTTTGAGTCCACATGAGCAGTGAGTTTAGCTTCAGACCTAAATCGAGATAAGCATGTGTCACAGTAGTGTAACTTTTGATCATTGTATGTTTCATGGTTTACTTTCAATAGCCTTGAAAGGGACATGATTGTAATATAATGTCCATTCCCTTCATCATCAAATATCAGCATGAGATTAACCTTATGCTTTCTGCCTGGGTTACTTGATTGATGCAGGGGATAAATAACCTCTCCATCGATTCCAAATATATTAATGCTAATGCCTGCATTTTGAGCCTCGAATTTATCAATTATTTCAGCATCACAGGCAACAGGGAATGGGATATTGTCGAAATTGAGAGCCAGCGGATTATAAGCGATTGCTGAGTATTTCCATTTGCGATATTGTGAAAGCTCATTCCTCTTATGGGAGTTTATCGCTTTTCTGTGAATATATGCCAAAATTGCATTTTCGAAGCAGGAATCATCAATATTTCGAATATTTACTGTGGCTCTCTTCCTAGCAATCCACTCTGGGGTTTGTAGAAAGCATCCACCTGTTGGAGCATAACTCATAATAGCCACTCTGAGTATTTCAATTCTTTCTAAGCGATAGCTATCAACCACATTCATCTGCTCCTGACACATTTGGGCTGCTTTATTCAGCTCAGTTCGAATATTTCTCGATCTGGTTAATACAAAATAATCACTGTAAATGTATTTCGATATCCAAACCTGCGGATTGCTGACTTTAACGAACTTGCAAATAAAAGACAAGCGAACCTTGATTGCCCTGAATTGATCTAAACCCTGTTTTAATCGATTAGGAAGGGATGTAGCAATTCTGTCCAGGAATTCAATCACATCTACAACAACTTCCCTTCTGGCTCTGTAAGTGAGCCAGCGATATAATTCATTTATGGCTGTTCCATCTTCTGCCTCAGGTTCTATTTGCCTTAGGCGATCCAGTTCATCCAAGGTTTCAATTTTATCATATAGGTTATTTGCTTTTCTGGTTAATCTGGCTAAAGTGGGTCTACCCTTTGCAATTAAATCTATTTCCCGGTCATATTCAGCCTCTGTTATTTCATGGGCTGCATAAAGTGTTCCCAGCAATCCCATGAGTTCCCATTTCTTCTCCCTTATGAGTTTGTTGGTAATTCGGGGCATTATTCCTAACTTGTTCCTATTCTAAGGGGATATTTTATTTTAGGATGTTCTAAACGCATTTTTAAAATGTTTTAATGGATCCATTGGCTTCCTCTGAATGGAATCGCAAAAACCTGTTAATCCTAAATCTTGATTTCGGTTTTTGTAAATTGACTATCCAAGGTTCAAACAGATACATGTAATATGCTTCTCTGTTCATTAGGTCTTCATGCCCACCCTTCTTACTTGAATATAAGACTGAGAACTTCACATCAGCAGCCTTACATAGGTCTGCTGTTGATGGCATTTGACCTGATTTGTGTTGTTTCCATCGGATTTGTACTTTTTGTGAGGTTCTCCCTATGTAGATTTTGTTCATTTCCTGACTCTCAATCATATAGATCGATCCAGAATCATGATCTGTTCCAGCCATGTCTTACTTCTAACATATAAATATATTTTTCTATCTCTTAAATCATTTTTTGGAAATGGCTTAAAGCGAATTTGAAAAAAGGATATAGAGGAAAAATTATTTTCTTTTCTACTAGTAGAAAGGATCGATGAATACCCAAGATATCATAGAGACCCTGGAAGCTTCGACCTCAATACCTGTTGAGGATGCCACAAGTATGTTTACTGATGCAACTAGAGATCTTTTGGATCGCTCATTGAATGAAAACAAAATTTATGTGATTTCTTATACTGAAAAGCATGTCAAAATGTTTCATAACTTGAATTTGGTAAATGGATATTCTCCTGAGAGAAAGCAGCTTTGCTTTATTCTCTTCAAAGACAGTGGTTACTTAGTTCCTCAATCGATTTCTCAGAGTATTCTGAAATCATTCTTACATGATGTCATCATATCGTTTGAGAGGGAAGAGGATAAAACATGTGTTATTTGTTTGGAAACTGATGAACCCCCAGGGACATGGAGTTGTTTCAAGTGTAATAGTCAAGTATGTGGTGACTGCACAGCAAAGCTGCCATCAAAAGATCAATTCAAATGTCCAGTATGTAGAAGTGATCTAAGTGTTAAGTTGACTTAGTGGGTGGAGTTGAGGCACTTTTTATTTCTTTTTAGGGCAGAGTCCTCTTTCAGAATCTGTGAAAAAATGAGTCAACTCCCCCCACTTAGTCAACCTAATCGATAAATAAACCATTAATAAAAGACTGTTTGGGTCTTTTATGATACATTTGAGTCAACTGTGAGTCCACTTTTGAATAAACCTAAACTTCAACATCAGAATCATAATCTGATGCATCAGGATCAGCAGCAGGTAGGTCATGTTTCATTCTTGGATTAGCTTCTTCCTCAATAGTCTCATCATCTACAAGTTTCATCTTTCTGAATTCCTCAAATACTTGTGGGAATAGGAAATGATAGTATTGTTTGCCATTTGTAGTTTTCACTTGAATATATGTAACACTTCTCATTTCAGTATAATATCTGCGACTATTATAATCGTTTTTATATTTGTTGCTGGTAATGAACTCCTGGAACCACTTCCAGGTTTCCACAAGGCTACCAGACTTGCATTTATTCTCGGAAATTAAGCCTCTATCCACAAGCCACTTAGTGAACATAAGGATGATTGGGGCGCACACCTGTTGGGCTAAATAGTATTTATTTGTAAGGGGTCTATCAGCAATCCAGTTCACATCCTCACAGTCAACTTTGGTTCTCAAATAGTGGGCAATGTTTCGAATATTGCAGTGATCATTTAGCCATTTGACAAGTGGAAGGAAGTATGACCTATCTTTTGCGAATTTCTTACTAACTTCAACAACCACAAATCGCCTATCTCCAGCTTCAATTTTCACTGGAATGTTGTTATTGCTGGTGAATATAATCCTGGCAAAGTTGCTTTTTGTGTATGAATCTATCCCTTTGTGTTCAATTACAATCTTATCAGAAGTAATGAGATCTTTGAGCATATCATTATTTTCGAATGTGTCCTTGCCTGAGGCTTCATTCACAACAATCAAGATCTTATCCTCTCTATTGTGGGCAAATCGACCAAACAGATCCTCTTTTGGCTTTCCAGTTGCATAACTCAGGGCATCTCCAAGTATCTTCTTTTGGAAAGTATCAACCAACACATTTTTACCAGTTCCTTGTTCACCAATGAAGATTAAGGATACTCCATTGAGTTCCCCAGGCTTTTGCAGCATGTGGGCAAACCATTTCAACAGATATTCATAGGTATTTTGATCTTCACCAGACATTAAGAACAAGTGATCTAGGAAAGGCTTAATCATCTCAGCAGTTACATCCTCTGGAGCATTTTCGAATTGCTGATGGTCGACCTTCATTCCTGGATAGAGATTAAATACAGACTTGCATTTGGCACTGAGAGTAGCAGGAGGTGGGAGGAAATCCATGTAAGTTGATCTTGTGGCTGTTGGATCCACAATCCATTTCCTAAATGATTGCTCCCATTTCTCTTTCTCATTATCTGTCCCCTCATTCACAATCACCTTATGCATCAAGTGGGGGAAATGCTTTGTAGAGAGCTTTCCAATATCTTTTGGCATCCAGCAAAGTAGTTGTTCATCCCAGAGCATCACACAACCAACATTTTCAACATGATGCATTCGAGCATTGAAATACCTCTTATGCACATTGTAATGTTCAGCCAAAGGAGGGATACTTGCAGTCTTGTAATCGATTTCATCTGTGTCCTCTGGTAGGAATGCATACTTTTTGGGGAAGAGTTCCTTGAAAAGCTCATTGTTATCTTTGCTCAACCAATAAACCAAGGATTTGAAGGTCAAAACTTTGCCAGGCTCAGCCTTCTTCTTGCTTCTGCGAAGTTGTGTAAACTTCTCCTGGCATTCATCATAATCATACTTGTCACTCTGTTCTGAGAATTGGTGGAAGAGTTCAGCCTGCATTTTAGGGGTAAATTTGTTGTCTTCCCCAACATTGATGATGACCAGTCCTACATCAATCCAAGTTTTATACTCATTAGCTCTCTCGCCATTCAGACCCATTATAACACTTTGTAGCAGTTCGAAAGTAACAGGATTTTCGGGTTCAGTGTCTTTTTCAGCTTCTACCTTCTCAGTCTTCACTTTATCACTTTTTGGCTCCTTTTTAACTGGTTTTGGCTCAGGGCTATAATTTGCGAATGCAGAAATATTCGATTCATCCACAAGTTTAGTAGAAGCTGAGAAGAAAGATACAAAGAAGTCCTCATTTCGCATTAACACTTTGTCACAGTCAACGAATTTCTTAAAGCAAACGTTTTTATCAACATCTTTTTTCGATTTATTTTGAGCATCCAGAGTCTCACCTTTGCAGCAATTGAGGCAGATAAGGTTCTGTGTGGAGCTGTAAACTCCACTGTCATAATCCTCATTTTTCACCAATCCCATAGCTTTGAAAAGCTTGGGGATATCTTCATGTTTGCAAGCAAGTGTTTTAATGATAAAGTGGGCTGAGATCTTGAACTTGGTGACATCCTCCTTGATCAAATAAACCCTTCTATGGCGAACTGCAACAGCAATATCGTTAATCGAAGTGGTCCCAGATCGCTTCCATAGCTTATCTCTCATCTCTCTTACAACAGTTTCCGCCTCAGCATAGTTTTCAGCAATGTTCTCCTTCAAATCAGCGAATTTATCCAGGTCCAGGTAAACTCTGGTGACTTGTTCAGGCTGAATGCATTCAGCCCAGGTCTTAACCTTGCTATTATCAATGGCTTCAAGGGCATCTTCGGCAGAATCAAATACATGGGTGACCTTGTTGCGATCACCAATGAGAGTACTAAGGAATGTAGCATTTTCAACAGGGGTGGCGAATTTCTCGATTTTGTTCATTTTCGATTTTGAGGGACTTCTACCTTTAACGAAGAAAATAATTTCGGAAGGAGGAATTGTCTTTTATATATATCCTATTATTTGCCAAGTCCTTAAGTAGTTTTGGGTCGGGATACTGTCTCGATATATAGGTACAGTTTTAAAAAAGAGGGAAGAAAGCTGTCATTTGTTTGCCTCCGATCAAATCGATTTCTACAAAATTTGTTTCGATCGAGAATTTATTCTTCGATATATTTCCGAGGTCTTCCAACCGGTTTATGCTCTTTGGTTGTCTTGGGTAGTTCGTCTTTTTTCTTGTGGTAGTATTCCAGCGCTTTCGCCTTTTTCTGTTCGCGATATTCTTCATTTTCCCTGTATTTCCTCTGGTGTCTGAGGGCAATCTTTTTGAGTTCTTCTGGTGTGTGAACTGTAGCGGCTCCTTGGGATAATCGTTCCTCCTTCTTTTTATGATAGGCTTCGCGTTTTCTTTGGGCATCTTGCTCCCTTTTCAGTCTCAGCTTCTCTGCTTTTTCATCATCTGTGAGTATCTTGCGGATATTCGGCATTTCCCTTTTAATAGTAGATACGAAAATAATTTTTCCTCAATACAACCTATCTACTTTTTCCTTAAGTCATTTTTTGTTGCGAACACCAGTTCCTGTCTGTAAACTTTTATAGCTGCCTCAGTAGCATACTGAGACCGCTTTTTCTCAATTTTCTTATAGACCTGGGGGTCCATTGCTACTTTCAGTTGGCAAATAATATTTAATCGGTCTTCCTCTGGGTCTCTGCTCTTCTTTTCGGGCTTTTCTGCGATAATAGGATGCCAGGGCTTGCTGCTTTTTATACTCTCTATATGCTGGGTCCTCTCTATATCGTTTCTGCATTGCTAGAATGTGTCTTATAGAACCTTCAGTAACAGGTTCATCACTGGTAAACTCGATTAAACTAATAGTATCCTCCATTTATATTCCCAGAGAAAACGTTTTCTGCTGGCAGAGAACTTCTCCTTGGATACTCCTGTTGCTCATATGTATACTCTGTGGGGTCTGCTGGCATTGACTCCACAGAAACTGTAGACCTCCTTCTCTCTCTTGCTTCTGAGGCATTATCCTCATTATCTGACATCTCAAACTCCACTGTTGTCTCACAACATCCACTGTGGCAATTGCTCACCACATGCAGACTGAACATCTCGAAGAACTTTCGTATTATGTCCATATCTCTAATAAAACAGAGATAATTAAAGCCAAACTCGTCTTTTATATACTGCTGAGGCTACTCCCTTTTCTACTTCAGCTTTGGTGGCACCAGGTTCAATGGTTCCCTTTTGGGTCTTTGTTTTCATTTCATCTACTGCCTGCTCATCGATTTGGTTCTCTTTCTTAGCAATAAACTGTTTATCTGGGACACCAGTGATACCCATTTTATAAACTTCCTTTCGAAGCATCTCCTTTAGCTTGGCTCTCTCTTTCTTCTCAGTAACATACTGCTCCAAAGCACTGGATTTGGCTTCCAGATCTTTGAGTTTAGCAGTCATCTCATCCCATTGAGCCTTGGGAATTCGATGAACATTCTGAGTGGGAGCAGTCTTGTATGTGACTTCACCAGCCATAGACTGAATAACCTTGTCTGATTCTTTACTTAGACCTTCACCTTTGCGAGCCAATGACAGATCTTGCAAGCCTAAACCTTTATCATCAGCAGCACCAATAATTCGCCTGGCACCCTCAGCAACAGCTTTCATTTTTGAGGCTTCTGGTGATATATTGAGTTGGTCACTGGTTGAAGCCTGTGGGGCTTTGTCATCGAATGATTCCTCATAGGCAGCATTGAGGGGGTCTTCTTGTTGTTGTGAGGGCTTCACCTCATTCATGCCATTGAATTTAAGTGGGTCTGTGTTAATAGAACCACTGTTTCCACCACCTGAATAGCCAACAGCCCCAGCTGGGATCCCTATCTTTCGTTTGGGAGGCATTGTATCTTTATTAGAATGAGAGATAATTTTATAAACCGCGTTTATATCGCATCAATTTATTGCTATGGACTTGGCTTTTCACTTCTTTAGGGGCTTCCTCTTTTTCTGGTGGTTTCAGTTCATCTTCTTTCTTTTTTGGCTTCCTGTGGAAGCGAGGAAATGGGAAATCTTTCACAAGCTCAGCTTTATCTACATAGTATTTAACTGAGTAGTTTGCAGAGGACCAAATGATATACTGATAGGAGTGAACATACTCTTCAAACATCTTGTAAAAATCCTCTTTATTTCGCATTATATTGTATTCTTCCTCTATGGCTTCAAGTTCTTTGCGATTTGCAGCACTTAGAAACATTGCATAGTCCGAATTAACTCGAATAGTCGAAGAGACTTTCCTTAGCTTTTGTGTGATGCAGATAATGGATATTTTCGAATGGCGACCTCTGGAATACAGAGATCCGATTATTTTATCCCTTGTGAGATCGACTATCTCATTATCGATTAAATCATCTAGAACCACACACAATTGGTTAACAGGTTCACCCTTTTCTATTTTCTCTTGCCTCTCATCTAGCAATTTAGCAATGTAAGGAGCATCCCACTTTCCCAGTTGCAATGTTGCTACCTTATCCCAAAAATGATTGAAGCTGGTCCCACTCACAACTAATACAACATCAATCTTTTTGGCATCATGCAACTGCTTCAACCAATACTTCACAGCTTCTGATTTACCAGTAGCGGATTTACCGATTGCTAGAACCCGGAATGGTGGTTCTATCATTTCACCAGCATTAAACTCTTCCAAATCGTTCATGGTTCTCTCTATAAAGAGACAGATAAAAATAATGCTGGGAGACTGAATATGGTTTACAGGTTAGATAAGAAATGTTTAATGCAGCCCTCTATATCTGTTTCAGTATATGGGATTCTTAGGAGTAATATGTTGTTGGCTTCACAGTATCTAGTTTTAATAGCATCTTTTAGTTTTCGTTTCTCAAAATCCTGTTCCCCTCCAAAGTATTCAACAGGTTCAAAGTGTTGTTTTCCATCATATTCAATAGCTATTTTCAATGCAGGCATATAGAAATCGAAAGGGAGAACTCTTAGAGCCTTGCAGTCCTTGAAGGAATACTCTCTTTCGTACTCTAAGCCAATATTATTGAGGATGGAAGCAATTGCATTCTCTCCTTTAGAAGCTTTGCAAGCAATGCAGCCACTTCCCATTAAATGAACTCTTGCTTCCTGTTGGAATTCATTCAAGCAAATGTTGCATTTCAATTTGACAATGCTAAACTTGTTTATATATTCAACTTGACTATAATCATACTTGTCTCCATGGATGCTCTTTGCTTTTGAGATGAATTCCAGAGTATTGCTCCTCAGCTTTGCACCCTTTTCCTGATGACCACATTTTCGACAACCTCGACCTCTAAGATGTGAATATGGCTCTTGCTGAAACACATTTCCACAACCCTTACATGTAATTGCTACCTTCACTTTCGCATTTTTGTAATTTTGCTTTACCTGTGAATAATCGTACTTGTCACCATGAATTACTTGAGCTTCTTCTATGAACTTCTCGACTGGCTTTACAAATAGGTTATGGTAGAGATCACTTTTGCAACTCTTACAACCTCCATTACCCTTTAGATGGTGGTGAGGATAAGATGTGAAATCTTTTTGGCAAGTGTTACAGGTAACTGTTAGAACTGTTTTTGCATTTTTGTATTCTGTTTTCTCATACCCAAATTTGTCTCCATACTTACCCTTGCTTCGCTCAATGAAATCTGAAGTTGTAAGAGGCAGCATATTGCTTTTATATTCTAAATATGACTTCTCTTTAAATGATGAGAAGAAGATAAAACGAAATCAGTTTTTGCAGAAAACTCCAATGAATACATACAATCTTCACTGTAGACTCTAAAGATTGATACGCCTTAATCCGTCTTTGTCGACAATAATAAAGCTATGCATGAGAGCGCGAACATTAACATCGATTACCTTATCTGAAGGCATGTAGAGGGTGAGGAATGAAGAGGAGGAATTTGTTAAATCAACATAACCAGACTGGGCAATATTTCGAATCGCCTTTTCTCCATCAAGGCAGAAAGGCAATCCTGAAAGGACATAGCGATCAGCAACCTTATCCATGTTAGAGCATTTGAAGGCATCAGCAATTAGCTCAGCACCTTTGAGTAGGGAAATTGGCTCAGTGGCAAAAAGTCGCTGTCCATTTATTTCAGTTGTGAATGTTATCTCTTTGGAGTTGGCATAGGTCTTAAGAACACTGTGGGAGCCTGTGGATTTATCAACAGTTGCATTATCACGAACTGAAACAAGCAGAGCATAAACCAGTCCAGAGATTTGAGAGAGGTTAATTCGATTGGGTTGGGCATTGCCCTTGGCAGGGAAAGCACTAGCATCAACAAACCCAATGTCTAGAGCAGGAATAGCCATGCCAGTAGTCTTTACTTTTTCAATAACAGTAGCGACAAGCTCATCAGAAACATTAAAAGCATGCATGTAAAGGCGAGGAGAGGTAATTGTAATACCAGGGGTTGTTGCACCAAGACTGAAAGTGGTGATGTTTTGACCAACATGGGCAAGGGTTCCATCTGTGAAGTTTCCAAGACCATCATCGGCAGTTGCATCAACTGTTCCAACAGCAGTTGTGAGTTCACGACCACCATAGGAAGTTTCAACATAACCCTTCTCAGCATCCTTAAACCAAACAGTAACAACCATTTCACCAGATAAAGCACCAAGGGGAAGATAGTGATTTAGCCAAGGCACTGGGATCTCAACGAAAAATGAGCCACCAAGTCGGTTGGTTCCATGAGCAGGGATACCATGAACCATGCCCATTGATCGCTTCTTTTTAGCTAGTTGATCCTCCGAATAATAGACCAGGGGGAAATGAGCAAGGAAATCAGAGGGGATATGGTAGGTGTAAGATCCATAGGTAATTTCAAGTCGCTGAACTAAAGCACCAACAGGGCGAGTGTATCCATTGCGAACTAGGTCAGTATCACCAGCAAACGTAATAGCTGGAAGGTCGAAAGCAAGTTCGAGTTTTCCACAGAAATTGTAGCGAGGTAGCTTGAAGGAAATGCGATTTCCAACATTATTCTCAAAAGTATTGCTGGGATTCACAACAACTAGAACTGGCTTAGACTTGGATTCGAGTCCAAGCATAAGGGAGTTATCCAGGAAAAAGGCTTTCGCCTCCTCTGGGGTTGTTAGGGCTTCTTTCAGCGAAAGTCTTTGAAGAGTGGAAGTGATATCCATGATTATCTCTTTTATTATACTGCAACATAAAAAATCTACCAATGATCCTTAATTTATGCGAAGCTTGTAATTACTGGATAGGAAGGGTGAAGCTGTGACATTCGCATCTTAAAGTATTCATAAACTGGGTCTCCTGCTGGCTCATCACCATAGCGAATTTCAAAGGTCAGATGAACAGGTTGACCCTCAAAATCAATTGGTTCATTAATAGCATTTACAATATCAACCGAGAAAGTGGATAATCCAACCTTCTTATTATAGTATTTGTAAAGTGGATGAGCCTCTGTCGAATTGTAAACTACATGCTCACCATAATCTTTGTCAGGGACCACTATTTTATGGAAGTAACCAGTCAGAAGACCATCCCCACATTGCACCAGATCACCCAGCTCCTTTACTCTCACAAACAAAACACTGTCCCTGGTCTTCTCAGGCTCAAAAGAAGATATAATGCCATTCACTCGACCACCAGTAAAGATTCCATCAGTGAGAGCATCATAGACCTGTGATTGGATTGGGGAGTTACCATATCTTCCAGGATCAAGACCCAGCAGTCTAGCTGAACTCAACAGCTTTTGGATTGTTTGTTGGCTTGGGTTCACAGCTACTGAGAAAGCCAAGTAAAATGGTACTGCTGAGTGGAATATAATTCGTTTCAGTGATTCATCCCATTTGCAGCGAATGGATGGTTGGGGATTTCTGCCTTCGAATTTAGAGTTAATTACATTCACCAGTTGTTGGTGGCTTTGGATGGGGGTGCTTCGACTTATAATGAATTGTTTCCATTGTTCATAGTCAGCAGCTGGGCGAACTGTTGGAATTCCTGAGCTTCCAGCTCCAGGAGTTTGTTCAGAATAATAAATGCTAAATGCATTGTCAACTGTCACATCTCCAACTTTGGTTTCACCACTCACCATAGGGATGCTGTTATAAAATTCGGCTGATACCAGTCTCACAGCCCTCACATTCTCATAAGAACTTGGGAGTCTAGCCACAAAGCTTGATGTGGGACCATCACCAGAGATTGTATTAAATGAGCTAACCTCGATGTAATCCACAGGCATTCTTCTTTTATCTATATTCATATATTAAAATGAACCGGCTTGTTAATATTGATAGCAGGGATAGAAGCCAAGGGGAATCTGAAAACTCTTACAGGGTCACCCTCACAACTCCAGTAGAGAGACCAAGAGAATGCAGGGTTCTATATGCAGAGATTCCAAACAGTATCTATAACAGTGTGGGGACTGATCATTTAACAGTTCAGTTTAACTACCAAGATGGTTCATACAATGAAATCATCACACAGAAAGTGTATCCCCTTCCCAGTGGCTACATTAACCAGGGTCATTTTGGGGTCACACATCCCTATAATTATGGGCTGAACTATTCAAGCTTCAAAACCATTGCAGATAAAACTGTGTTTTTTGAGTTCAAGATATTCTACAATCCAACTACCTATAAAGTGGAGTTTTACAGTAACCATGAGTTCCGTTTTATTGCAAGCAACAAGCGAATAGGGAAGCTTTTGGGTGTGAGTTCTACTGAATACACCAATGGTTATTATAGCACTCCTCCTGCTGGTGGATCTCCCTATCGACCTGAGAACCTTTTAAAGTATGATGGCAAACCTATTACACCTGATCACCCAGCATGGGGAATCACCTTCTCAGGACCCAGACTCTCCTCAAAGCCCTTGCAGTATTATTTCACCAGTAATAAGATGTCTGATATGAATGCTGAGCAATATCTGTACATGCATATTAAAGAGCTGGTCCCCTTTGCCAGCAGACACAATATAATTCCGAAATCGCAACCACAAAACCAGGGAGCTATCCTAAGATTGCAATTGAGTAAAGATATAGGTGGCTATGTTTACCATAGTGGTGAGCATGCAGAATTTATTCAAATCAATGACAGAAACCTGGTGATAAGGGAACTCACAGTTGAGTTTAAAGATTACTTTGGTGAACTGATTGATATGAATGGAATCGATAATTCGTTTCAGTTGGAGTTTATCGAATAAAGGCACCTGTAAAGTCAACTCTCATTGTGGGAGCATTCACATACACAAGGGGATAAATGCGAATATACTTGATTCTCAGAGAATAACCTATGTAAAAAGCATCCTTGATGCTGAGAGGGAACCCACTCAATAGAGCCATATCACCTGAGTTGTGAGCATTGTTAATGTTCTCACAGACATATATTTTGTTTTGCCCATCTGATCGAATAAAAGACCAGTTGATCCCATCAGTGGATGTTGCCACATTGAAAGTCTTAATAAAAGCATTGGTGTCCCCTGATCCATAGGCAATCACAGAAGAGAGTTCAAAAGTATATGGGAAAGCAACTTGAAGGTATTCAGTGGGGGTTTCCCATATCTGCTCAGGAGCATAGGCTCCAGCTTCCCAGCCAAATGCTGAAGGTCTAGCCATGAAAGGCTCTTTACCTGTCACAGAGGATGATGCAGTAAAGGCATCATCTGCAAGCTGATACCAATTAGCATCTAAAGGAGGTGACTCTGTGAGAGTGGATGAGATGTAAGCCTTTGTAGGGTTCTTTAGTTCATAGTTTGCTACTAGTAGGCTGCAAAGCTTATTAATCATATCATTGTTTGCTGCAATGTATGTTTCAGTGAATGCTAGCATATCTGGGATCTTAGAAGTGTCATCAAGGGAGCTTACTATGTGATTTGGAAGAGGGACTGATAACCTATAGTATCTCCCATAATCCTGATCATAGTTGTAGGGTAACAACTCCTCCATCTTATCAAGGGCAGAAAGCTCACTTGCAGCCATGAGCATGTTAATCAATGGGCTTCCATCTGTTGAGGCAATCCATGAGAGAATGCCCCAGCTGTTTACAGTCTCATAAGCATAACCCACATAATCAGACTCTAAATGTGGGTCCACCTCACCACAAGAGATACTTATTACTATAATATCATCATCATCACTGTAAATCTTCTTTGCATGGCTGTAACCACACACACTGGGATTATTGTTTCCCGAAATGGCACCATCAATGAGACAGACAAATACCCCCTGATTGAAATCAACAATGCTTACAGGAGAGAAATATGTAGGAGCAGCAGAAGTAGCCCTAGCAGCAATCTTACAAGGCAGAAAGCTGTAATTGTTATCATTTGTGATAAATATTGGTTTCATATTCTGAGTATCAAAGGATGTAATCACAATGTCCTTTAGGGAATCCTGTATTAGCGATTCACCAGTAACTGAATTGATTGCAGTCTCCAAGGGTCCGACATCATACTTTGTATTAAAAAGGGCATTTTCGATTATATTTCGAGGATTTGCAAAAATCAAGGGCAGTTGAGTTAGGTAAATATTGTGTAAATCGTTTGCTGTCAGTTTAGGTTCACCTGGGTTATCAGGATGCCTGATATTCAAACCTATTGCAATGATCCCACCAGTGGAAGTTCCACTCACAAGATCCACAAGATCGATTATTCTCCTGCCAGTTCGATTTTCGATTTCTTTGAGCAGCCTGGTTATGATAATGCCCCTTGCACCTCCCCCTGACAGACTTAGGACTATTTTGAGAGGCATCTTTTACTTATCAAGAATTTTATAAATCCATATAGTAAAAGCCATGAGCTTCAATTACCCACCCAATCTAGAAACCATTCAAGATGATAATGCAAGCAGCACCAAGCATGTGAACTTTGATAATATTAAAGTAAAGGGTTCAGTTTCGATTGACCACAGTTCCGATAATTCATCCAAGACTCAATCAAGGGAGCATGCTTTATCTGTGAATCAAACCGATCCAGATAAGGAGGAAGTCAGTGTAGCTTTTAGCTTGGGTAATGTGAAAGCAAACCAAGTGGCAGAGATCAAAGCAACAAGAAGGAGACCTAGGAAACTCAAAACCAGTGGCACTCACCCAGATATACCTTCTAGGTTTGATAGTGGTCGATTGATTTTCAATGTTCAAGATGAGCAGGGCAAACAGAACACAGGTTTGCGAATTTACAATGAGGGCAGCACTGCAAAAGCTGAGGTCCCCCAAGTATTGCAAGTGGGTCCCATTGCCAACACAAATCAGGTCTCCTACACAAATGATGTCTACCCCAAGGATATTACATATGACTTTGCAAGGAATGAGCCTTTTGGGTTCTTTACTCCAAAAGATGTCCATCAAAAAAAGCCATCAATTACAATCAACAGTAGCCCCAGTCAACCAGTAGCAATCCATTTACATCCTGATCTTGTTGAAATGGATAGGCACCTTTTGCCTTTGTATAGCAATGTGAAAGACCTTGGAATAAGAACCAGGCAATGGCGAAATATCCATGGCAGCAATGTGTATGCAAATGGAGAGAAGCTTGTAAGTGAGAAGACCATAAGAGAGATCTTTGAGTATTATGGACCTGTCCCAGTTCCCTTCCCTCTTCCATGGGATCCACCGGATTTAACACCGAAAAAGCAACCAGGCAGAGAGTACACAGCAGATGAGACAGTTCCTTTTGGGCAACACATTGTTAGTTGGGAGCAAGTTCGCAATAAACCTATAATTGAACCAAAAAAGCAAATAGATGAGCAGTATTTACCTCCTGAAGTCGATATATTAGAGCTTGATGAATACCAATTCGTCCCAGATGAGGAAGATTATTTACCAGATGGTTTTGACCCACAAGAATATGAATATGATCAGTTTGATCCCAATGAGGAGGAGATACTACCAGATGGCTTAGATCCACAAGAGTTTGAGTATGAGCAGAACTATGAACCTGATGAGGAGTATTTGCCAGATGGGCATGATCCACCAGCTGTTGACTATGAGCAACCTTATGAACCCCATGAGGAATTGTTACCAGATGGATTTCGACCTGAGATCTGGGAGTTCTTTCCTGATTATGAACAAATTAATAATAAACCTGCAAAGTATCCCCCAGAGGATCACAACCATGATTGGGATGAAATCTTAGGCAAACCTCAAAAGTATCCACCAGAGGATCACAGGCATGATTGGGGTGATCTGGATGGGATACCAGATAAGTTTGCAGCAAGCAACCATGAACACACCTGGGATGAGATCAATGACCAACCAGAATTCGCAAAAGTAGAGCCTCTTGCTACTCTGGGAGTTTCTCTTTACCAGACTTGCAATGTCCCTGAAAGGATCTTTTTGAATCACCACTATGTTCATGTGGAAGGGACACTTGCAAATTCAGCTATGATAGGACCATTGCATATTAGAACATTACCAGGCTCTTATAATCCACCACCAGAACCAGGAGCAACCATACCAAATATCTTTGTGTCAAGCTACATGGAGGCTGACATTCCCACAGATACATTCAGAGTCCCTACAGACCCAGCAACCTACCAAAATTACAACTCTGCTATACAGGTTCATGTAGCAGATGTAAGCAGTTTAGATGGCTCAAGACCAATGATAGTATTCAGTCGAGATAAATATTCCTACATTCCCATAGTGGGAACTGCACATGATAACTATGGGAGGGCAGAGCTTGCATGGATTAAAACAGATTATGGTGGGGTCCTGGAAGCTAATCAGAGGATGGCTGCAAAAAACATACACAATGAAAATATTTCGAGAGTGGTCACAGAGGATTATCTAGAAGATCAAGGATATATTGATGAAGGTGAACTCACAAATACTCTCTCTCTTTTTGTGATCAAAAATGACACAAACCTTACAGTCACAAGTAACATTTACACCAGTAACCTTTATACAAGTAACATTTTCACAAGTAACCTATGGGCAAGTAATATTTATGGAAGTAATCTAGAAGTTGACTATTTGACTGTGAATATTGAAGCGAATCTACCAAATCATCCTACATCCAATATAGTTTTAGGTTGGATCGATAACCACACCCACACAAAAGATGAAATAACAGATTTTGCACATGAGCATTTATGGGAGCATATAACAAATCCACCATTAACCTTCCCACCCAGTTCTCATGAGCATTTATGGGAGCATATTACAAATCCACCATTAACTTTTCCACCTGATCCACACAGTCATGATTACTCCCAGATCACCAACTGCAATCACAGACACCCTTGGAATGAAATCGACCAACAACCAGTGTTTGCACAATTGAATGCAATCGGAAATGTTTTCAATGGAGTCACACTTTACCAATCGAGTAATACACCTGAAAGATTGTATCTGAATGATCATTATGTTAGTCTCAATGGGACTTTTACAGGTCAAACAGGCACTCCAATGGAGGGAACTCTTGCAGTAAGATTACCCAGGGATCCAATTGTAAATGGAGTTTATGATGGTGATTTCAATGTAGGAGTAAATGATACTTTCCCCAGTATCTATGTTACGAATTATCACCCAGGTGAAACAGGACAAGTAGCCGATTTTTCAGCAGCTATTCAAATAAACGTTACAGATCAAAGCCCATATGATGGAGCAAGACCTAAGATTGTGTTCACAAGGGAGAAAGTTGTAAACTACCTTCCTGTTGTGGGACAACCCACAGATGATCATGGGAAATGTGAGATGGCATGGATTAAAACGACATCAGGTGGAGCCTTAGAAGTCAATCAGAGGATGGCAGCGAAAAACTTACACAATACAACCCTTTCAGGTGTGGTCACAGATGATTACCTTACCAATAAAGGGTATCTTACCTCAGCAGATTTAAGCAGTTATACAACTGATGCAGAGTTAACAACAACTCTTGCAAACTATTTGCCTCTTACAGGTGGGACTGTCACAGGAACTGTGAATGCTACCACTTTACAAATTGGTGGAACAACAATTCCAAAAGGTTACGATTTCGACCAATTAGATGTTATTTCGACAGACAGATCTGCAAATAACTGGACTGTTACATGGGCATCAAGAACAGGGCAAAATGGATGTCATACCACACCACAAAATGATGAAGATTGCAGTGGTTGTTGGATGAGGTGGCTCATTCCCACAGGTATGAAATCATTTTATATCCAGCACATGCCTTGGTATAATTGCAGATATTTCGATATCTATGGGCAAACAACTAATGGATATCAACATTTCTTAAAGCGAGTAAATGCCTATCAGGGTATACAACAGGTGAATCAGGATGGAACACACAATACAATCTTGTTTGTCTCTATCAATTGCGAATTCTACAAATATATTTATGTCCAAGGTCGAAAAGGTCGCATTCATCTCACAGGTGTTTTTGGGTGGAGTAGACAGAGGGCAACAGATAATGAGGTTGGGATGATCTCTTGGGATAATGTATTTAGTAAACCTGATTTTGCAGGCACTTATGCAACAAAGGCAGAAGTCCCTAACGTTTTAGGTGATCTTTTGACAGTGAACTCTGTGGACTGGCACAAATCAACAGATAATATTCCAAGGTTTTGGTTTGGTAGTGGTAATACTACATATATTCGAGGATATGGGAATAGTGAAGGTGTGTCAATTGAATTTAGAAATTCAGGAGATACAGCCATTTTGAAGTCTTATGACAATGGTAACCTTTGGGTCAATAATACCCTCACAGCATCTACCATTAATGCTACTACGAATCTTCAAATAAATGGTAATGCTGTTCCTAAGCTTCACTCAAATGATGGATATGTTGCAGGCAGTTCTCCATATAATTATTCTGGAGGTTGGAATTTTGGTTATGGTTCAGCTTGGGAACCCTATTTTAACTATGGTGGGCATGCATACAATAATGAAGTGGATGACCAAACCTCTTCCGCTTGGATTGAATACAATATACCCGATGGATTACACACAGGGTCAGCATTTCTAACTCATCTACCATGGGGCAACACACGAATTTTCGAGATTTGGGGAATAAATCGACAAGGCAATGCGATTTTCATAACAACTGTCAACAATTATCACCCTTATGCAGGGTCTGCAAATGATAACCATAGTGGTGTGAATAATGTCCCCATCTTCCTAGGAAACCGATTTGTAAGGATTCGAATTCAAGCAAGAATTGGAAGGGTTCACATTATGGGTATTAGTTTCATGAAAATATGGGTTGGGCATAGCTATGGTGGTCACACTGGTTATATTCATTGGAATAATGTGTATAGTAAACCGACTATACCTACATCCTATCTGTCGTTAACAGATGTCACTAATTCAATCGGAAATATTACAAGTTTTGATACTTGGAGTGGGACAGGTTCCTATGGTCTATCATTTAGTGGTGGTTGGTCAACAGGTTGGAAACCTACGACCACTAATCCAGTCGATGGATTTTATAGTAACATTTCAGATGATACAACCAGCTCTGATTGGGCGCAAATTGAAGTCCCTGGTAATATGAAAACATGTCATGTTCAGTATATGTGTTGGACAAATTGCAGATATTTCGATATTGGAGGCTATCGAAATGGGAGGTGGCATCACATTATGAGGGTGAATTGCTACCAAGCCGTTTCAAATAATTACGATTCAGATTGGCATGATGGCTTAACATGGACTTCTTTCCATTGTGATACATTTTCTCATGTTAGATTTGTTGCAAGAAAAGGGAGATGTCACATTGGCATGATTGGTTGGACAAAAGAAAAAGGAAGAACAGCACCAGCAAATGGTTTTATAAGTTGGGATAACGTTTTTAGTAAAGATGCTCGCACAACTTGGGCTACCGGAACTTGGATAACATCAGATGATAATTATGGGAGAGTTTATTTTGGTTCATCATCAACTACATACATTAAAGGTTATGGTTACGAAATGATCCATTTTAGAAATGGAATTGATATAACAATGCAAGCTTTTTATAATGATGGTAACGCTTACTTTTGGGGATGGCTTACACAAGGAAGTGATAGAAGATACAAAACCGACATTAAAAATATAACCGGCGCCCTTTCAGCAATCGAGAAATTACAGGGTGTGAGTTATAAAAAGATTGGTGATGAAAAACAGAAAGTTAACTTAGGTTTGATTGCCCAAGATGTCCAAAAAGTCATACCAGAAGTAGTAGGTAAAAATCACGAAAACTATTTAACCCTTGCATACACAGGTTTAATTCCAGTTCTCATAGAAGCTGTAAAGGAATTATCCCAGAAATGCAAAGATTTAACAGAAACCTGTGAGAATCTCCAAAGTCAAATAAACCAAATTAAAAATGTCACATTATAATAAATGGCGACCTATCCACTTGGTGGAACCACCTTTTCTACTGAGCCAGTTGCGCTTTCTTTTGATACAATCACCCTTGTAAACGCATTACAAACAGTTGAAAAAACGATTCAGCAAACTAACAAGCTCTCACCAGTTGTAAATGAGTATAAAAACCTCTTGGTTAATGTCCTTGCCAAATCTGCATATGGTGACCCTGTAGCTAAATACACTGAATGTGATAACAACATCAAAGCAATGACATCTAACCTTCAAACACTTTCAGTTGCCTACCAATCCCTTGGATCGAATTTAATCACTTTGGCTTGATTGCAGTTTATTTTTCTTTCCTTTTTAGTAAAAGAAGCAATGGGTGAATATAATCGAGTTCAACTTCCAATATATTCCCTTGGATCCCCTGCAATGCACTTTCGCCAGCATGAAGTTAATGATGAGGTTCGTGGTTTAGAATCCACAGAGAGACCCAATTCCAATGGTAACTCCTTTGATAAAAATTCGATTATTCGAGTTAAAGAGCTGAGAGCTGATAAGAATTCTGGTGTGGTGAAAACAACTCGGCTTCTTGTCACAAATGCAAACTTCTTCCAACCTACTAATGGAGGTCCAGATGCTTACAGTGTTGATCTGAAAGCCCTTGATTTCGATAAGAATTCTGCTGCTGTAACTGTGAGATCAGGAGGAGCTTTTATTGGTGGAGGTTGCAGAGTTTCAGGTCAGCTTTCATCCTCAATTTCGTATAATGATGTCCCAGATACTCTTGAACAGAATGTGGATGACCCCCAACGAATTCGATTATATATACCAGTTGCACAACAGCCACTTATTCAATTTTACCAAGGTTATACTGTCACACTTGAAAACTCTGAATTGATTGAAGGAACCAAAAGAGTAATGAGAGGGCTGGTCATTCCTTCTGCAATGCTTTCTTTATGTAGAGCCAACAATAACCAGCCAGGTCACAGATACAATTTCAATGTTCAAGGATATGATCATTTCGGCACAGGGTTCTGTGTTTATAATAACAATTTCACCTATGATCTGTTTGTTACAGATATTGGAAAATATACAATTACAGTTATGGGTATCAGAACAGATATAGCTGCTGTCTCAGCTCTAAGAGGTGTTACTCCTGATACTCTTTCTCAAACAGGGTTTTATTCGGAACCAGATGTAATTGATGACCCAACCCCATAAAAGATATATCCCTTTAATGTAAAATGGCTGAGCAACCCCCACTTGAACGAATTATTACACCACAGCTATCATTAGCTGCCCCAGCAAACCATGTTTTACAGCATGCTACTTTTGATGATGTGGAAGGTCTCCAATCCACAGAGGTCCAACCTACAATGAATACATTTGGTTCCACCCACAAGCTGAGATTACAGGAACTCAGATGTGATAAAAATAATGGAATAGTTAAGACAACTAAGCTACTTGTCACAAATGCAAACTTTTCTGCTCATTATGGAGACCCAGATAGCTATGGAGATCCTCTGTCTACTTATTCTTTTGAATCTAGGTCGGGAGCTATTAACTGCAAATCGGGGGGAGCTTATATTGGTGATGGTCTTAGGGTTGGTGGGGCTGTTGGAGCGCCTCTATTTGTGAATGATCAACCCAATCCCATTGATCCCAACACAAGAATTCGAACCTATGTCCCCAGCATGAATGCCCCATACATTATAAAGATATTCCCCATTGTTGTAAATGAACAAACAGCAGTAGTAGACTCCCTTGTTGAGATTGGTGACCACTACAAGGTTGTTGTAGATATTCCACCAGATGTTTATGCTGTATGCCAAGTTGAAGGTGGAACTCCCAACTTTGCAGTTGTGATCACCCCATATGACAACTTTGGAATTGCTTATCATGGAGTCAATTTTGGTTTGGAAGACTATCAGTTCTTAGTGAGAGCCACCAAGTTTGGTATCTACAAATGTGTGATGTTTGCAGAGAGAACCGATTTTATTGCAAAGCAGAATACCTATGCTGAATACTATGGGACAAATCGATATTTCCCCATTTTCGGGCAGGATACTGCTCCATAAGAATATTGGTTATATATAGAATATGGATAGTAAAACAAAAAAGTTTATTGATGCTGCTATGACAGTCCATGGTAAAGATAAATTCGATTACAGTGAGACACATTACATCAAAGCTCAAGAGAAAGTATCTGTTAGATGTTTGCAGTGTAACAAGGTGATCCTAACCTATCCCTTTAATCATGTGAAGGGATCAGGGTGTAGGGACTGTAATAAAAGAAAAAGTCAAGCACATAGGAAAAGGGCTACTTCATCAATAAGAGTAGAGTATAGGGATATTTGCATTAGGTTCGATTAGGTTTAATTAATTTTTCGAAGGTATTCTTAATGGAGACTCAATACAGAGGCTTTCATGTTATGCTTGATTACAAGGCTAAATCAGCTATTGCAACAGGACATGAGCATGTGAGCTTCCTAGGTAATTGGATTATGGGAACCCTTGAACAAGCAGTATTAAGACAAGGCATTAGGATTGTTCATAAACACTGTGAGATATTTGATGGCAAAGTATCACCTCCTGGTTTTGCATTGGTTCTGCTATTAGATGAAAGCCATTGCACAGCTCATTGTTATTCCAATGAAGGCATGTTAGCAATTGATATATTCAGTTGTGGTAAAGAAGCTCAGCATAAAACACAAGCAGTTGCAGATGAGATCGATAAAACAATGAATTTCCTCACATTTGAGAAGACTGAGAGACATACACATGATAGATTTCCGTTTTAATGGTTTTCTATAATGAGTTTTGAAAGGATTCCTTTGTTTTCTAACAATAACATTGATCAGCTACTGTTACAAAAGGACATAATATATCCTTTTACTATAATAGCTTTCTACAATGATTATTTTCTGGATTCCGGACATTTTTTACGATAGAATTCTACTGTATGATGAAGCCAAAATATGAATGCACCCTACATTAAGCAATGTCAAGTATTTCGAATACTATTCGATTTCCTTACAATAAAGCTCAGCATCTCCCCTTGATTCCCCCTATTATATAATATTTATATTAAAGTGGACTCAAGGTTGACTCATATTAATCGTAAAAGTAGTAAAAGTATATGGAATTTGTTACGAATTCAATGCAAGGGTTGACTAAGTGGGTTGAGTTGACTCAAATTTCACAGGAAATATTTGGGACCAAAAGTTTTCTAAAAAGGATTTCAAAAAATGTGTCAACTCCCCCCACTTAGTCAACCCTGACCATAAACAGTAAGGATTATAGCAAACATGTATCACAAAGTGAACATTTTGAGTCCACTTAGAAGATCCACTTTTGAAATCAAAGTTGATTTTGCTTGAAATTTCAAAGTTGATCTAAAAGTGAGTCCACCCTGATTGATTATGGTAACAAAGTTGACTAAGTTGACTAAGTTGAGTCATCTTAAGAAATTCAAGGAGACTAAGAGTTCAAAATGTTTATGAAAAGTGAGTCAACTTAGACCACTTATGGTAACAAAGTTAAATATTTAATTGATTTAATCGGAAAAGAACATGATTTAATCGAATTTATTGATATAATTCCGATTAAATTCATTTAGGATTCAATTAAGATCAATCGAAGTTATTGATATAATTCCGATTAACTCTAATTAAGATACAATATCGATTAATCGAGTTTATCGATATAACATCGATTAAATTAATTGAAAATGCATATAAAAATATGAAAATTCATGTGAAAATTCAAATAAATTAATCGATTTTATTGATATAACATCGAATCACACATATGAATATTCATATTTTAATCCTGAGGCGGAACGCCGAGGGATTAAAATATGAATATTCATATGTGTTCTGATATGCCGATGATGCATACCATTCTGATGAACCTTCGGCTGCCGTTGTGACACCGTTGAATTCGAAGACCAGATCGAACGCCGATGTGCCTGTGGCATCGATGTAGCCGGTGTTCTCTTGGTTGAGAAGCGACGCTTTTCCGTTTCCAGCACCGAAATAAATGCCAGTGAGCGCGGGGTAGCTTGTGCTCTCGGTAAAGATCGCCGAATTATATTTATCTTGAAGTTCGGTCGCGGCAATCATGAGAGGAAGCGAAGTATTTGAGTAAAGGCGGTTATTGTTGAGTTCCACATAGAAGCTTACGGCGTTGGTTCTGAGTGCACGAGGAGCCAGAACCGAGAGAGTTCCGTTGTTCACCTTCGTCTTCGCGTTTTGGCGCACAGAAAATACGAGAGTGTGGATGAGACCCGCACCTGTGAGTTGCGAGAGATTGACTCGCGAACCGGAGGCGGTCGGCTGGAAATCTGTGTGTAGGAAACCGATTTCGTTGTAGGGGATCGCGATGCCAGTCGATTTAACACGGGCAATGGTCTCAGATACAACCGCCTCATCGGCATTTACGACCTTGCAAATAACGCGGGGTTTCAGCACTTGAAGGGAAGCGCCATTGTTGGTTACCGCAATATTAGCAACATTGTTCACATCCTCGATGATACCATCCCCTTGCGCCTTGAATTCGATTTCTACTGTGATCTCAGAGTTCAGAGCGCAAAGTGGGAACATCGCCTTTTCGAAAGGAGAGGGTAAATCGATTTCGTAGGTTCCACCGACAGTGTTACCAGCGGTTCCGACAAGACCACCCACATAGCGAAGTTTCTTATCGAGTTCGCCCTGTTCAGTCATCAGTAGAAAATACTGGGTGACGAAATCTTCCGGGACAACATAGCGGAATGAAGCGTGAGAGATTTCAATGCGCTTAATTAACGATCCAATAACGCGAAGGTAGCCAGTAGTTCCGGCGACACCATTCGTGAGATCAGTGAGGGTGATCGGGTTAAGATCGAGTTGCAGCGCGAGACCATTCAGGAAATGGTAGCGGGGGATTTTGAAAACTACTCGGTTACCAAGAGCATTGGTTGGTTCGGTATCGGGGGCGACCAGAACTCGAAGTGGCTTAGTGCCAGAGGACGTTCCAATGACCAGCGACTTGTTTAGGAAATAATCCTTGTAGTCATCGGTGGTGAGCATAGATTTCAGCGTTGGGCGCTGGAATTGGCTGTTAGTCTCCATGAGCGTTTCTTCTCTTATCTTTGGGATCAGAAAATAATTTAAAGGGCTTAGTAGAAATTCATTTCGGGCGGTGCGTCGTAGGTTTCGATTTCAAAAGTGAAATAATGCGCCCAAACCCCGAAATCTAAGAGAGCGCCATCATGGTCGATGAGTTTAATCGTCAAGCGGTCGAACGATTTTAATTCGCGGAATTCACGAATGAGAGGCACCGTAGTGGACGTGTCGAAGTGGTAGATATCACCATGTTCGAGTTCCTGTGGGATTGGAATGCGCATGAAATAACCATCGACGTGCTTGTTGACTGAGCGAATAAACGGCGCAAATTCGTCAATATATAGCCAGATCATCGCCGCCGGGGTCTCATCTCCACGAGTATAGCCGCGAATGCGTCGATTGAGTGTCACAGTTCCCGTCCCAGGATTAAACACAAGGAATGTATCGCTTGCAAGAGGGGTAAATGTCTCGTAAACATATAGTTGAATATCTTTGAAACCGAATATTGCGAGTTTCTTAGCGATTGCTTTGCGGTTACTGGATTTTCTGAGTGTTTCAGGGGAAGCTTTGGAGAACTTGAACCAAAAGTTACTATCACTGAAAAACTCATAGATCTTTGAAGTAGTATTATAGCGGCATTTAATATATTTTCCACCGAAATCTGAAAGGCGAGCTGCTTCGAGTCTTTCTGTGACTTTTGCGGCAAGGTCGTCTTTGGTGTAAAATCCTTTGGGGATTGTGATGGTCACGAATCCGGAATCCGAAGCTGTGACCGAGAAATAGAGTTCCATGCGCTCGATGGTTGCACCAGTGGCGTCTATATCGTTTGTCACGGTCGAAAGAACATTGGGAACCGTTGCCTGCACCAGGCGCACCGATTTTACGTTGTCATAGCGACGGGGTAATGTCACTACATACTGGTTTGGCTGAGTAAACTCCTCATCGCGATCATCGCTCGAAAAGCTCAGGTATTCTTTCATCTTACTATAATAGATTATGAAAAGAATAACAATAAATTGCGACAGTAGAGACCTTGAAAACGGCGTGCTGCACTTGAAAACGCGCCTTAATAATGTACGACGATTTCGTGTGCTATCCGCTGAGATTCCAAATAGCTCTTATGTTGTTCCGCCCGATCAGACAATAACTATAACGCTTTTAAACGAAGAGCCCACAGTAATTCCCGCATCCAAAATGATAGCACCGATTCCCAGCGTAAACGATTATTATTACGTCGATGCTGATAACGAACGATATCCGAAAGAGAGAGCTTTAAACAGTGATGCTATACTCGGATTTGCGGGCGGTTCTTTTAATCCACTCGGTCTCTTCCCCGTTTCCTATTCTCTCGCTCTGTCCACAAACCGCTTCATGTTCTCATCTCCAAATAGCCCTTTTACATTAGAGAGCTCAGACCAGGAGTTCTGTGATTGTCTCGGCATAGAACCCGGAGTGGTTTACGCCAGCACACCAGAACCAGTGCCGGTTCCACTCAGAGATTACCCCAGTCGCTACGCGATTATATGCCCGAAAATGGTCGACTTTAATGCAATTCCATATATTTACCTTGATATCGAAGAGCTCCGCCCTTTTACCAAATTCGCAGCGGTTACAGGTAGACAGAACAATGTCGACGACTCCTATCTATTGCGAATTCAGATGAACTCGGACTTTGGTAGATATTCCTTTTACCACGAACCGAGCGCAAGCATCCCTTTCGTAAATGTCACATCGCAACTCGATTTAGATCGTCTCACAATATCGCTTCGAAAATGGCGGGGCTCTGTTGCGGATATAAACGGTCTCTCATACTCGTTTCAGCTGGAAGTGATCACGGATTAAGCGCTGTTCACACGTAGTAGCCCTCGAAATCAATTCGGCATGCCGAAGCTACGTTCGTCGAGAGCACCCAGATTACGAGGGTTCTCACAGATCTCGGGTTTGCTAAGAAATGTTCGTCGGGATCAGCACTTCCGGCTATTTGATTTGCATTGGTAAACACTCTCGTCGCGCCGGCTTCTGTGTATGTGACAAGTGCCGAAACTCCCGGAGTTAATTGGTAATCGATCTCAAACGTTTTAATGTAGTTTCCATTTGCAGCCGGCTTCATTTTTATAGAGGAAAGCATAAACAGACGCGGAAAATCAATGCGTAAATAATTGCCTCCCGACCTACTACCTTGCGGCGGGTTTGTAAATCCCACCCATCCCGTAGCATTTGACCAGCGGGCATTGGAGGCTGTGCCGAATTCCGCAATAAAGGCGCTATTATCGAGCGGCACCCAGTTAGACTCCGGGGGTGCGCTTACATCTGTGCACCCGGACAGATTAATTATGGGAACGTCGCCCTCTGAGATATTCATCGTCAGCACTGAATACATCGCATTAAAATACGTTTGCTGTGCGGAAACAAACGCGAGCGCTTCCGTTTCTAAATATTGCAGGTGCGTCGTTGTGATTGTATCGAGGGTCATTTTATCTTTCGGTAAAGGAACGCTCAGCTTATAGTAGCGATCGTAATTCTGATCATCATTTCTGGGTAAAAGTTCCAGTAGCTTTACGTGGGCGTTTAGATCGCTCGACTCTAAGAACATGCTGAGAATTGGCGATCCTGTGGCGCTTAGCATCCATTGCACGATCCCCCAATTTTTCATAGTGTCGTACGAATATCCCGCGGTTGCTTTATCGGCGTCTTGGACGTGACCCGCCGTAATCGAGACCACGATTAGCTCCTCCTCGCAAGAGTTTCCGAATAAAGTGCGGGCGAATGTGTAACCACAAACCCCGGGCGAATTATTTCCACTCATGCAACCATCAATTACACAGTATGTTTTTCCGGCGACTGTGACTTGTTTCGGCTCGAAATAGGTCGGAGCAGCCGAGGTAGCCCTTGCAGCATCGCGCACAAGCATCCCATTAATATCTTCATCGTTGCTTGAAATAAAAACGGGGGACATTTGAACCGTGTCGAACGCAGTCACGATGGTGGGTTTGTAGAGATCCGCCATGGTCGCTGAGCCGCAGAGTTCCAGAGCCACAGCTTCTAAGTTAGTTGCTTCGTACTTTGGGCGCTGTACAATCGATGTAAGCACTCGTGGATTCGCAAAAATCAGCGGCAGCTTCGCTTTGTAGAGCGCCAGAATATCAGTGGCAGTATATTTAGGGGCGCCATCGGTTCCCTTGATATTCAATAGGAGCGCGATTAATCCACCTGTGGATGTTCCCGCAAAGCAGTCGAATAGCTGTTGGATTCGTTTACCGGTTTGGGCTTCAATCTGTGCCAGTATAGCAGCCTCGATTATTCCACGCGACCCTCCACCACTCAGACATAAAACGGAGCGCATGTTTTAACTAAACGAAACATTTTAAGAGTTCATAACTGTCATATAATCTTCATCTTCTTTCAGCATTGCTTCGCGGAATTCGCGGGCTTTCGCAAAGGCTTCATCCTCACTATATCTGGGAATAGTAAATCTTCTTGAATGCTTTTCAACTTGTCCATTTCGATTTTTGACAAGGACTGATGCATACACATACCACTCTTTCCTTTTGGCATCATAGTATTTAAAGATATTCGAGGTTTCGTGAACTTCTTTTCGGTTGATTGAATTAACTCTCTGCGAAACAACACGAAGGTTACTTCTTCTGTTGTCAGAGCGGTTCTGATTGATATGATCAATGACTTCTTTTTTGTCTTTGCCTTTGTATTGTAAAATTGCTCTATGCATTAATCTAAATTCGCATTTACTTGAAGTTATATATCCCTCATGAGCGAACCAGATAAATGAATCAAGAAGCTCGAAGTCCTCAGCATCAATCAAACCAACAACATCATTTTGAGTTTTAAACTCAATGGTCTTTTCATCCAGATATCTATATTTATTGTGAACCTTACCTGTGGCTATACAAATTTCTTTAAGAGCATCTTCGGCTTCTTCTTGTGTTTCGAAACGTTTCTCTTTTCTTTTCCCTTCATTTGTGGAGAATTTAATCATCCATCGTTTCTTGCAATCAGCTCTATTTGAAAAGAAAACGCTCCCCTGATACTTGACGATGTTCTCACTGTATCTCCACATTTTTACTCCGCTAGAATAGTGTTATTGCCAATCCTTTAAATGCTTTGTCTTGAAGGTGGAGCCGTCATTTTTTGCCCAGGCAGGTCTTCATTATCTTATATACTTCTTATATATCTTCTTTGTTTATAAAGAGGATGTCGTTCCTGAATCCGCGACCAGACGCACGAGTTATTAATTCGACCACTCAGATAGAGGACACTGATCAGGTAAACACTGAAATTCGCGGGTCTCTGAGAATAAATTACAATGCAGACCGCGAAGATCCAGTCAGTGGGACACCGAGCAGACCCGCAGCTTTGCAGTTAATGAACGTCGAGAAAGGGGATCATAAACTTGGAATCGACTTTTTACTTGATGATAACGAACGAAACAGAGTCGCCAGCATTCAGGCAACCCGCCAGCTACCGAAAACGGTGCGATATAATCGCAGGAACATCCCAAAAGCATTCGATAGAGGTCGCTTAAACTTCTTCATTCAAGATGAGAGCGGTTTCCAAAATGCAGCTATGAGAATCGTGGATAATAGCACACTTATAGCGGGAGTATCCACACGGAAAACAAAGGTAGAGGTCGTCCATGATCTCTCAGCAGGTAATCTTACGACGAGTAACATTACAGCAAGTAACATCACTACGGATACCCTAAATGTAAACTCGCTCAACTCCGAGTCGTTTTTCGCCACCAATGTCGCAACCTGTAACCTAAACATCGAATCCTTTGTGATTCAGAAGAGCGAATCGGTTCCCCAGATAACAGAGGGTGTTTTCACATTAGACCCCGCGAAACCGACCTTAGAAATTGTCGAAAATGGGAACGTTGTCGATATAATTGGCGCCAATGCTCCGAATGTGAGATCCTTAGCACTTGATAAAACGACTATATCATTTGCAGAAGAAATTCCGGCTTTTACCACAGAGAAACAGGCACTGAGAACAGACCATGTTCACATAACCAGAGACAATATAAACGATCTTTTAGGCAAGGACATCGTAAAGGCGTTTTTGGAGTTTGAAAGGAGCAAGAACACCAAAGATTCCAGCCAGGATGGAACCCTCACGACCCACACAACCGAAATCGCGGCTTTGCAATCAGAAATTAATGCTCTGTTTGCAGCAGATGGAGCGCTTGCAATTACCTTAGCCCATATTCTGTCGAAAAGGAACATATACCCGCGACTGACAACACATACCGAGTTGGTTTATCGAATCTGAGATGGTCAGAGTTGCATGGAGTTTCCATGTTTGCCTCCAATTTAATCCTTCCATTTAATCACTCACTCCGACCCAATCAGATTCTCACCAGTGATAATGCACTGATCAGCTACACTGACTTTAATAGTAACCTTTCCCGATCAGTTTCGCGAACTGAGACCTACACTGTCGAGGGATACCCTCAGCAGATTGCGAATGGGGTCTTTGTCGCTTATGTAGGCAAACCTACATATACATTCACTTGGGATCAGTTGGGTGTCACAGGTTTCGAGACGACTATACCCACTGTTTCATTGGTGGATCACACTACTTATTATAATCCTATCACTAACAATAATGAATCGAATAAAGCATTTATTCAAAATGTCACCTCCACAGGGTTTCAGGTTTCGTTTGTCATTAACGAGACATACAATTTACTTATCATCCGAAACAACTTATTGACTTCCGAAGCTACTATTAGTTTCACTCTTAACATCAATTATATCACCCCTGAATTCGATAGCAAACCCAGAGTAAAGGTTTACCGAGATTTACAAGGTAGCAATATCGTGCCCTTCTCACAGAGTTTCGATCTTGGCGCGAACTCTTTAAGGTGGAACACAGTTTATTCTTTGAGTGCAAACACCTGTAATATTGTAGTCGCAGGTTCATCGGCTACTATTGGAGATCTGACCGCCCCTTTTAAAAAGGAGTATCTTAAAGAACTGTATATTACAAAGTCTGATTTACCAGATGCTATTTCGTTGGTGCTCTCCCCGACTCCCAGCATCTCATACCACAATGTGAAAGACACAAGTAATGTAGTGCGGAGTGGAAGCAAAGTATTCCAGGCATCCGAGATATCAGCAACAACATATAGATATCTTGCAGGGGTTCCAGCGAATTTTAATTTCACATTTGAGACACCATTTGTTTCCCCTCCTACTATTGAAATAACAGACACGAATTTGTATGTGGTCAATGATGGGTCAGCTACATCACTTCAAAATGCACCAGCCGGCTACTCCCCATTTGTTGCAACTAACATAACAACCACCGGCTTCACACTTGTCGGAAATGCAACAGTGACATATGCTCTGTCAGGGTATCCTGTTGGGTTGTATTTTTCGAAATTTAATCTCTCTGTTATCCCAGCAGTGTCCCTTGCTCCTCCCTTTACTATCAGTTGGAAGGCAACAGGAACTATTCCGCGATTTGACCCCGAAGATCGATTAAAAATAAGGTATCCTCTCGATGTTACAGACATTCACACTACGAGGATCAATGGGCAGAATTTCGTGTTTAATGGAACCAATGCGACTTTGATCGATAATAGAGTCACAAATAATTACTTTTTCGATTCTCGATATATTAATACTTGCAACATTGTCATACAGAAAACGTTTGAGGATCGCAGTAAGACCTTAACAGTCACCTTGCCCACTCACTCGAATGTCTCAGATGGATTTTACTATTATCTGTTAAATCGCTATTACACCTCTTATATTCCATATCCTTCTGAGACTGTGAGCATGAGCTATCCCAAAGTCACCCTAACATCGACCAATGCTGACTTCTTTGGATCCACAGACTTCATGAGAGACTTCTTTTATTTTACATCCTCCACAGATGGTCTCTTAGTTTATTACTCTTACAAATATGAGTCAATTGCTACCCAAATCGAAAGCCACCCAAACACTGATGTGATCACAGCAGGCGATAAGAAATATATAAAAACCGCTTCCCCATGGGTGTGCACTGTCCGGCTTGATGACAGATACACTCCTAACCTAAATAACATTGGATTGCATTCGACATGCAATATTTATGTGCAAGGTGCGATTTCGGCTACCAAATATTTTGAGGGTGGAAATTGTGATACAGGACATAGGTTGCTATCGCGAAATGGACTCTTTGAGTCATTCAGTGGGACGGCTCTACCGCCTTTTATCAGGGACACAGTCTATGACACCACATGCAATATTTGGGTGTGTCGATCTGTGAGCAATCCACCTGTGACACAGGAATTATACAAGTATCTCGCAGATACCTATGGTGCAATCTCAGGATCCTCCACAGGAAATCCAGCGACGGCTCCCATCGTGTTTGCAAATGCATACACAGCGCCGACCTCATTAGCAGGGTCGACGGAACCGCCCCCAGATTCAGATCCTAACGTGCCTCCTGATGAGTCAGACCCACAGACCCCACCTACCACTGATCCTACAACACCTAATAATCCCACAAATCCTACCAATCCAGTCGGAGCACCCGGATCGGATCCAGGAAATTTAGTGCTTATCATTCTCTTGCCGATTCTCGGTGCTCTTGGGCTTGTGCTTGCATACAAATTTCGAGCTCTTTGTTGTGCTTGCATAGACAGAACCATTGCAGGAGCAGGAAATAAATACTCAACACCTGAGCTGAATGTGACCCAAACAGCCGAAGGAGATGTGGGGTTAGAGGTGAGGTCAGCCGAGGGGCATGGTCTTAGTGTTGTGAGAACTGATCAACCACCAGCAAGTAGGGCAGCACCCAAAAAATCACGAGCACAAGAGTTGGCAGAGCAAACGATGAATAATGACAGAGACTTTATGGCGGAAATGGCACAGAGAGAAGGGAGAATATATGAACACGTTCCAAATGTTATGTAACAACCTTAATTTTTGTAGTATTCCATAATAGAGTATAATGACTGAACCCATAGTAGAAACGACAATAAAGAATGCTGTCTTGGATAATCAATTTTATATAACCCATGCCAATATACCCAGTGAATCCAATGACCTGATAGTTGATCTAAAAGGTTACGTGATGGGAGCTATGGCTTCCAATCTGTGGAATGACATTTTTGGTTACGAGTTTGGTCACATATATGACATAGCAAATGGGATTGGCTATGTGGATGCAATGGCAGGAACAGCCTTTCGAAATCTAAATTGCAACTGTGTGGGAGGGTGGATGTTTCAGATCTGTTCAAATGTCGATCCTACTATTGATCCATCTACTGTGACCTTTGATTGCAATCTATTCGCCCCTAAAACCATTTTCTCCATCACTTGCAATCTCGTAAATTCGGATGTGCCCATAATAGCACCTGTAATAGGTGCATCAAATATGTATATCCAAAGAAACCCGGTCGTGCATACAGGTGCCGAATTTATATTAGGCGACAACACCCCAATTAGTCGACTCGAATTGCCCACGAATTTCACCTTTAATCTCGTGGATGAGTTCCCTAACAGTCAAAGTCTCATGTATTTCACCTCTGAAAATCGCCTTTCGGGTGCATTCTCACCAATTGAGCTGTCTATACCAAAGCAAAAGGTGAGCTATAAGGAGCTTACAGATGTGCCGGCGGGATTTAGTGGGAAGTGGAGTGATATCATTCAGAAGCCGACTTGGAGTAGTGTAGCATACACAGGAAATTACTATGATCTTGTAAATCCTCCCGATTTCACAAGCTATATACCTCGTTGGATCGATCAAGGTGTAATTATATCAGAATCTACACTTCCTTTCAATGGGACATGGGATAGGTTATTTACTAAGCCGAATTTGCATGCTGTGGCTACAAGTGGAAATTATGATGATCTGATAAACACACCAAACCTACATGCTGTGGCTACAAGTGGAAATTATGATGATCTGATAAACACACCAAACCTACATGCTGTGGCTACAAGTGGAAATTATGATGACCTGATTAACACACCTACTTCGCCACCTACTCACAATCACAGCATCGAGTTGCTCACGAATTTCGGTAGTTATGTGAATCCAAATGCATATGTGCAACAAGGGACAGCGGATGTAGTTATACCTAATCAAGTTTATACAGTAGGGCAAGTGTTTACAGCATCAGGAACCGTTACATTTTCTACCCCATATTATAGTGATCCAATAGTTAATGCTACTCTCGAAAACAGTATTATTTTAACAAGTGTCGATTTCACCAATAGCATATATCTCTCTGCTGAATATCAGTTCGGGAATCGCATTGGGTTCAAAAATAAATTCACTTGGATTGCTATATTTACTTGTTATTCGGCGATCAATTATACGAATGTGCCTCAAAACGAAAGAACCCTTAAACTCCATTGGACTGCTGTCGGACCTCTCCAAAACAATAATATTCTCGCTTAATAAGTAAAGAACAATCAAAAGATGTCGACTGTGTTTACCCCTGTGTTTTCTTTGAGTGCAAGTGCTGTCCATAATGTCCAACACACAGTCTATGATTTATCTCCGAGCCACCCTTCGACTGAGACAGCGAAAACCGATTCTTTTAATGACCAAAGCATACTCAGAGTCAAAGAACTCAGAGCCGACAAGATTGATGGACTCGTTAAAGCTACTCAAATGATCGTATCTAATCGACCCGCAATCTCTTCGGGGCTGGTCACCAAAGAAAATCTATATGAAGGTCAACAGGATTCCAAAACGGCTTTTAATCCGGCTGATAGGAATTCGGCGGCTTTTCAAGTTTACAGTGGCGGGGCATGGATTGGGACTGGACTGAGTGTGAATGGGACAGTTACAGCGACTTCCTATGGGGCTGTGAATGGAACCACTGGCGGGTTTACTGGGTTGCTCACAGCAAGTGGTGGAATTAAAACGAATTCCATTGATACTGTGGGTGCAAGTGACAATTTTGAGATCAAGAGAGGTGGGGCAAAGATTGCTTCTACATTCACAGCATCTCATACCAACGTAACAAATGCTGGAACCTTCACCTGGAATGGATTATCAATTAATGGAACAAACTCTTATCTCTCACTCCCAAACCATATAAAATTTTGTTATGGATATAATGGATCCCCGTCAGGACCTTTTGCCCTCACGAACTGGGCAAATGTTATAATATCATCAACATCGGTTTCAAACGGGGTATTTACTGCTCCTGTCAACGGATATTACAGGTTCATGGTAACTTTAATGAGCAACACCACAGGAACTCATCATGTCACCTTGCGAATAAACAACGTTGGAGCTAATATTATTGGCTACATAAGCCCAAGTGCAGGAACCCATTATCAATTCGGTTTCAATTGCATAGTGAAAATGAATGCAAATGACAATGCGAGGCTTCAATTAGAATCAGGAACTATATATGGCACTAACACAAATTTCAATTTATGGGCAGGTGAACTCATTGATGTATATTAGAATATTTTATTGTCTAATGTTAAAAGAATGTCGAACATCTACCAAGTGGTTCTAACTGATACTGAAAAACTGGGAATGGAATACTGTGCATTCTCAGTTCAGGATTGGATCGATAATGCGGCTCATAATCGGGCGAGAATCGCGATTGATGAGATTGTGGATAAAGAAGTTAAATCGTGTATTGCCGCTGGAATTCCGATTCCACTCACAAAGGAAGCGATTGTAGAGCAAGCGTTTGCAAGGGGGACTGTTCGAAAGGCAAGCGAAATTCCTGTGAGTGCTCCTATGTAAAGAAAGAATGAGAGAGGCGCAGCCAAGGCAGCTTGTCTGACGACTGGGTTTATTGTTATTTTTCATAGATCATGCATAAGAAAGGCATGTATCTTGCATAGTGGGCGGGGCGCGAGTGGTTCCAGTGCATTAAATGGAACATTTCGATTGAAGTCGCGAGTTTGTGCAGGTGGGCATTTTCGGCATGCTTGCTCATGCACAAACTCGCTTTAAAAAATACAAATCTCATTTCAAAATCATAAATTAGCTCGTCCGAGTCTCACTATAACACTGTCGGCATTTGTAGTAGAGACCATCCTTCGTGCTTTGTTTTTTATTATACTCGCTTGCAGGCTTCTCAATCTTGCAATCGGGGCATATTTTCGATTGTACTTCGATTTTCGGACGCGTTTTTAAGACTTTGTGATAGCGATCATTTTGATAGTCACGGTGGCACTGTATGCATCTCCAATATAATGTTATATTTCCCGACTTGCACTTGTGCAAAGGGAACCACGATGCAGGCTTGACCTCTTTGCACACATTGCACAGTTTACTTTTAGGTAAGGGGAGCTGATTACCCGGCATCTTTATACTTGTATAGTGGGAAATCTTTAAGTGGGGATATACGCACTTCATAAGTTGTTTTAACCTATCGGTGGGGCTCACCTTGATTTTTCAATTTGGCTAACTGAAAATAGTATGGAAACGATCGGGAACATTTCGTAAAAATGAGGGTCTTACTGTCCTTACTGAGAGATCGGAGGAGGGTTAAAGGGCTTACTGGGAATGGTAAGGAGTTAGAAAAATGAAGAATGAAAGGGTTTCGTGATTGGTTTCAGTGAGGAGAGGTTAGAAGTCTGAAAAATACAGTGCTATTTTATAATTTGTTACTGAGCCTTACTGAGAAATTCGAAAATAGATAGTGGGCTTACTGAGAATGGTAGTGGGGAAGGAAAGAAGAGGGCGCGCAATTGGTGGGGCTCACCTGGGAGCGAGCGCCTCTCTTTTTATTTTTTCGATCCCCAAGAAGCAGTAAACCTCGGATCAGATGTAACAACCATATGCACTTTAAGCCCGGATCGTTTGGATCGATAGCAAAGTAGTTTGGTTTCGGGTGTTCTGTCCAAACCGGCTCGTCCATTATTAATATATTGAAATTAAAGTAAAGATGCCCTCAGCACAGATAGGATTAAGACCCATTCCTAAAATCGTAAAGAAAAGTTTAAAAGAAGACCAAGGCAACATGCTACCGATCACCATTCCAGTCGAAGAGAAAAACACAAGAATCTTAAAGAAGTCGGAGATGGTTAAAGAACTGATCCCGGAGGCATTACCTACTGAAACCGCACCGAAAGAATCGAAGATTGCAAAGAAGTTTTACGATCCTCGCACCGGTTACAAGGGGTTCGGAGCAATGAGAAAGGAACTACCCGAGGAGAATTACAAGAAGATGAGAGAATGGTATGATAAACAGGAAGTAGTTCAGATAAACGCACCGACTCTTTCAAGAAAGAGAGACCCGATGATACCGATACGGCAACCTCTTGATACGTACGTTATCGATCTTCTGTTTTTCCCGGCTTATAAGAAACAAAACGACGGTTACGATACGTTCATGTCCGCGATGGAATCGACCTTACGCACCGGTTACATCATTCCGATGAGAGATAAGAGCGCAATTACAACTCTTGCCGCGTTTGAACAGTTACAACAAAGAGTACCACGACCTATCGCTCGTGTTCAGAGTGACAGCGGCAGCGAATTCAGTAATAACATGTTCACTAACTACCTTGCTAAAAAGTTTATCGATCATCAGATAAGCGATGTCGCAGATCATCGAAGCCAAGGTAGAATCGAAGCGTTTAACAAGCAGATCAAACGATTGATCACGAACTATTGCATCGCAAACAACACGGCGCGATTCTTTGATGTATTGGGAGATATAGAGTACAACTATAACAATACCATCCACTCAGCAACCAAGAGGAAACCGGCAGAGACCACCGAAGATCATTATCGTGAGATTATCGGATTAGAAGATGAGAGATTCAAGAAGTCGATCGCTTACTTGGATGGTATCAAACAGGGCATGTTTGTGAGAGTGAGAATAGAAAAGAACCCGTTCGCTAAACAGGGTGTCAATTGGTCGCGGATCGTCTATACTGTTGAAGGGAGAGAGGGGTTCAAGTTTCGGTTACGAAATCCGAATGGTGAAATGGTCGATGGGCGCTTCGCTTTCCACGAACTGTTACCTATCAAAGGTGTAGAGTATCACGAAGCGCCCACAGTGGATGCACTTGAACAAGCGAAAGAAGAAGCCCAGGTTGATTCGGCGATTCGCAAGGAAGGCATCGAAAAAGCAGATGACGTCCCAGAAGAACCATTAACACAAGCCAGAACAAAGAAGAAAGCGAAGGCGGAGCGTGAATTAAAGAAGTTGACCATAGCAGGAACCCAGAAATTATCAGAAGTCAACAGTCAGAGATGGTATACAGACTTCCAGACCTCAAAAGAGACATATTCAGCACCTCAAACCCGGGTAAATCTACGATCCAGTTCGCGAAAGTAGCATAGATGTGTAGAGGATGCAAAGAGGATTCCGGCGATGGTCGCGGTTTTGATAGGCGATGAGTTGGTGAAGAGTTATAACAGTTTGTATGATTTTCCTGGAATTTCGCGAAATTTCCCGGAATTTCGATGAAAAAGATAAGATAACGATAATAACGATGATAACGATAAGATAACGATGATAACGATGATAACGATAATAACGATAATAACGATACTCATTCCCCCCAATAACGATACTCATTCCCCCCAATAACGATACTCATTCCCCCCATAACGATACTCATTCCCCCCTTAATAACGATACTCATTCCCCCCCTTTAATAACGATACTCATTCCCCCCTCTAAACCTCCGACATATATACCGCATATATACACGTGACGTCACGACATATATACCGTATATATACCAAAACCTCCTTATTGCCGGTTGACCAAGAAAAAAATGTTTGGAAAAATAATAAATAATATTAAATAATATTATTATATATACATATACATATATATAATCAAAAAATCGGAAAAAATTCCCTCTTTTTTCTATCGTATAAATGCGCCCGTCACATCGACTCTCATAGTCGGAGCATTTATATATACCAACGGATAAACTCGAATATATCTTGTTCTCAGTGGGAAACCTATATAGAAAACATCGTTTATTGCAAGCGGAAAGCCCCCGTTATATGATACGTCCCCAGAGTTGTTAGCATTATTTATGTTTTCACATACAAACATTCTATTAACACCCTCATACTTGATATATGACCATGAAACCCCATCTTGTGACGTCGCAACATTGAAAGTTTTAATAAATGCAGTTGTTATACCTGAACCATATGCAATTATCGAAGCGATTTCATATGTATATGGGAATGCTATTTGCAGATACTCTGTTGGCGTTTCCCATACTCCGTTTATGGCGGATGCATTCGCTTCCCATCCAGTTAATGATGGACGGGCTTTAAATGCCTCTTTGCCGAATTTCGCAGACGAAGCGGAAAACGCATTATCCGGCAGAAGATACCAATTAGCATCAATGGGAGGTATGTTATTAAGAGTGGATGATATATAGAACCTTACAGGGTTCTTAATCTCGTAGTTTGTTACGAGCAAGTCGCAGAGTCTATTAATCATGGTGTCGTTTGCTTCAATATACGTTTCAGTTGCCGCGATCATGTCCGGAATCTTAGAGGTATCATCGAGAGAGTTTAAGATATCTTTCGGGAGCGGCACAGAGATACGGTAGTATCGCGCGTATCCTTGGTCATCGTTATATGGTAAAAACTCATGCATCTTTTCAAGAGCCGATAATTCACTTGCAGCCATTAGCATATTAATTAATGGACTTCCTGAGGTGGAAGCAATCCATGAGAGAATACCCCAGGTATTCACGTTCTCATAAGGATAACCGACGGTTGATGCGTCCGTTTCATTTACTTCACCACACGAGATGCTAATAACTATAATATCGTCATTGTTATCATATATCTTTTTTGCGTGACTGTAACCACAAACACTTGGGTTATTGTTACCTGATATTGCGCCATCAATTAGACACATCCCGTCGTAATCGACAGGAGCAAAATATGTCGGAGCAGCCGAGGTGGATCGCGCCGCAATCTTACTTGGTATGGTCTTGTAATCGTTATCGTTTGCTATAAAAATGGGTTTCATACTCACTGTGTCGAATGTCGTAATAACCACGTCTTTTAGTGAATCTTGTATGAGAGCTTCCCCAGTCACAGAGAGAATGGCTGTCTCTAATGGTGTTACGTCGTATTTCGTATTAAAAAGGGCATTCTCTATGATGTTTCGCGGATTGGCAAAGATCAAAGGGAGATGGTAAAGGTAAGTATCGTGAAGGTCGGTCGCAGTTAGTTTAGGTTCATTGGGAAATTCGGGATTTTTCACATTGAGACCGATAGCAATAATACCGCCTGTGGATGTTCCACTTACGAGATCGACCAAATCTATGACGCGTTTACCCGTTCTTGTTTCGATCTCTTTTAGCAACCTTGTTATGATGATACCACGAGCGCCCCCGCCAGATAAACTAAGAACGACTTTTAGGGGCATCTTTACTTAACTTAAATTTAATAAATCTGTATAATAGAGAAAGCAGGATGAGTTTCAATTATCCAGCAAATTTACAAACCATAACAGGTAGTGGTGGTAAAGCGAACCCTAAACATGTGAACTTTGATAATATCACCATTAAAGGGTCGGCGTCAATTGATCAGAGCGCCGATAAACCCAGTAAGACGCATCCCAGAATTCATGCTTTAACGGTGAATCAAACAGATCCAGAGAAAGAAGATGTAAGCATTGCTTTCAGTTTGGGCAATGTTAAAAAAAACGCGGTTGCAGAGATCAAGGCAACCAGAAGGAGACCACGGAAACTTAAAACCAGTGGAACGCATCCCGATATTCCCACACGTTATGATAGCGGGCGTTTGGTTTTCAATGTACAGGATGAGAAGGGAGTACATCGTAGCGGTTTGAGAATCTATAATGAAGGATCAAACGCGATTACACAAATCCCTCAGATATTACAGGTAGCCCCACATGGTGAAGAGAATCAGATTCGCCACACCAACAATGTTTACCCAAAGGACATCGTCAACAATTCAAACACTAATGCACTGTTTGGTTTCACTCTTCCACCGGATACTTCCAAAGAAAAGGATTCGATCACAGTCGACAGTAGTCCCAGTCAACCAGTAGCTATACATTTACATCCTGATCTTGTCGAAATGGATCGCCACCTTTTACCTTTGAAAACAAACACCAAAGACCTTGGTATTAGAACCCGACAATGGCGAAATATTCATGGTAGTAATGTTTATGCAAATGGGGAACGGCTTGTTAGTGAGAAAACCATAAGAGAAATCATAGAGCATTACGGACCTACTCCGGTTCCATTTCCACTACCATGGGATCCACCAGATCTTACACCAAAAAAACAACCCGGAAGAGAATACACAGCGGATGAAACGGTAGCGTTTGGGCAACATTTTGTTAGTTGGGAAAAAGTCCATAATAAACCAGTTTTTAAAGATTACAAACCGCCCGCTGAGGAACTCTTAGCACCTGATATTAATGTTATACCTCTCGAACATAAAGAATGTGAAGACGTGGAAGAATTGCCGGATGGATTTGATCCTAACCATATGTTATATGATCGTTTCGAACCTTACGACGAACAACTTTTACCACATGGATTAAATCCACCTAACATAGATTACGAACAGCCACATATACCAGATGAAGAGTTATTACCAGATGGATTACAACCGGGATTTTTCGATTTTACCGTAGATTGGAGGGATATTATTAACAAACCTGAAACATTCCCGCCAGATCCCCACGAACATGAATGGGATGACATTCTAAACAAACCGGAAAGATTCCCACCCACAGAGCATAGGCACGATTGGGGAGATCTCGATAACGTCCCTCCTGAATTTCCACCAGCAGATCATAGGCATAATTGGGACGAAATCGATTTACAGCCTACTTTCGCATCCGCAGGAAATGTATTAACAGATTTCCAACATGGTGTAAGTCTCTATCAAAACATTGAAATACCAGAAAGATTACAATTAAATGACCACTACCTTAATCGCATGGGAATAGAGGCAGGAACAGGAATGGAAGCCGAATTATACATTAGACCACCCGTAAGAGAAGGGATTTTACCAATCAATGGTAATTTTGGTCTGTATGAGACGAAACCCGGAATTTATTTAACAAGCTACTACCCTGAGGATATCCCGATGACAGATGTATTACCTCCGATACCGTCGCTTCCATTAGATCCAAATAGTTATGATAACAAAGACGCAGCAATACAAATTAATGTCACTGATGTGAGTGATTTTGACCAATCGAGACCGAAATTAGTATTTAGTCGGCAGCGTCTTTTACCAAATACTTTTATAGGAGATCGAGATGATTACAGAAGATGTGAGGTAGCATGGATAAAAACAAATTATAATGGTGGCGTTGGTGAAGGTTTATTAGAAATCAATCAAAGAGCAAGCGCCAAAAATATACACAATGAAGATATATCGAGAGTGGTTACGGAAGATTACCTAACGGCTGTAATTCTTGTAAATTTCGTTACTCTTGCGATGCTTGGAAATTATGTAACAAAACCTGAACTTGCCGCGGAATTATCTAAATATCTTCCGCTTGTTGGTGGGACGATCACAGGAGATCTTACGGTTAATAGTAATATTTACAGTAGCAATATAGAGACCAGCAATTTGAAAGTAAATGGAATCCTCACAATTGGCTCTTGCAATTTCAATACCATGAATCAGGTTTACAAAGAATGGTATGATGTCCCACCAAGCTTTGATCCAGCATCAAATATCTCGAACTGCATTTTTGCTTGGAAGGCATCAGGAGAACCAGGTCAATCAGCAATGTATACAACTATAGTAAGTAGAGTCCCGGATTCAGTTGTTCCAGACTTGTTTATCTCCGGAGCCAGTTCCTATTACACCAATCCCGAAATCAACAACCAAGTTAGTGTTTCAAACCCAACAGGCACTTTTAATGCATATACCTCTGCTGCAAGAACTATTGATTTCTCAAATGGGCTTACATTTTTCTTTGTGGGAAAATATCATCCAACTGCCTCTTCTATGCAAGTTCACTTGAGACTTTACAGAAGCGCCTCTCCATCACGATATTGTTATTATGGGGCAACATCTTCTACTGCTATTGGAATGAACCAGTTTACTATTAATGGAGTATCCCAAAACCGCCCATTTATTACGGTTCCTTCTTTAATAAATACATGGTATTACACTGACCAAACAATTACTTCCAGCAGCTACACAGTCGGGTTAAATGGAGTAGATATTCAAACACTTGTAGGAACAAATTATCTACCAGATAATACTGTCAATCATTTCGGATTTGGTAATATTGTGAATGGTGGTATTTCCGAGTTGATTGTTTTCAATAGGGCTTTGACAACTTCTGAAAAGAATGCTGTGAGGTATTACATTCAACAAAAATATGGATTCACTCATACCCAGACTCTGAATATTTACAGAGGATTAAAAATAACCTCACCTGATACTGTAATAGATTACCTTACAGTTACAAGCAATGCAAATTTGCCACATCATCCAACCTCTAATGTGGTTCAAGGTTGGATTCAAAATCACACTCACACAAAAGCCCAGATTACAGATTTTGCCCATACTCACACAAAAGACCAAATAACAGATTTCGCCCATACTCACACAAAAGACCAAATAACAGATTTTGCCCATACTCACACAAAAGACCAAATAACAGATTTTGCCCATACTCACACAAAAGACCAAATAACAGATTTCGCCCATACTCACACAAAAGACCAAATAACAGATTTCGCCCATACTCATTTATGGGAGCATATCACAAATCCTCCATTAACCTTTCCACCAGATTCACACACTCATGATTATTCCCAAATCACCAATAGTAACCACAGACACCCATGGGAAGAAATTGATGACCAGCCAGTTTTTGCACAATTGAATGCAATTGGAAACGTTTTTAATGGAGTCACACTTTACCAATCAATTAATACACCTGAAAGGCTATTTTTGAATGATCATTATGCTAGTCTGAATGGGTCATTTACAGGTGAAACAGGTACACCGATGGTCGGAACTCTTGCAGTAAGATTACCCAGGGATCCAATCGTAAATGGAGTCTATGAAGGAGATTTCAATGTAGGAGTAAACGATACTTTCCCCAGTATCTATGTTACGAATTATCACCCGGGTGAAACAGGACAAGTAGAGAATTTTTCAGCAGCAATACAAGTAAACGTAACAGATCAAAGCGCATATGATGGAGCAAGACCTAAAATAGTATTCACAAGGGAGAAAGTTGTTAACTATCTTCCTGTTGTGGGACAACCCACAGATGATCACGGAAAATGTGAGATGGCGTGGATTAAGACACCAACAGGTGGCGCCTTAGAAGTCAATCAGAGAATGGCGGCAAAAAACTTACACAATACCACCCTTTCAGGAGTAGTGACAGATGATTACTTAGAAAACAAAGATTATGTAACAAATACAGAGTTACAATTAGCTGTTACAGATTTTGTAACAGATACAGAATTAACATCAGCTCTTGCAAACTATTTGCCTCTTACAGGTGGAACTGTCACAGGAACTGTGAATGCTACCACTCTACAAATTGGTGGAACAACAATACCAAAAGGTTATGATTTCGACCAATTAGATGTGGTTTCGACAGACAGAAGCGCAAATAATTGGACTGTTAATTGGACAGGACATAGAACGGGACAAACAGGATGTTACACCACACCTGAGAATGACGCAGATGTTACGGGTTGTTGGATGCGTTGGGCAATTCCAGAAGGCATGAAATCGTTTTATATTCAACTTTTAAATTGGCATAATTGTAGATATTTCGATATTTACGGTGAAACTGTTAATGGACATCAGCATTTCCTAAAACGTGTTAATCACTATCAAGCAATACAAGATAGCGGAATTCAAGATGGAACCTATAACGCTATTATATATACTTCTATAAACTGTGATTTCTATAAAAAGATTGTGGTAAAAGGTGTAAAAGGTCGCATTTATTTTACGGGTGTGTTTGGTTGGAGTCGTCAGAGAGCAACCGATAATGATGTAGGATTAATTCATTATGATAATATCGCTTTTAATCCTGTCGGCAAATATTCCGATTTTGATGTGGTGAGTGGTTGGAATAGCGCAGGTGTAGCATTTGTCGGAAATTGGCAGACCGATTGGAAACCTACAACAGATAACCCAGTAGCAGGATTTTATAGCAGCACAAACAATGATGAGACCAGCAGTGACTACGCCCAAATTGTTGTGCCGGCAGGAATGAAAACATGTCACATACAGTATTTATGTTGGACGAATGCAAGATACTTTGATATTCAGGGATATCGCAATAGTCGATGGAACCACATTATGAGAGTGAATACTTACCAGAATGTATCAAACACAGCCGATACATTATGGCACGACAGTTTATTATGGACTTCCGTATTTTGTGGGATTTTTCACATATTAGAGTTGTTGCAAGAAAAGGACGAATTCATATCGGAATGCTTGGATGGACAAAAGAAGTAGGGAGAACAGCGCCAGCGAATGGTTTGATTAGTTGGGATAATGTTTATAGCAAACCATCATTTTACTCAGCCGCAGACCTTCCAGGAACAGCAACATGGATTACAAACACTTGGTTAAAATCAACAGATAACATAGAGCGAATATGGTTTGGAAATGGTAATACGACATATATTCGAGGTTATGGAAATAGTGATGGTGTTTCAATTGAATTCAGAAACTCAGCAGATGGAGCAATTTTAAAATCTTATAACAATGGAAACCTTTGGGTAAACAACACTTTGACAGTTCCGACAATAAGCGCTACCACCATTGGTGCAACAACACTAGATGTTGCAACATTAAAAAGAAATGGTTATGACGTTCCAAAATGTTACGCTTTTGATGACACAGTAGCAGGTGGCGCTTATCAGTTATCGAGCGGAACTTGGATAACCGGTAGTGGGTGGCAATGGGATCCAGGATATAATTATGGAAGTTATGTATACAACAGTGAATACGATGATACAGCAGCTCCTACAACTACTTGGATTCAGTATACAATTCCGACCGCATTAGTAAATGGGACAGCATTCCTTACACATTTACCATGGAATACTTGCCGTTATTTTGAGATTTGGGGAGTTCGTAGTAATGGAAACATAGTATTTATTACAAGAGTAAACAATTACCACCCACATAGTGGCTATCCAGATAATTACCACGATGGAGTTAATAATGTCCCAATTTTCCTTGCCGGTCGATTTACTCACATTCGTATTTATCCAAAAGTCGGAAGAGTTCACATTATGGGAATTGGTTTTACGCATGATCGAGCTAATAGTAGTTCATATGGTGGACACACCGGGTTTATTCATTGGAATAATGTTTATAGTAAACCTACTATTCCTACATCCTATCTGTCGTTAACAGATGTCACAAATTCAATTGGAAACATTACAGGTTTTGATACTTGGAGTGGGACGGGTAGTGGCGGTTTATCGTTTAGTGGTGGTTGGACAACAGGTTGGACACCTACCTACACGAACCCAATCGATGGATTTTATAGTAACATTTCAGGCGATGAGACAAGTGGAGATTGGGCGCAAATTGAAGTTCCCGCAAATATGAAAACATGTCACGTTCAATATATGTGTTGGACGAATTGTAGATATTTTGATATTGGAGGTTATCGATCAGGTAGATGGTTCCACATTATGCGTGTAAATACTTACCAGGCTATCTCCAATTATGGAACCACAGATTGGCATGATGGTTTAACATGGACTTCCTTCCATTGCGATACATTCTCTCATGTAAGATTTGTTGCAAGAAAAGGGAGATGTCACATTGGTATGGTTGGTTGGACGAAAGAAAAAGGAAGAACGGCACCAGCAAATGGTATGATAAGTTGGGATAACGTTTTTAGTAAAGATGCTCGCACAACTTGGGAAATCGGAACATGGATAACATCAAGTAACATGGTTCATCATCAACTACATACACTAGCAGACAGCGCCCGGCCCTGTGCAAGTGCAGCAAGTGCGGGCCGCGCGCGGAGGTGCAAGGGGGGGTACTTGTACACACTGCAGGGTGCTTGGGGAGGGGGCGGGGGGGGAGGGGGGGGGGGGGGGGCGGGGGAGGCGCGGGCGGGCGAGTGAGGGGCAGAGAGGCAAGGCTGGCGGCCGGGCCGGGCGAGGCGGGCGTTCTGGCGAAGCGGGCGGGTGGGGTGGCGAGGCGGACTGGTGGGGTGGCGACGCGGGCGAAGGCACCAGGCGGGCGGGCAGGCGAGGGCGGCGGCGGGCGGGAAAGCGGGCGGAGCGGCAGGTGGCGCCGGGTTCCGCGCATAGTCTGCACATGCGCAGAACCGAGGCGTCAGCTCGCCCCGGACAGCGGCCGTGCGGGGGCGGGGCCGGGCCGCCGGGCCCAGCGGGGGCGGGTCAGGTGCGCAGCAGCAGCGGCGGGGCGAACCTGGAGTCGACGACGGCGCACGCCCTATAGCGCACGAGCTCGCCTTCCGGATGGGATCTAGAAGATGCGCAATACGAGTTGCTCAACGACATGGCAAGATCTGCACCCGAGCGGCCTTCAAGGCTTGTCAGAGCCGTCGGCGAGCTTGAGTGTGCGGCCGACGCGCGAGCTCGCCTTCTGGTTGAGAAGGAGACTGAGAAGAAGATGCGCGTGAGGAGCTGTCCGACGACATGTCGCGATCTGCAACCGGGCGCCCAGCTGCAGTCAGTGAGGGGGCCGCGCGCGGCGGACGAGCTTTTGGCCTTAGTTGTGCGGCCGGCGCGCGAGCTCGCCTTCTGGCTGAGAAGGAGAAGCAGTGCTGGAAGCGACAGCAGACGACAGGTCGCACTCTGCAACCGGGCGCCCAGTCAGAGAGGTGGCTGCGCGGCGCCCGCGTCCGACCCGGCGACCGCTGGAGCGCCAGCTCACCATCCTGTTGCGAAGAAAAAGAGTCGCTAGGAACTTCCGCAGACGAAAGGCCGCGATCTGCAACCCGGCGGCTCAGTCAGAACCGTTGGCGGTGGTGCGCGGCGCAAGCCTAGCTAATGGTTCGCCGCCTCGCGAGCTCTGCGGCCGCCGGCATCCGAGCTCACCTTCTGGCAGAGGAGAGGAAGATGCACAAGAGGAGCGATTCGACGACATGGCGAGATCTGCGCCCGAGCAGCCATGTCAGAGCCGTCGGCTTGGCTGCAGGCCCAGCTCGCGATTGCCGGGCGGCGCGCGAGCTCATGATCACCTTTCGTCTGACAAGAGCGTGGAAAGTCTAAACGATCGCAATCGCCGAGCTTGGATCTGCGGGCGGCAGGCGCGGGGCAGTCAGAACCATCGGCGCGCACTCCTCCAAGCGGCGCGCACCGGAACGCGGCGTTGCGGGCGCTTTCTTTCTGCACTGACGAACATGCTGGTACAGGTTGCCCGGCCGAGCGAAGTGCTTCCCGCATGAGATGCAGCGACCGCCAGGATCGCAGCCACGGATGTCGCTGCAGGGCTCTGAGCATAGCTCGACCTCTTCTGCATCTATGTTGGCTGAGCCGGAAGGCGGCGCCATCGTTATCAGCCGGATTGTGGGTGTCCTGGCTGTAGCCCGTACCCCAAAATGCTCGAGACTCGATAAACTGAAACTCGCAGGAGCGTGTTTTTCCGGCGCCCGGTACAACAGGTACTTGAGGCGGCCTAGCGCGCCGCGCACCGCTTCTCGAGCCCCAACATGTATGACAGACTTTGTAGAGCGCAGTGAGAGAATTCAGGAGCACGTGGTTCGGCGCATATAGCAATAGCAGGTGAGGCGCAACCTTGCCATGTTTGCGCAGCCCCGCCCCTGCATTTTTTTCCGCCGCTCGCAGCGGCTACGGTGCGATCACACCTATACGAGAGCGCATGCAAAGAATCGCATCTTACAAAAATTGCTAACACAGAAAGTACGCCGCACCAACTCACCCCCCCTTGCAATACATTAAAGGTTATGGTTACGAAATGATCCATTTTAGAAATGAAAGTGATATAACAATGCAAGCTTTTTATAATGATGGTGACGTTTACTTTTGGGGATGGCTTACACAAGGAAGTGATAGAAGATACAAAACCGACATTAAAAATATAACCGGCGCCCTTTCAGCAATCGAACAATTACAGGGTGTGAGTTATAAAAAGATTGGTGATGAAAAACAGAAAGTTAACTTAGGTTTGATTGCGCAAGATGTCCAAAAAGTCATACCAGAAGTAGTAGGTAAGAATCACGAAAATTATTTAACCCTTGCATACACGGGTTTGGTTCCAGTTCTCATAGAAGCCGTTAAAGAATTATCCCAGAAATGCAAAGATTTAACACAAACATGTGAAAATCTCCAAAGTCAAATAGACCAAATTAAAAATGTCACAGTATAATAAATGGCGACGTATCCACTCGGTGGATCTTCTTCCACTACTTCTGAGCCTGTCGCTCTCGCTTTTGATACTATCAAACTTGTAGCCGCACTACAAACTATCGAAAAAACGATACAGCAAACCAACAAACTGTCACCGGTTGTTCATGAATATAAAAACCTCTTGGTTAATGTCCTTGCGCAATCGGCTTATGGTGATCCCATTGCACGTTATACCGAATGTGATTCTAATCTTAAAGCGATGACATCAAACCTCCAATGTCTAACAACCGCTTACCAATCTCTTGGATCGAATCTTATCACATTGGCTTAATGGTTTATTTTTCTTTCCTTCTTAGTAAAAGAAGCAATGGGTGAATACAATCGTGTGCAATTACCCGTTTATGCATTGGGTGCGCCCGCGGTTCATTTTCGACAACACGAGGTAGCCGACGAAATTCGCGGTGTGGAATCTACGGAGCGCGCTAATTCCGCGAATGCATTTGATAAAAACAGTATGATACGTGTTAAAGAACTACGCGCCGATAAGAATTCGGGAGTGGTTAAAACTACTCAGCTTCTTGTAACAAATGCGAATTTTAACGCGGGTATTGGGCAACCTGATGCATGGGGAGTGGATATTAGAACATTAGATTTTGACGGAGAACGCGCCGCCGCTGTTGTCAGATCAGGAGGCGCTGTTATTGGTGGCGGTTGTCGTGTGTCGGGTATGCTTGCATCCTCCGTTGCTGTTACCGATATTCCCGATACTCTACCTGAGCATGCGGACAATCCGCAACGTATCCGTATGTACACTCCATGTGGCGACTATCCGTATGTGTTTGGAATGGTCAGAGTTGGGGTAGATAACGTAAATGCAACACAACCCGATGGAATTATGGGAAATTGGTTACTACCAAATATTGCTATTCCTAAATCTATTGAGTCTATATGTCGTTCACAAAATGGTATTATTGGTCCTGCTTATACTTTCTTTGTTCAGGGAATCGGACGCGGTAGAGGTTGGGTGGAATTCGACAACCAGAACCCCGCTACGTTTAATGTTTGGACGACAGAAGTACGAGGTTATGATATTCTCATTTTCGGAATGCGAACAGATCCAGCCGCTGTGGCGGCTACACGTGGTCTCAATCCCGATAACAACCTAAATAACTTTTACCATGATCCGTTCCCAGGTGATCCCACACCATAATTATGTTTTAATATATTAAATGGCGGCACCTGCTCCACCTGAGCGTATCTTAACAGCGCAACTTTCATTAGCTGCGCCAGCTAATCACGTATTACAACATGCTGTTATCGATAATGTAGATGGTCTCGAATCTACCGAACTTGCACCTACTCTTAATACTTTTGGTGATACGCATAAATTGCGACTCAAAGAGTTAAGATGTGACAAAAATAACGGAATCGTGAAAACTACGAAACTTCTTGTTACAAATGCAAACTTTAACGCTTTTTATGGAGATCCCGACAGTTATAACGATGATAACAAGGTTACAAACTTTGCTTATGAATCGAGAAACGGAGCAATTAAATGTAGATCGGGAGGCGCTTACATTGGTGATGGTCTCCGAGTCGGTGGTATCATTGGAGCGCCTCTATTGGTGAATGATCAACCAAATCCCGATGATGAGAACACACGTATTAGGACATATTGCCCAGGTATGAATGAGCCGTATATTATTAAGATTTATACAATCGTTATTAGTTTACAAACAGCGGTTGCCGATGTTTTAGAACCGTTAGGAAATCATTATAGATATAGAGACACGATTCCAGAGGACATTTACGCATTATGTAGAAGAAACGATGGAGCAAGACCACGTCTTACGATACATATTATTCCCATAGATAATTTCGGTCAAGCGTTCCACTCAATACCTCTTTTAGATACACAAGATAACCAATTTATAATAAGAGCTACACAACTTGGAAATTATCGAGTCATTATGTATGCTGAAAGAAACGACGCAATCGCAACAGCTAACCGATTTGGTCAATATCTAAATACTAATCTATACAATCCCGTCGGCGGTAGCGATCAACAACCATAAATCTACGGTATATATAGAGGAATGGATGAAAAAACAAGAAAGTTTATAGATACCGCTATGTCAGTCCATGGTAAGGATAAATTTGATTATAGCGACACTGTTTATAAGAAAGCGCAAGAAAAGGTATCTGTTAGATGCCTACAATGTAATAAAACGTTCCAAACCTACGGATTTAATCACATTAAGGGGTCAGGTTGCCGACAGTGTTCTAAGAAACACTCACATGCATACAGAAAAAAAACTACATGGGGAATAGTAATAGAAGAGAAGCCAATTATGTTGTACTTTGATTGATTTCGTAGTTAGTCATTATGAGATGGTTCCTTTTCTTTTTTGATATACCATACACTTTACCATATGTATGTCGAATAAAGGGTTTAAATAGCAATTTCATTAATAAAGCATCATTAACAACCATCATAACTTTGCATTTCGCGGTCTTAAATAGATCTTCTAAATCCAAAAAGAATTTTCCAAATCGAATTCTACATTTTCGTAAAAGTCATTATTGCTATTAACGTATGGAGGATCAAGAAATATGAATGCATCCTCATCATCTTTGTATTTCAACACAATATCCCGATAATCCCCAAGAGATAAGTTCACATCTCGTAGGAAATCATCGTATGGTATCTTCTTTTTAAGAGTTGTATATGAACTCACCTTAACGTTTCGTTTTTTGAAATCACGGAGGGTTTTAACATTTATAACGCTGTTTTTAAGAAGATAGAAATTATGCGCTAAGTAATCTATTGCATCTTTACGATCATGTTGTAGAAACTTCTTATAAACTTCTTTATGCTCTTCTATATTGCTTACTGCTTCGAACTGTTCAAGACTATCCAAGAGTTTAACTTTATTGTTTGGATCTTTCATTGTATTCAAAAAAAGTATATGTGTTTCATCGTTATCATTCATGTAATAGTCAAACCGGTCTTTATGCTTTTCCCAAAGATAGAAACTACAAGCACCTGAACCACAAAACGGTTCTATAACTTTATTAATTGCTTCTAAATCGATATATGGATAGATCGTATCCATTTCATTATACTTGTTGCCGGTATATTTATGGTAAAAGTGAGTCTTCATTTACCATAGATAGAGAAAAACAAATTACATATGGAGACGGGATAAAGAAATTAAGACTTTACCAGTCTTGTTTCTTGTAATAATGCAAGTATCAAAGCAATTCGGACATGTCTTATGATAGTATACCATTATTATGTCGACCAACTCATAAGGAAAGACTTTCGCTAAGATGGTTCGCATCCTACTAATTCCGTTTTTAATTTTTCTGTATTATTCATAAATGAATCATCGCGGTTTCCATGTAATGTTAGATTACAAGTTCAACCATCCATTAATGATAGGATTGGACAACTTAGAGACCACAACGAAGTGGTTAATGCAATTTTTTCAATCTATTATTCAAGAACAAGGTATCAGAGTAGTACACAAGCACTGCGAGATTTTCGATGGTGGTCTTTCACCTCCGGGTTTTGCTATGGTTCTTCTCCTTGATGAGAGTCATTTAACCGCTCATTGTTACTCAGATCAGGGAATGTTAGCAATCGATATATTCACTTGTGGTACAGAAGCGGAGCATAAGACATCAGTAATAACGCAAATGATAGATGAGAGGATAACGTGTATGTTTAGCGGGTTGGAGAAAGCGGAGAAGCATATAGTAGCGCGATTTCCATGTTAATCTTACGTGAATCAGTAAGGAATGACACCCCACCCTACACCCCACCGTTACCATAAATTATAGCATTCCCACTTTTCAAATTGCTATATATTAGATTGAAATTACCATATAATTAAGTGGGGGATGTATGAATTAATCGACAGGGTGGGAGGGTGGGGTGTGGTGGGGTCAAATTTCCAGAAAATTTTGAGCGGATCCCAAAATATAATGAATCTTCAAAACATGCCCCACCAGACCCCACCGCCCCACCGTATCGATAAATATATGATATGTTAGTATTAACACTCTAATACCAGAGAGATTACACCCAACCTGTACAGATCTAACGGTATTTACACCCAACCTGTACAGATCTAACGGTATTTACATGTTAATTTCCGCTTCTATATCGTAGAGATTCCCACACTGAATTATGTAAGAGATTACACCCCACCTTACACCCAACCATTACCATAACACATAAGAATTCCACTATTCAAATTGATATATATTAGATTGAAATTACCATATAATTAAGTATGGAAGTATAAATTAATCGATAGGGTGGGGAGGTGGGGTGTGGTGGGGTCACTTTTCAGAAAAATTTAGAACGCCAAGAAAATAATAGCAATTCGAAAAACAGACCCAACCAGACCCCACCGCCCCACCTTATCATTAAATGAATCACGCAGTAAATTGTAGTTGTTTACGATAAACGCAATCGGGATTATATCGGATTTACATTAAATATATCGCGATTATATCGAATTTGCATAAAACTTAATCGTGGTTATATCGAATTTATCATTTTCACATCGATAATTACATATAAATATGTATAATATCATGTTAAATTTATATAAAATATGTATTAACACACATAAAGATAAACGTATTTTTAACCTGAGCGGAACGCGAGGGTTAAAAATACGTTTATCTTTATGTGTGGCGGGGGAGGCGGAGCCTCAGCCCCGGCCTCCGCCGTCGTCCGAGAACGCGGCTGGCGGCGGCGGCGGCGGCGGCGGGGGCGGGGAGCTGGGCGCACGGCTCTCGGGGCGGCTCGTGCGGCTCTACGGGGCGTCGCGGGGCGCGCTGGAGAGGGCGGCTCCGGATCGCCGGCAGCTCCGCTCCCGCGCCGCCATCGCCGGGGCGCTGGTGAACGTGCTCGCGGCCTCGCGCACGGGCACGCGGGCGGCGCTCGAGTCGGGCCTGCCGGCCGCGCTCATCGCGGCGGCCGAGGAGGCGCACGCAGTGGCCTCGTCGCTGGGCCCCGGCGGGGGCGGCGCGCGGAGCTCGTGCTCTCGCTCGCCCTGCTCAAGAACCTCGCGGCCGGCTCGGGCGAGGCCAAGGCCGCCCTCCTCGCCCTCCGCGTCGCGGCGCTGCTCGAGCGGCTCTGGCCCCTCGCTGCCCGCGAGGGCGAGGCCCTCCAGGTCGGCCCCTCTCGTCGGCTCAGATCTGATCTGATTTGATCCGATCTGATCTGACTCCTGCCCCCTCAGGTGGAGCTGCTGGGCCTGGTGGCGAACCTCGGGGGCGCCCTCGGTCTCGGCGCTGCTGCTGCAGCTCGCGGGGCGGGCGCGGCTCGGCGTGGCGGCGCACGGGGCGGCCTTTGCCGCGCTAGCCTCGATGGCCCTCGTCCCCGAGTTCCGCGCCGCCCTCGCCCGCACCGCCTTCCTCGCCGACTGCGCCGCCGCCCTCGACCGCGTCGCCCGAGAGCGCGCCCCCGCGTCGCCGCCGCCGCCGGCCCGGAGCCCCTTCGGAGGAGCTCCTGGCCTCGTCGGTGGCGGCGGGGGCGGGGAGGGCGTGCCGGCGGCCGCCGCGCGGCAGGCGGCCGTCCTCCACTTCCTCGGCAACCTCGCCTTCTCACAAATGAGGGCCAGCTCGCCATCGTCCGCACCCCGGGTACCCCGCCCCGCCTCCGCCCCCGCCCCGCTTCGTTCGCACCGCGCGCCTCGCTGAAGGCGTACCCCCCAGGGCTGGTGGCGCACGCAGTGGAGCTGCTGGAGGAGCGGCGCGGGGCGCCGGCGGCGCTGCGGCTCGCGCTGCGGGCCGGGGCCGCCCTGCTGCTGCGCAACCTTGCCTTCCTGCAGGAGGCCAAGCCCCACATCCTCGCCCCCGGCCAGTACCCCGCCCTCTTTTCTCCCCCGCACCAACGCTTCTGACTTCTTCTTGTTCCCCCCTCAGAGATGGCGCTGCGGCAGCTGCTGGCGACGGTGCGGGGCGGCAGCGCGCGCCTCTGCGCCCCTCGCGGCGGGCGCCCTCTGGGCCCTCGTCTACAACAACCAGAAGGCCCTCCCCGGCCCCACGCCCCCGCCCGCCTCAGATCTGAGTCCCCGAACGGGCTTACCCGTCTCGTCCGCCCAGGTGAAGGTGGCGCTGAAGGGGGCCGGCGCGGGGGGGGGGGGGGGGGGGGGGGGGGGGGGGGCTGCTCGCCCGCAAGGCGGAGCTGTCGCAGCGGCCGGCCTCCGCCGCCCTGCGCGAGGAGGAGGAGGGCGCGGAGGGGGCGGCGGGGCGGGCCGGGCGCTGCTGCGGGAGGCCCGCAGGCGGCGGCGCGGGGGCGGTGCGGGGGCGGAGGAGGAGGAGGAGGCGGGGATATCGCGGCGGGGCACCATGCAGGATGCTTCTCCCCTCCCCTCCTCGCCCGTCTGGGCCCCTCGATCCCCTCCACGGTCGGGCACAACCCCTGCCCGTCTGTCCGATCCACACCCCTTTAATTCCCTCCTCAAATTAAAGTGCTCGTGCTCGGTCCGCCCTGCGGTAGCTTGAAAGCACCGCCTTAACACAAAGTCTCGTGAATTCGGTGCGGTTCAAAGAAGGCAGACAAGCAAGGAAGCTATCTAAACAGTATTCGGCGACGGCCAGGCCAGAGAAGGCGCGGATCGGGGCACTTACTAGGGGGACCGGTAAAAGATGGCCAGAGCAATGGCCACGAGTCCACCGCCGACTCCGTCGCCGATACGGTTGAGCCCGTCGCCGATACGGTTGCCCGCGTGACGCACAGCCCCGGCAAGTTCTTTGCCTGATTTCGCCAACTTCGACATGCCGCGGTGGCCGACGCCTCGAGGATCAGCAGCCCAAGGCTCTGCGCTGTCGCCGTTGCTCTTCCATGCGAATTCGATGTCAGCCCAGCTGCAGAAATCGATCCGCGCCGACTCGACGGCCGCGGAATCCGCGGGAGCTATGGCCACGCACCGCGGGAGTGACCACGTGCACGAGGGAACTGTAAGAGGTGGAAGCGCGCGGGTTGCTCGCGGCTGGGTTGCGGGAAGTGAACGAGCGGCTGCTCCGCTGCGAACGGTTTCTTATCTGCAACTCTGTGTCGTAAGACCGCAGAAGGGACGGGATTTCGCGTTTTGGTTGACCTGGGAGAGGCTATGCTTCGACGGCAGCTTGTGCACGCTTGCTTCGATGCTGGTTGTGCTGGTTCCGCTTCGGTGCAGGACAGGTGCCTGCATACTGTGCTTTTAAGCTGGTCGCACGGACCGGACAGTCTTTGGCCGGTGTAACTGCCTACCCGGCAAAAGCAACTGTGTACTGTACCCGTCTTGCTTGTTGGGGGGGCTACCATGGCCATGCCGCTCCATACAAATTTTGTGTGGCAGCAGCTTGCGCCTTGCCTTGAGCACCTTGCCACCTTGACAAGCTTAGCTTAAACACCCGAAAGTGCACCTTAAACGCCTCTGCACGAGGGGTATACCGCAACTGAAGCTGCAAACGAAACGGCTCCTTTAATGTGGCTTGTCGAGCCCACGCCCGCGTACCTACGCCGGCGCTTCTGCAGGTCTGCGGCGGCGCCGGCGATGGCGTCTGAGCAGCTGCAGGCCGCCCCGGCCGACGGCGCTTCAGCTTTGATCGTTGTCGCCCCGTCGAGCGCGGGCGGGGATCCGAACCCTCCTACGATCGATATCGCATCATCCGCCCACTGCCATCGCCCGTCGCCCGCCGGTTCCTATTGCGCTACGCCGGTTCCTATTGCGCTACGACGGCCGGTTCCTTGGGGGTGGCCCAGGGGGGCGATCTGCTCTTCCACCTCCTCTCCCGCGGCCTTTGACGATCTGGAGCCGGCCGCCGCCTCCGCAGCCTCCGCACTCGTCCTCGCGGCCGCCGAGCGGCTGGACGGGGCGGGCCGCCTGGCCGCGGCGCTGGGCCCGCTGGACGCCTGGATGCTGGCCCGTGCCGCGGGCGAGGTCGCGGAGGACGACGGTTTCGAGAACCGCGCAGCGCTGCCGGGACCGGGACCGTTCGGGCGCCTCGGGCGCGCCCTGGAGCAGCGCCTCTCCGCCCCGGATCGGCTTCGCCATCTCACCCGCGCGCTCTTCTCCGGCGCCGAGTGGTGCGCGCGCTCCGCCCGCCGCTGTCTTCTTTCCTTTCCTGTGCCGCGTACCCATTCCTTGGGGCAGGGCCCGGCGGGAGGAAGCGCTGCGGCTCGCGGAGCCGGCTCGCCCCTCGCCGCCGCCGCGCTCGCGGACGGCTTCCTGGCCCCGCCGCCGCCGCCGTCCTCCCTGCCGCCGCCTCCCTGACCGCCGCCGCGGCGCGCGTGCGCGCGGCCGAGCTGCTGGCGGCTCTGTCGGCGGCCCCGCCGCCGCCGCCGTCCTCCCCTGCCGCCGCCTCCCTGACCGCCGCCGCGGCGCGCGTGCGCGCGGCCGAGCTGCTGGCGGCTCTGTCTGCGGCCCCGCCGCCGCCGCCGTCCTCCCCTGCCGCCGCCTCCCTGACCGCCGCCGCGGCGCGCGCGCGCGCGGCCGAGCTGCTGGCGGCTCTGTCGGCGGGGGACCTGGCGCGCCGACCGGTGGTGGACGGCGGCGCCGGCGGTGCTACGCGGGGCGCTGACGCTGCTGGCGCGGGACGCGCCGGCCCACGGGACGCGGCCTCCCGGAGCCCCGGCGCGCTCGTCGCGGAGTGCGGCGGGGCGGCCCTGGGCGCCGCGCTGGCGTTCCTTTCGGACCGCGAGGCCCGCGTGCGGGCCCTGGCTGGGGCGTCGCCGCCCAGCTCGCCCGCTGGCCCGACGCCTGGTCGGTGCTCGCCGTCGCGCACCGGCCCGACGGGGAAGAGGGGCCCGCCCCGGGCTGGCTCCGCGCCGCCGCGGCCCGCGCCGGGGACGCGCGCGAGTGCGCCGCTGTGCGGGCTCTACCGCATCGTCCGGGGGGTAGAGGATTCCGACGTCATCCCCCGTACCCGCCCCAAGGCGCGCCTGCGCCCCCCTGGCCCTTTCGTTCTTCCGCTGAGAGCTCCGCTCGCCGCAGTCGATGCTGGCCGCGAAGAGCTTCAACGAGGTAGTACCCCGTGGCCCGCCCGCGAGACCGGGCTGGCGGGACCTGAGGCCTGACAACATTCCCCGCAGGAGTACTCCCTCGCGGGAGTGACCAAGTGGCTCCACATCCTCGGTCCGCCCCGCCGCCCCGCGAATCCGCACGCCCCGCCCATCTCGCTGACGCTCCACAGCGCGAGAGCTCGTACAGCGGATGCGGCACGGTGCGGTGCGCGCAGCTATAAGATGCGTGGCGCGCCTCACGATGGGCGGCAGACTTCGTGACGTGGCGGCGGCGGCCCCGGACGCTGAATTTGATCTGGCGGGGTATGAGGGGCCTGCGTACCGAGTCCCTCGCCGGCCTCGTACCATCGGGCCTCAGCTGTCACGCCCGCGAGCTCCTAGGAGGCCCCGCGCCCGCCCGGCCCGCCCAGAGCACGACGCCGAGGCGGACGGCGAGGTGGAGGCCCCGGGGGCGAGGAGGCGGGGGTACAGCCCTTCTGCAGCACAAGGCGGACGTGCAGCACGACTGCGACGCGATTGTGAAGGCGGCTCTGATCCTCTGGCGCCGCACCGCCCGGTACCCCGTCACGCTCCTCTCCATCCAGGTCCGATCCCGTACCCCTCCCCAGCTCCTTCCCTTCCCTCTCTGAGGGTACGGGCGGCAGTGCGTGGGCTTCGAGGAGGTGGACGTGAGGCAGCGCGAGATAGGCGCCTTCTTCCCCGCCCCGGCTCCCGTACCCGGGCCCGCCTCCGCTCCCGTACCCGGGCCCGCCGGCCCCGCTCCTGCCCCTCGTCCTCCTCCGCCTCCGCCGAGTCCTCCCATATGCATGGCGAGTACCTTCCATCACTATCCGCGGAAGCCCCATAGCTATAGCTACTAATACTATGATTGAATAGCTAGAGGGGGACCTGCGCGCTGTGCTGGCCCCCGGGGCCCTGACTCATGATCATGATCAGCTGAAGAAATTAATGATAAGGAGGTTATCATAGTCACTGAGTGTTCGCAAAAAGCAAAACTTGAAACTTTTGAAACCGATCATGACTCAATTTTTTTCGTTGATCATGAATTCGAACCGCTGATCAATATCTGCAGCCGCTGAGCTCCGAGGCTCTAGGCCGCGGGCCCTGAGGCCTGAAACTAATTTTAAGATCATGCTTCAACGCGCGCCGGCTAGAAATTAAAGGCTTGTCAACTTCCGTACTCGGCCACTTTTTAATTTGTCCTTCTTGTCACAGTGTCCACTTCTTGCATGTCCTTGCGGGGCCCGGGGCCCATGCCATGATGCATATGATCATGATCATGAGTGACACGCCCGACGGTTCCGTGCTCCTCTGGCAGGGCCTGCGGGCGGCCCGGCAGCGGCGGCGCGGGGGCGGCGAGGGGGCGGAGGAGGAGGCAGCGCTAGCGGCGGCGGCGGCGCTGGAGAGCGTCTCAGTGCTCATCGACCTGCTCGCGATCGACGCCCGCTCGGCCGCCGCAGCCTGAGCCCTCCTCCCTCGTCTCTTCCTCATCTCCTCCCCTCCTCCAGGCCTACCGGGCCGCGGCTCCGGCCCCAGCGCCCCGGGGAGAGGGCCCGCACTGCGGCAGGCGCCCCGGGAGGGCCAGCGGCTGCCCCGCCCCTTCCCCGATCGCGAGCCTTCCCAATGCTTTCTCGGCCCTCTCTAGCGCCCTGGGCCTCCCGAGCCTCCTGCCCCTAGGCCTTGCCCTTCAGATTCTGAAGCCTCTTCTCTTGCCGCCGGGCCGGAGCCTTTGAAGCTGGTTCTGCCAGGGCCAGCCTAGCCCCCGGGCCGCCGGGCCCCACAAACCCCTAGCTGTATATAGCCACTGAGCCCCCGCGGCCACAGGGGCCTGGGCCGGGCTCCGGCCCCGGATATTTCGCTAGTGGGTCACCTCGGAATGCAGGTGCATGGCATGAGCAGGAGCGGCGGGCTTTTACTTCATAGCGTATATATAGTGTACTACGGTAGACTATAGCTATAATAGCTAGCTAAACAATGATAGTCGACGCCGGCTGCCCGATAGCAGCGCCAGCTATAGCCGGCTGCAGCTGCATAAGGGTCCCGCGCTTCAGATCTAGATGCCGCATGACTACCTTCGTCGTCAAAAGAGCGAAGATCGCCTGCAAGAAGTACCCAAAGCACTGCAGAGCGCTCGACACCAGCCCAAACGAGGTCACCTCTACAGCGGAGCGGAAACCCAGTGCAACACAGCTGACCAAAGCGACACTGCAGCCCGCTGCACCAGCCAATAGGGACCCTTTCCATTCCTACATTCAAAACGGGAACTTAGAGCGAGCAAACCACAATGCAATCTTGTACAAAACACTCGCCTGCGGAGTTTTAGTGAGCGGTTCCGGTCAGCATATGCACGCAAGCGCTGGTGCGCACCTGAGCTCGCTCTTTCTCGTCCAACGCTTGTTGTGACAACTGCTTCGCCTCATCCGCCCCTTCTTCGCCTCATCCGCCCGCTTCTCCGCCTCATCCGCCCGGTTCTCCGCCTCATGCGCCCGCTTCTCCGCCTCATCCGCCCGCTTCTCCGCCGCGGCGAGAAGGCTCTGCCGGCATTAGGTTACATTCATCGATGAGCAGCCAAGATCGATCGTGCAGCCGCGCACCTTCAACTGCGCCATTACCTCCGGATTCTCAGCCTGCGCCTATGCCTCGGGGAGTCAACGATCCATGATCCGTGTTAAATTAACGTGGGGGCAGCACACTGCAGGGGCGCCCCATCGCACCTGTTCGGACATGCCCACCTTGAAGATCTAGATGCACGGTGCGGTCGCTAAACGGCTCGCATCATCTAGCCGCGCCCCAGCTCAAGCTTCGCCGCGCCGCGAAATCGAATCGCCGCGCTGATGCCGGCGGATTCGAATCGCCGTGACCGGAGCGTGAGCCTGAGAGCCTCTGCACGAGGGGTATACCGCAACTGAAGCTGCAAACGAAGCGGCTCCTTTAATGTGGCTTGTCGAGCCCACGCCCGCGTGCCTACGCCGGCGCTTCTGCAGGTCTGCGGCGGCGCCGGCAATGGCGTCTGAGCGGTTGCAGGCCGCCCGGCGGCCCCGGCCGACAGCGCTTCGGCGTTGATCGTTGTCGCCCCGTCGAGCGCGGGCGGGGATCCGAACCCTCCTACGATCGATATCGCATCATCCGCCCACTGCCGTCGCCCGTCGCCCGCCGGTTCCTCTGCGGACCGCGTGCGGCTGGGGCGGCGCCTGAGGGACCCCTTCGGCTCTCTTCTCGACGCGGACGCCCCTGGCGATGATTTCGACGAGGGACCGGCGGCGCGCGGGCCGGCGGGCTCGTTCCAGGCTTCCGAGTTGGCCAAGCTCCAGCGGATCTACCAGGGGGCGGCCCTCGATCCCGAGCTGCGCCGCGCGGCCGCCGAGCAGCTCGCCCTCGCCCTCCGCTTGCGCCCCGCCGGCGTCTATGTACCCCCCTCGCTCGCTCACGCCCTCCGCCCGCAGACCCGCGCTTTAGCGCCGCGTTTGCGGACTAGTTCTCTTCCGCTCGGCCCTCGCTGACCTCGTACGCCCGTGCCCCTCCCTGTTTCCCCCTACCCCTGCTTATACTCTGGCTGCAGCGCGAGGCGGTCGCGGCCGCTCGGGGCGGCGATCGAGCCGGCGCCGAGGGCCCCGCAGCCTCCGTCCTTTCCTCGCTGTGCCGGCTCCTTCCGGGGTACGCCGAACCCTCAGAGACGAGCCCGAGTCGCTCCGCGCCCTCGTACCCTGTGCGTTCCACCCCCGTACCCCACCCTTCCCGCCTTGTTGACCGGCTTTGTTCCGCAGACGCGTTCCACCCGCACACGGGGTACGGCGCGAGGCCTCGGCCGCCCTGGCCTGGGCCCTCTTCTCGGACAACGAGGAGGCGCAGGCCCGCGGATGCCGTACGCCCGCCCTCTTCGCCCGGGAGGTCCTGGAGGGGTCCGACGCCCCGGGCCCTGGGCCGGCCTGCCGCTCCCGGCGCCCCTCGCGGCGGCCTTCCGATTCGCGTTCGCCGTGCGGCCCTGCGGGCTGCAGGGCCCCGCGGAGGGCGCTGTACCCCCGCGAGCCCGCGCCTCGCGCGCGCCCTCGCGGCGGCATGGCATCTGGAGCGGGTCGGGGGCCTTTCCGGCGCCCTCAGATCGGCGGCGGCGGCGGCCGGCGAGGCCGTCGTGGGAGCCCTGACGCCCGAGGAGCGGGACGGGACCCTGGCCATGGCGCGCCTGCACCCGTCCTCGGCCGTCCGCGCGGCGCTTGGCGCGGCCGCCGGCGCCGCGGCGCACGCCGACTGCGCGGCGGCGCTGGGGCGCCTCGCGGCCCTCTGCGAGGCCGACCCCGCCGCCGCCCGCGCCTTCGCCGCCGCGACGTGGCCCGACGCATTCCGCCGGTGCGCCTGTTCTGCCATGCGCCCCGCCCTCAGCCGCTGACCGGCCCGTCGGGAACCTGCTCCACCGCTGCCCGGAGGCCCGCGCCGCGCTCGGCGAGGCCGGCCCGTCGGCGGCCCCGCGCTGCTCCGCGGGCCTGCGCGGCGCTCGAGGGCGCGACCGGCGGGCGCAGCTGGCGGCCTGCCAGCTCGTCGCGACGCTCACCGCCGAGGCCGACGCCGCCATGCGCCGCGTCCTCGACGGAAGGGAGGCGGGGGAGGCGGAGCCTCAGCCCCGGCCTCCGCCGTCGTCCGAGAACGCGGCTGGCGGCGGCGGCGGCGGCGGCGGGGCGGGGAGCTGGGCGCGCGGCTCTCGGAGCGGCTCGTGCGGCTCTACGGGGCGTCGCGGGGCGCGCTGGAGAGGGCGGCTCCGGACCGCCGGCAGCTCCGCTCCCGCGCCGCCATCGCCGGGGCGCTGGTGAACGTGCTCGCGGCCTCGCGCACGGGCACGCGGGCGGCGCTCGAGTCGGGCGTGCCGGCCGCGCTCATCGCGGCGGCCGAGGAGGCGCACGCAGTGGCCTCGTCGCTGGGCCCCGGCGGGGGCGGCGCGGGGGGCGAGTGGGGCGGGGAGGGGGCGCTGCGGCACGGCGCGGCCGTCGCGGAGCTCGTGCTCTCGCTCGCCCTGCTCAAGAACCTCGCGGCCGGCTCGGGCGAGGCCAAGGCCGCCCTCCTCGCCCTCCGCGTCGCGGCGCTGCTCGAGCGGCTCTGGCCCCTCGCCTCCTGCGAGGGCGAGGCCCTCCAGGTCGGCCCCTCTCGTCGGCTCAGATCAGATCTGATTTGATCCGATCTGATCTGAACCCTGCCCCCTCAGGTGGAGCTGCTGGGCCTGGTGGCGTACTTCGGGGGCGCCCTCGGTCTCGGCGCTGCTGCTGCAGCTCGCGGGGCGGGCGCGGCTCGGCGTGGCGGCGCACGGGGCGGCCTTTGCCGCGCTGGCCTCGATGGCCCTCGTCCCCGAGTTCCGCGCCGCCCTCGCCCGCACCGCCTTCCTCGCCGACTGCGCCGCCGCCCTCGACCGCGTCGCCCGAGAGCGCGCCCCCCGCGTCGCCGCCGCCGCCGGCCCCGGAGCCCCTTTGGAGGAGCTCCTGGCCTCGTCGGTGGCGGCGGAGGGCGGGGAGGGCGTGCCGGCGGCCGCCGCGCGGCAGGCGGCCGTCCTCCACTTCCCCGCCCTCTTTTCTCCCCCCGCACCAACGCTTCTGACTTCTTCTTGTTCCCCCCTCAGAGATGGCGCTGCCGCGGCTGCTGGCGATGGTGCGGGGCGGCAGCGCGCGCCTCTGCGCCCCTTGCGGCGGGCGCCCTCTGGGCCCTCGTCTACAACAACCGGAAGGCCCTCCCCGGCCCCACGCTGCCGCCCCGCCTCAGATCCGAGTCCCCGAGCGGCGCCTTACCCGTCTCGTCCGCCCAGGTGAAGGTGGCGCTGAAGGGGGCCGGCGCGGGGGGGGGCCCTGCTCGCCCGCAAGGCGGAGCTGTCGCAGCGGCCGGCCTCCGGGGATCCGCCGCCCTGCGCGAGGGGGAGGAGGGCGCGGAGGGGGCGGGCGGGGCGGGCGGGGCGCTGCTGCGGGGGGGCCCGCAGGTGGCGGCGCGGGGGCGGCGCGGGGGCGGAGGAGGAGGAGGAGGCGGGGATATCGCGGCGGGGCACCATGCAGGATGCTTCTCCCCTCCCCTCCTCGCCCGTCTGGGCCCCTCGATCCCCTCCACGGTCGGGCACAACCCCTGCCCGTCTGTCCGATCCACGCCCCTTTAATTCCCTCCTCAAATTAAAATGCTCGTGCTCGGTCCGCCCTGCGGTAGCTTGAAAGCACCGCGTTAACACAAAGTCTCGTGAATTCGGTGCGGTTCAAAGAAGGCAGACAAGCAAGGAAGCTATCTAAACAGAATTCGGCGACGGCCAGGCCAGAGAAGGCGCGGATCGGGGCGCTTACTAGGGGGGCCGGTAAAAGATGGCCAGAGCAATGGCCACGAGTCCACCGCCGACTCCGATGGCAAGGTTGTTGAGCCCGTCGCCGATACGGTTGAGCCCGTCGCCGATACGGTTGCCCGCGTGACGCACAGCCCCGGCAAGTTCTTTGCCTGATTTCGCCAACTTCGACATGCCGCGGTGGCCGACGCCTCGAGGATCAGCAGCCCAAGGCTCTGCGCTGTCGCCGTTGCTCTTCCATGCGAATTCGATGTCAGCCCAGCTGCAGAAATCGATCCGCGCCGACTCGACGGCCGCGGAATCCGCGGGAGCTATGGCCACGCACCGCGGGAGTGACCACGTGCACGAGGGAACTGTAAGAGGTGGAAGCGCGCGGGTTGCTCGCGGCTGGGTTTCGGGAAGTGAACGAGCGGCTGCTCCGCTGCGCACGGTTTCTTATCTGCAACTCTGTGTCGTAAGACCGCAGAAGGGACGGGATTTCGCGTTTTGGTCGACCTGGGAGAGGCTATGCTTCGACGGCAGCTTGTGCACGCTTGCTTCGATGCTGGTTGTGCTGGTTCCGCTTCGGTGCAGGACAGGTGCCTGCATACTGTGCTTTTAAGCTGGTCGCACGGACCGGACAGTCTTTGGCCGGTGTAACTGCCTACCCGGCAAAAGCAACTGTGTACTGTACCCGTCTTGCTTGTTGGGGGGGCTACCATGGCCATGCCGCTCCATACAAATTTTGTGTGGCAGCAGCTTGCGCCTTGCCTTGAGCACCTTGCCACCTTGACAAGCTTAGCTTAAACACCCGAAAGTGCACCTTAAACGCCTCTGCACGAGGGGTATACCGCAACTGAAGCTGCAAACGAAACGGCTCCTTTCAAGTTTAATGTGGCTTGTCGAGCCCACGCCCGCGTACCTACGCCGGCGCCTCTGCAGGTCTGCGGCGGCGCCGGCGATGGCGTCTGAGCAGCTGCAGGCCGCCCCGGCCGACGGCGCTTCAGCGTTGATCGTTGTCGCCCCGTCGAGCGCGGGCGGGGATCCGAACCCTCCTACGATCGATATCGCATCATCCGCCCACTGCCATCGCCCGTCGCCCGCCGGTTCCTATTGCGCTACGCCGGTTCCTATTGCGCTACGACGGCCGGTTCCTTGGGAGTGGCCCAGGGGGGCGATCTGCTCTTCCACCTCCTCTCCCGCGGCCTTTGACTATCTGGAGCCGGCCGCCGCCTCCGCAGCCTCCGCACTCGTCCTCGCGGCCGCCGAGCGGCTGGACGGGGCGGGCCGCCTGGCCGCGGCGCTGGGCCCGCTTGACGCCTGGATGCTGGCCCGTGCCGCGGGCGAGGTCGCGGAGGACGACGGTTTCGAGAGCCTCGCAGCGCTGCCGGGACCGGGACCGTTCGGGCGCCTCGGGCGCGCCCTGGAGCAGCGCCTCTCCGCCCCGGATCGGCTTCGCCATCTCACCCGCGCGCTCTTCTCCGGCGCCGAGTGGTGCGCACGCTTTGCCCGCCGCTATCTTCTTTCCTTTCCTGTGCCGCGTACCCATTCCTTGGGGCAGGGCCCGGCGGGAGGCGGCCGAAGCGCTGCGGCTCGCCGAGCCGGCGGCCCCTGACTTCCTCGACGCTCTGGACGGCCACGTGTGTTCCTGAGCCCCCCTTCCGCCTCGCTTCGCCGACCCCATACCCACTGCAGGACCGCGTGCGGCTGGGGCGGCGCCTGAGGGACCCGTTCGGCTCTCTTCTCGACGCGGACGCCCCTGGCGATGATTTCGACGAGGGACCGGCGGCGCGCGGGCCGGCGGGCTCGTTCCAGGCTTCCGAGTTCGCCAAGCTCGAGCGGATCTACCAGGGGGCGGCCCTCGATCCCGAGCTGCGCCGCGCGGCCGCCGAGCAGCTCGCCCTCGCCCTCCGCGGTGCGCCCCGCCGGCGTCTATGTACCCCCCTCGCTCGCTCACGCCCTCCGCCCGCAGACCCGCGCTTCAGCGCCGCGTTTGCGGACTAGTTCTCTTCCGCTCGGCCCTCGCTGACCTCGTACGCCCGTGCCCCCTCCCTGTTTCCCCCTACCCCTGCTTATACTCTGGCTGCAGCGCGAGGCGGTCGCGGCCGCTCGGGGCGGCGATCGAGCCGGCGCCGAGGGCCCCGCAGCCTCCGTCCTTTCCTCGCTGTGCCGGCTCCTTCCGGGGGTACGCCGAACCCTCAGAGACGAGCCCGAGTCGCTCCGCGCCCTCGTACCCTGTGCGTTCCACCCCCGTACCCCCACCCTTCCCGCCTTGTTTGACCGGCTTTGTTCCGCAGACGCGTTCCACCCGCACACGGGGGTACGGCGCGAGGCCTCGGCCGCCCTGGCCTGGGCCCTCTTCTCGGACAACGAGGAGGCGCAGGCCCGCGGATGCCGTACGCCCGCCCTCTTCGCCCGGGAGGTCCTGGAGGGGTCCGACGCCCCGGGGCCCTGGGCCGGCCTGCCGCTCCCGGCGCCCCTCGCGGCGGCCTTCCGATTCGCGTTCGCCGTGCGGCCCTGCGGGCTGCAGGGCCCCGCGGAGGGCGCTGTACCCCCCGCGAGCCCGCGCCTCGCGCGCGCCCTCGCGGCGGCATGGCATCTGGAGCGGGTCGGGGGCCTTTCCGGCGCCCTCAGATCGGCGGCGGCGGCGGCCGGCGAGGCCGTCGTGGGAGCCCTGACGCCGAGGAGCGGGACGGGACCCTGGCCATGGCGCGCCTGCACCCGTCCTCGGCCGTCCGCGCGGCGCTGGGCGCGGCCGCCGGCGCCGCGGCGCACGCCGACTGCGAGGGGCCCTCTGCGAGGCCGACCCCGCCGCCGCCCGCGCCTTCGCCGCCGCGACGTGGCCCGACGCATTCCGCCGGTGCGCCTGTTCTGCCATGCGCCCCGCCCCTCAGCCGCTGACCGGCCCGTCGGGAACCTGCTCCACCGCTGCCCGGAGGCCCGCGCCGCCCTCGGCGAGGCCGGCCCGGCGGCGGCCCCTGCGCTGCTCCGCGGGGCCTGCGCGGCGCTCGAGGGCGCGACCGGCGGGCGCAGCTGGCGGCCTGCCAGCTCGTCGCGACGCTCACCGCTGAGGCCGACGCCGCCATGCGCCGCGTCCTCGACGGAAGGGAGGCGGAGGAGGCGGAGCCTCAGCCCCGGCCTCAGCCGTCGTCCGAGAACGCGGCTGGCGGCGGCGGCGGCGGCGGCGGGGGCGGGGAGCTGGGCGCGCGGCTCTCGGAGCGGCTCGTGCGGCTCTACGGGGCGTCGCGGGGCGCGCTGGAGAGGGCGGCTCCGGATCGCCGGCAGCTCCGCTCCCGCGCCGCCATCGCCGGGGCGCTGGTGAACGTGCTCGCGGCCTCGCGCACGGGCACGCGGGCGGCGCTCGAGTCGGGCGTGCCGGCCGCGCTCATCGCGGCGGCCGAGGAGGCGCACGCAGTGGCCTCGTCGCTGGGCCCCGGCGGGGGCGGCGTGGGGGGCGAGTGGGGCGGGGAGGGGGCGCTGCGGCATGGCGCGGCCGTCGCGGAGCTCGTGCTCTCGCTCGCCCTGCTCAAGAACCTCGCGGCCGGCTCGGGCGAGGCCAAGGCCGCCCTCCTCGCCCTCCGCGTCGCGGCGCTGCTCGAGCGGCTCTGGCCCCTCGCCGCCCGCGAGGGCGAGGCCCTCCAGGTCGGCCCCTCTCGTCGGCTCAGATCAGATCTGATTTGATCCGATCTGATCTGACTCCTGCCCCCTCAGGTGGAGCTGCTGGGCCTGGTGGCGAACCTCGGGGGCGCCTTCGGTCTCGGCGCTGCTGCTGCAGCTCGCGGGGCGGGCGCGGCTCGGCGTGGCGGCGCACGGGGCGGCCTTTGCCGCGCTGGCCTCGATGGCCCTCGTCCCCGAGTTCCGCGCCGCCCTCGCCCGCACCGCCTTCCTCGCCGACTGCGCCGCCGCCCTCGACCGCGTCGCCCGAGAGCGCGCCCCCCGCGTCGCCGCCGCCGCCGGCCCCGGGGCCCCTTCGGAGGAGCTCCTGGCCTCGTCGGTGGCGGCGGGGGGCGGGGAGGGCGTGCCGGCGGCCGCCGCGCGGCAGGCGGCCGTCCTCCACTTTCTCGGCAACCTCGCCTTCTCACAAATGAGGGCCAGCTTGCCATCGTCCGCACCCCGGGTACCCCGCCCCCGCCTCCGCCCCCGCCCCGCTTCGTTCGCACCGCGCGCCTCGCTGAAGGCGTACCCCCCAGGGCTGGTGGCGTACGCGGTGGAGCTGCTGGAGGAGCGGCGCGGGGCGCCAGCGGCGCTGCGGCTCGCGCTGCGGGCCGGGGCCGCCCTGCTGCTGCGCAACCTTGCCTTCCTGCAGGAGGCCAAGCCCCACATCCTCGCCCCCGGCCAGTACCCCTCCCTCGTTTCTCCCCCCGCACCAACGCTTCTGACTTCTTCTTGTTCCCCTCTCAGAGATGGCGCTGCCGCGGCTGCTGGCGATGGTTCGGGGCGGCAGCGCGCGCCTCTGCGCCCCCCGCGGCGGGCGCCCTCTGGGCCCTCGTCTACAACAACCAGAAGGCCCTCCCCGGCCCCACGCCGCCGCCCCGCCTCAGATCCGAGTCCCCGAGCGGCGCCTTACCCGTCTCGTCCGCTCAGGTGAAGGTGGCGCTGAAGGGGGCCGGCGCGGGGTGCGCCCTCCTCGCCCGAGAGGCGGAGCTGTCGCAGCGGCCGGCCGCCGCCGCCCTGCGCGAGGAGGAGGCGGGGGAGGGCGCCGAGGGGGCGGGCGGGCGGGCCGGGCGCTCCTGCGGGCGGGCGGGGCGGGCCGGGCGCTCCTGCGGGCGGCCCGGCAGCGGCGGCGCGGGGGCGGCGCGGGGGCGGAGGAGGAGGAGGAGGCGGCGGCGGCGGCGCTGGAGAGCGTCTCAGTGCTCATCGACCTGCTCGACGCCCGCTCGGCCGCCGTCGCCTGACCCCTCCTCCCTCGTCTCTTCCTTCTCTCCTCCCCTCCTCCAGGCCCACTGGCCCGCGGCTCCGGCCCCTGGGCCCCGAGGAGAGAGCCCATAGTAGGCCCCATACTGCCGTAGGCACCCCGGGATCCGGAGGGCCGGCGGCCGCCGTGCCCCTTCCCCGATCGCGAGCCTCCCCAATGGCTTTCTCGGCCCTCTCAAGCGCCCTGGGCCTCCCGAGCCTCCTGCCCCTAGGCCTTGCCCTTCAGATTCTAAAGCCTCTTCTCTTGCCGCCGGGCCGGAGCCTTTGAAGCTGGTTCTGCCAGGGCCAGCCTAGCCCCCGGGCCGCCGGGCCCCACAAACCCCTAGCTGTATATAGCCGCTGAGCCCCCGCGGCCACAGGGGCCTGGGCGCTCCGCCGGCCCTGGCTATTTCGCTAGTGGGTCACCCTCGGATCGATCCGGAATGCAGGTGCATATGCATGGCATGAGCGGGAGCGGCGCCGGCGGGCTTTTAAATTTACTTCATAGCGTATATATAGCGTACTACGGTAGACTATATATAGCTATAATAAGACTATAGCTATAATATTAATAGCTAGCTAAACAATAATAGTCGACTCCGGCTGCCCGATAGCAGCGCCAGCTATAGCCGGCTGCAGCTGCATAAGGGTCCCGCGCTTCAGATCTAGATGCCGCATGACTACCTTCGTCGTCAAAAGAGCGAAGATCGCCTGCAAGAAGTACCCAAAGCACTGCAGAGCGCTCGACACCAGCCCAAACGAGGTCACCTCTACAGCGGAGCGGAAACCCAGTGCAACACAGCTGACTAAAGCGACACTGCAGCCCGCTGCACCAGCCAATAGGGACCCTTTCCATTCCTACATTCAAAACGGGAACTTAGAGCGAGCAAACCACAATGCAATCTTGTACAAAACACTCGCCTGCGGAGTTTTAGTGAGCGGTTCCGGTCAGCATATGCACGCAAGCGCTGGTGCGCACCTGAGCTCGCTCTTTCTCGTCCAACGCTTGTTGTGACAACTGCTTCGCCTCATCCGCCCGCTTCTCCGCCTCATCCGCCCGCTTCTCCGCCTCATCCGCCCGCTTCTCCGCCGCGGCGAGAAGGCTCTGCCGGCATTAGGTTACATTCATCGATGAGCAGCCAAGATCGATCGTGCAGCCGCGCACCTTCAACTGCGCCATTACCTCCGGATTCTCAGCCTGCGCCTATGCCCCGGGGAGTCAACGATCCATGATCCGTGTTAAATTAACGTGGGGACAGCACACTGCAGGGGCGCCCCATCGCACCTGTTCGGACATGCCCACCTTGAAGATCTAGATGCACGTTGCGGTCGCTAAACGGCTCGCATCGTCTAGCCGCGCTCCAGCTCAAGCTTCGCCGCGCCGCGAAATCGAATCGCCGCGCTGATGCCGGCGGATTCGAATCGCCGTGACCGGAGCGTGAGCCTGAGAGCCTCTGCACGAGGGGTATACCGCAACTGAAGCTGCAAACGAAGCGGCTCCTTTGGCTTGTCGAGCCCACGCCCGCGTGCCTACGCCGGCGCTTCTGCAGGTCTGCGGCGGCGCCGGCAATGGCGTCTGAGCGGTTGCAGGCCGCCCGGCGGCCCCGGCCGACGGCGCTTCGGCGTTGATCGTTGTCGCCCCGTCGAGCGCGGGCGGGGATCCGAACCCTCCTACGATCGATATCGCATCATCCGCCCACTGCCATCGCCCGTCGCTTGCGCTACGACGGCCGCAGCGCACCAGTGGGTCGGTGCCGCCGGGCCTCTTGGAGGTGGCCCAGGGGAGCGATCTGCTCTTCCACCTCCTCTCCCGCGGCCTCGACGATCTGGAGCCGGCCGCCGCCTCCGCCGCCTCCGCACTCGTCCTCGCGGCCGCCGAGCGGCTCGACGGGGCGGGCCGCCTGGCCGCGGCGCTGGGCCCGCTTGACGCCTGGGTGCTGGCCCGTGCCGCGGGCGAGGTCGCGCAGGACGACGGTTTCGAGAACCGCGCAGCGCTGCCGGGACCGGGACCGTTCGGGCGCCTCGGGCGCGCCCTGGAGCAGCGCCTCTCCGCCCCGGATCGGCTTCGCCATCTCACCCGCGCGCTCTTCTCCGGCGCCGAGTGGTGCGCGCGCCCCGCCCGCCCCTGTCTTCTTTCCTTTCCTCGCGTACCCATTCCTTGTGGCAGCCCGGCGGGAGGAAGCGCTGCGGCTCGCGGAGCCGGCTCGCCCCTCGCCGCCGCCGCGCTCGCGGACGGCTTCCTGGCCCCGCCGCCGCCGCCGTCCTCCCCTGCCGCCGCCTCCCCGACCGCCGCCGCGGCGCGCGCGCGCGCGGCCGAGCTGCTGGCGGCTCTGTCGGCGGGGGACCTGGCGCGCCGACCGGTGGTGGACGGCGGCGCCGGCGGTGCTGCGCGGGGCGCTGACGCTGCTGGCGCGGGACGCGCCGGCCCACGGGGACGCCTTCCGCGACAAGCACCTCGTGCGGGCGGCGCTGGGGGCGGTCCTGGCGGCGCTCGCGGCGGCCCCGGAGCGGGACGCGGCCTCCCGGAGCCCCGGCGCGCTGGTCGCGGAGTGCGGCGGGGCGGCCCTGGGCGCAGCGCTGGCGTTCCTTTCGGACCGCGAGGTCCGCGTGCGGGCGCTGGCCGGGGGCGTCGCCGCCCAGCTCGCCCGCTGGCCCGACGCCTGGCCGGCGCTCGCCGCCGCGCACCGGCCCGACGGGAGGAGGGGCCGGCCCCGGGCTGCCTCCGCGCCGCCGCCGCCCGCGCCGGGGACGCGCGCGAGTGCGCCGCGGTGCGGCAGGAGGCGCTCGCGTGCGTCGCGAACTACGTGGCGGCCTCGTGGGTCCCCGGCGGGCCCGCCGCCCCCGCCGAGCTGCGCGCCGCCCTCGACGCGCTTCCTCTGACCGAGGTAATGAGCGCCGCCCCGCTCCGCCTCTCGAAGCCTCGCCCACGCACGCCGCAGTGCCTGGAGGCGATGCGGGACGAGGCGGGGACGCCCGGTCTCTGCCGCGCGGCGGCGGCGCTCCTCTCGTCGCTCCTCCTCGCCGGCCACCGCCCCGCCGCCGACGCGCTCCTCGCGGCGGAGGGCGCACCAGCGCGCTGGGGCCCCTGGCGGCCCTCCTGCAGCGCGCCACGCACGAGCGGCGCCTCGAGGAGGCCCACCGCCGCGTCGCCGCCACGCCGCTCCTCCGCGACTCGCCCCTCGCCGCCTCCGTCCCGTGGGCCGGCCCCGCCGCCGCCGCCGCGGCCGAGCTCGGCGGGCTGCGCGCGGCGCTGGCGGCGCTGGCGGACGAGGCGCTCCGGCGCGGCGGGGCGGCGGTTGGGGCGGCGGTGGCGCAGCGGACGGCGCTGCTGACGAGCGCGGCGGCGGCGCTGGGCGAGGCAGCGTGCGGGGCCGAGGCGCGCGCCCCGCTGGCGGCCCCCGTCGGGAACCTGCTCCACCGCTGCCCGGAGGCCCGCGCCGCGCTCGGCGAGGCCGGCCCGGCGGCGGCCCCCGCGCTGCTCCGCGGGGCCTGCGCGGCGCTCGAGGGGCGCGACCGGCGGGCGCAGCTGGCGGCCTGCCAGCTCGTCGCGACGCTCACCGCCGAGGCCGACGCCGCCATGCGCCGCGTCCTCGACGGAAGGGAGGCGGGGGAGGCGGAGCCTCAGCCCCGGCCTCCGCCGTCGTCCGAGAACGCGGCTGGCGGCGGCGGCGGTGGCGGCGGCGGCGGGGCGGGGAGCTGGGCGCGCGGCTCTCGGGCGGCTCGTGCGGCTCTACGGGGCGTCGCGGGGCGCGCTGGAGAGGGCGGCTCTGGATCGCCGGCAGCTCCGCTCCCGCGCCGCCATCGCCGGGGCGCTGGTGAACGTGCTCGCGGCCTCGCGCACGGGCACGCGGGCGGCGCTCGAGTCGGGCCTGCCGGCCGCGCTCATCGCGGCGGCCGAGGAGGCGCACGCAGTGGCCTCGTCGCTGGGCCCGGCGGGGGCGGCGCGCGGAGCTCGTGCTCTCGCTCGCCCTGCTCAAGAACCTCGCGGCCGGCTCGGGCGAGGCCAAGGCCGCCCTCCTCGCCCTCCGCGTCGCGGCGCTGCTCGAGCGGCTCTGGCCCCTCGCCGCCCGCGAGGGCGAGGCCCTCCAGGTCGGCCCCTCTCGTCGGCTCAGATCAGATCTGATTTGATCCGATCTGATCTGACTCCTGCCCCCTCAGGTGGAGCTGCTGGGCCTGGTGGCGAACCTCGGGGGCGCCCTCGGTCTCGGCGCTGCTGCTGCAGCTCGCGGGGCGGGCGCGGCTCGGCGTGGCGGCGCACGGGGCGGCCTTTGCCGCGCTGGCCTCGATGGCCCTCGTCCCCGAGTTCCGCGCCGCCCTCGCCCGCACCGCCTTCCTCGCCGACTGCGCCGCCGCCCTCGACCGCGTCGCCCGAGAGCGCGCCCCCGCGTCGCCGCCGCCGCCGGCCCCGGGCCCCTTCGGAGGAGCTCCTGGCCTCGTCGGTGGCGGCGGGGGGCGGGGAGGGCGTGCCGGCGGCCGCCGCGCGGCAGGCGGCCGTCCTCCACTTTCTCGACAACCTTGCCTTCTCACAAATGAGGGCCAGCTTGCCATCGTCCGCACCCCGGGTACCCCGCCCCCGCCCCCGCCCCCGCCCCGCTTCGTTCGCACCGCGCGCCTCGCTGAAGGCGTACCCCCCAGGGCTGGTGGCGCACGCAGTGGAGCTGCTGGAGGAGCGGCGCGGGGCGCCGGCGGCGCTGCGGCTCGCGCTGCGGGCCGGGGCCGCCCTGCTGCTGCGCAACCTTGCCTTCCTGCAGGAGGCCAAGCCCCACATCCTCGCCCCCGGCCAGTACCCCGCCCTCGTTTCTCCCCCCGCACCAACGCTTCTGACTTCTTCTTCCTCTACCCCCCTCAGAGATGGCGCTGCCGCGGCTGCTGGCGATGGTGCGGGGAGGCAGCGCGCGCCTCTGCGCCCCTCGTGGCGGGCGCCCTCTGGGCCCTCGTCTACAACAACCAGAAGGCCCTCCCCGGCCCCACGCTGCCGCCCCGGCCCGCCTCAGATCCGAGTCCCCGAGCGGCGCCTTACCCGTCTCGTCCGCCCAGGTGAAGGTGGCGCTGAAGCTTAAGGGGGCCGGCGTGGGGCGCGCCCTCCTCGCCCGAGAGGCGGAGCTTTCCCAGCGGCCGGCCGCCGCCGCCCTGCGCGAGGAGGAGGAGGAGGGCGCGGAGGGGGCGGGCGGGGCGGGCCGGGCACTGCTAGCGCTGCGGGGGGCCAGCAGGCGGCGGCGCGGGGGCGGCGCGGGGGCGTAGGAGGAGGAGGAGGCGGGGATATCGCGGCGGGGCACCATGCAGGATGCTCCTCCCCTCCTCTCCTCGCCCGTCTGGGCCCCTCCCCTCCACGGTCGGGCACAACCCCTGCCCGTCTGTCCGATCCACACCCCTTTAATTCCCTCCTCAAATTAAAGTGCTCGTGCTCGGTCCGCCCTGCGGTAGCTTGAAAGCACCGCCTTAACACAAAGTCTCGTGAATTTGGTGCGGTTCAAAGAAGGCAGACAAGCAAGGAAGCTATCTAAACAGAATTCGACGGCGGCCAGGCCAGAGAAGGCGCGGATCGGGGCGCTTACTAGGGGGGCCGGTAAAAGATGGCCAGAGCAATGGCCACGAGTCCACCGCCGACTCCGTCGCCGATACGGTTGAGCCCGTCGCCGATACGGTTGCCCGCGTGACGCACAGCCCCGGCAAGTTCTTTGCCTGATTTCGCCAACTTCGACATGCCGCGGTGGCCGACGCCTCGGGGACCGCAGAAGGGACGGGATTTCGCGTTTTGGTCGACCTGGGAGAGGCTCTGCTTCGACGGCAGCTTGTGCACACTTGCTTCGATGCTGGTTGTGCTGGTTTCGCTTCAAATTCGGTGCAGGACAGGTGCCTGCATACTGTGCTTTTAAGCTGGTCGTACGGACCGGACTGACTTTGGCCGGTGTAACTGCCTACCCGGCAAAAGCAACTGTGTACTGTACCCGTCTTGCTTGTTGGATAGATATGCCGCCGGCGCGGCCCGCGGGGGGCTACCATGGCCATGCCGCTCCCATACAAAAATTTTGTATGGCAGCAGCTTGCGCCTTGCCTTGAGCACCTTGCCACCTTGACAAGCTTAGCTTAAACACCCGAAAGTGCACCTTGAACGCCTCTGCACGAGGGGTATACCGCAACTGAAGCTGCAAACGAAGCGGCTCCTTTAATTTGGCTTGTCGAGCCCACGCCCGCGTGCCTACGCCGGCGCTTCTGCAGGTCTGCGGCGGCGCCGGCAATGGCGTCTGAGCGGTTGCAGGCCGCCCCGGCCGGCGGCGCTTCCGAAGTTCGGCGTTGATCGTTGTCGCCCCGTCGAGCGCGGGCGGGGATCCGAACCCTCCTGCGATCGATATCGCATCATCCGCCCACTGCCATCGCCCGTCGCCCGCCGGTTCCTATTGCGCTACGACGGCCGCAGCGGTGCCGGTGGCCCAGGGGGGCGATCTGCTCTTCCACCTCCTCTCCCGCGGCCTGGACGATCTGGAGCCGGCCGCCGCCTCCGCAGCCTCCGCACTCGTCCTCGCGGCCGCCGAGCGGCTGGACGGGGCGGGCCGCCTGGCCGTGGCGCTGGGCCCGCTGGACGCCTGGGTCCTGGCCCGTGCCGCGGGCGAGGTCGCGGAGGACGACGGTTCCGAGAACCGCGCAGCGCTGCCGGGACCGGGACCGTTCGGGCGCCTCGGGCGCGACCTGGAGCAGCGCCTCTCCGCCCCGGATCGGCTTCGCCATCTCACCCGCGCGCTCTTCTCCGGCGCCGAGTGGTGCGCACGCTCCGCCCGCCGCTGTCTTCTTTCCTTTCCTGTGCCGCGTACCCATTCCTTGGGGCAGGGCCCGGCGGGAGGCGGCCGAAGCGCTGCGGCTCGCCGAGCCGGCGGCCCCTGACTTCCTCGACGCTCTGGACGGCCGCGTGTGTTCCTGTGCCCCCCTTCCCCCTCGCTTCGCCGACCCCATACCCACTGCAGGACCGCGTGCGGCTGGGGCGGCGCCTGAGGGACCCGTTCGGCTCTCTTCTCGACGCGGACGCCCCTGGCGATGATTTCGACGAGGGACCGGCGGCGCGCGGGCCGGCGGGCTCGTTCCAGGCTTCCGAGTTCGCCAAGCTCGAGCGGATCTACCAGGGGGCGGCCCTCGATCCCGAGCTGCGCCGCGCGGCCGCCGAGCAGCTCGCCCTCGCCCTCCGCTGTGCGCCCCGCCGGCGTCTATGTACCCCCCTCGCTCGCTCACGCCCTCCGCCCGCAGACCCGCGCTTCAGCGCCGCGTTTGCGGACTAGTTCTCTTCCGCTCGGCCCTCGCTGACCTCGTACGCCCGTGCCCCCTCCCTGTTTCCCCCTACCCCTGCTTATACTCTGGCTGCAGCGCGAGCCGGTCGCGGCCGCTCGGGGCGGCGATCGAGCCGGCGCCGAGGGCCCCGCAGCCTCCGTCCTTTCCTCGCTTTGCCGGCTCCTTCCGGGGGTACGCCGAACCCTCAGAGACGAGCCCGAGTCGCTCCGCGCCCTCGTACCCTGTGCGTTCCACCCCCGTACCCCCACCCTTCCCGCCTTGTTTGACCGGCTTTGTTCCGCAGACGCGTTCCACCCGCACACGGGGGTACGGCGCGAGGCCTCGGCCGCCCTGGCGTGGGCCCTCTTCTCGGACAACGAGGAGGCGCAGGCCCGCGGATGCCGTACGCCCGCCCTCTTCGCCCGGGAGGTCCTGGAGGGGTCCGACGCCCCGGGGCCCTGGGCCGGCCTGCCGCTCCCGGCGCCCCTCGCGGCGGCCTTCCGATTCGCGTTCGCCGTGCGGCCCTGCGCGCTGCAGGGCCCCGCGGAGGGCGCTGTACCCCCCGCGAGCCCGCGCCTCGCGCGCGCCCTCGCGGCGGCATGGCATCTGGAGCGGGTCGGGGGCCTTTCCGGCGCCCTCAGATCGGCGGCGGCGGCGGCCGGCGAGGCCGTCGTGGGAGCCCTGACGCCCGAGGAGCGGGACGGGACCCTGGCCATGGCGCGCCTGCACCCGCCCTCGGCCGTCCGCGCGGCGCTGGACGCGGCCGCCGGCGCCGCGGCGCACGCCGACTGCGCGGCGGCGCTGGGGCGCCTCGCGGCCCTCTGCGAGGCCGACCCCGCCGCCGCCCGCGCCTTCGCCGCCGCGACGTGGCCCGACGCATTCCGCCGGTGCGCCTGTTCTGCCATGCGCCCCGCCCCTCAGCCGCTGACCGGCCCGTCGGGAACCTGCTCCACAGCTGCCCGGAGGCCCGCGCCGCCCTCGGCGAGGCCGGCCCGGCGGCGGCCCCGCGCTGCTCCGCGGGCCTGCGCGGCGCTCGAGGGCGCGACCGGCGGGCGCAGCTGGCGGCCTGCCAGCTCGTCGCGACGCTCACCGCTGAGGCCGACGCCGCCATGCGCCGCGTCCTCGACGGAAGGGAGGCGGGGAGGCGGAGCCTCAGCCCCGGCCTCCGCCGTCGTCCGAGAACGCGGCTGGCGGCGGTGGCGGCGGCGGCGGCGGCGGGGAGCTGGGCGCGCGGCTCTCGGAGCGGCTCGTGCGGCTCTACGGGGCGTCGCGGGGCGCGCTGGAGAGGGCGGCTCCGGATCGCCGGCAGCTCCGCTCCCGCGCCGCCATCGCCGGGGCGCTGGTGAACGTGCTGGCGGCCTCGCGGACGGGCACGCGGGCGGCGCTCGAGTCGGGCCTGCCGGCCGCGCTCATCGCGGCGGCCGAGGAGGCGCACGCAGTGGCCTCGTCGCTGGGCCCCGGCGGGGGCGGCGCGGGGGGCGAGTGGGGCGGGGAGGGGGCGCTGCGGCATGGCGCGGCCGTCGCGGAGCTCGTGCTCTCGCTCGCCCTGCTCAAGAACCTCGCGGCCGGCTCGGGCGAGGCCAAGGCCGCCCTCCTCGCCCTCCGCGTCGCGGCGCTGCTCGAGCGGCTCTGGCCCCTCGCCGCCCGCGAGGGCGAGGCCCTCCAGGTCGGCCCCTCTCGTCGGCTCAGATCTGATCTGATTTGATCCGATCTGATCTGACTCCTGCCCCCTCAGGTGGAGCTGCTGGGCCTGGTGGCGAACCTCGGGGCGCCCTCGGTCTCGGCGCTGCTGCTGCAGCTCGCGGGGCGGGCGCGGCTCGGCGTGGCGGCGCACGGGGCGGCCTTTGCCGCGCTGGCCTCGATGGCCCTCGTCCCCGAGTTCCGCGCCGCCCTCGCCCGCACCGCCTTCCTCGCCGACTGCGCCGCCGCCCTCGACCGCGTCGCCCGAGAGCGCGCCCCCGCGTCGCCGCCGCCGCCGGCCCCGGGGCCCCTTCGGAGGAGCTCCCGGCCTCGTCGGTGGCGGCGGGGGGCGGGGAGGGCGTGCCGGCGGCCGCCGCGCGGCAGGCGGCCGTCCTCCACTTTCTCGGCAACCTCGCCTTCTCACATGAGGGCCAGCTTGCCATCGTCCGCACCCCGGGTACCCCGCCCCCGCCCCCGCCCCCGCCCCGCTTCGTTCGCACCGCGCGCCTCGCTGAAGGCGTACCCCCCAGGGCTGGTGGCGCACGCAGTGGAGCTGCTGGAGGAGCGGCGCGGGGCGCCGGCGGCGCTGCGGCTCGCGCTGCGGGCCGGGGCCGCCCTGCTGCTGCGCAACCTTGCCTTCCTGCAGGAGGCCAAGCCCCACATCCTCGCCCCCGGCCAGTACCCCGCCCTCGTTTCTCCCCCCGCACCAACGCTTCTGACTTCTTCTTCCTCTACCCCCCTCAGAGATGGCGCTGCCGCGGCTGCTGGCGATGGTGCGGGGAGGCAGCGCGCGCCTCTGCGCCCCTCGTGGCGGGCGCCCTCTGGGCCCTCGTCTACAACAACCAGAAGGCCCTCCCCGGCCCCACGCCGCCGCCCCGCCTCAGATCTGAGTCCCCGAGCGGCGCCTTACCCGTCTCGTCCGCCCAGGTGAAGGTGGCGCTGAAGGGGGCCGGCGCGGGGGGGGCCCTGCTCGCCCGCAAGGCGGAGCTGTCGCAGCGGCCGGCCTCCGCCGCCCTGCGCGAGGAGGAGGAGGGCGCGGAGGGGGCGGGCGGGGCGGGCCGGGCGCTGCTGCGGGGGGCCCGCGGGCGGCGGCGCGGGCGCGCGCGGCAAGGGGACGGAGGAGGAGGCAGCGGCGGACTGACCCCTCCTCCCTCATCTCTTCCTCCTCTCCTCCCCTCCTCCAGGCCCACTGGCCCGCGGCTCCGGCCCCTGGGCCCCGAGGAGAGAGCCCATACTGCCGTAGGCGCCCCGGGAGGGCCGGCGGCCGCCGCGCCCCTTCCCCGATCGCGAGCTCCCCAATGGCTTTCTCGGCCCTCTCAAGCGCTCTTCTCGGTGCTCATCGACCTGCTCGACGCCCGCTCGGCCACCGCCGCCTGAGCCCAGGCGCGGGCGGCGGCGCTCTGCCGGGGATCGCTGTGTCCGTGTCGAGTTAGCCTAGCCTAGCAGCTATATATCATATAGAAGCAGATCGCCTCTGACCTCAAGCATGAGACTTATGGAGACGTCGACATCAATTTGTAAATGTCCGAGGATCTGGAACGGATCGATATCTCAGAGGAACCACGAGCTCTGAGCTAGCTTCTGCTCAGAAGAGAGCACTAGCTTCTGCTCAGAAGAGAGCTGCCAAATTAAAGCACGACTCGGCGAATTCCGAAAGCTTTACACTTCCAAAAAGCTGCGGAAACTGCTGCATGTTTGAAATAAGGACCCAACTCAACCTAGACACCCCTCAGAAGACAATACTGGTACAATAATGTACATGTTGCATATCCTGGCCTCGTCCGAACTGCCCAAGTCACGAGCTATAGTAATGCAACGGGAGAATGGGACGGAGAGCGATGTAAAACGAGAGGCCAGGGCCAGCGGGCCAGTGCGAGAGCCGCATCCAGGCACATCCGCAAGGCAAGGGCAGCGCGATGGCATCCCAGACCGCTTGCAAAGTACTCAGGTCCGGGGGGGTGCGGCTCGCTGCATGGCGGGCGTCGTGCCGGCCACAGCGAGCTCGGGGGGCGGCGGCGGGCTCTTGGGCGATGCGAAAGCGCTGGCATCGCTGGTCCCCACTCGAGCTCCGAGGTTGGGGACCAGCATGGTGGGCGGGGTCGGTGCTGGGCTGCTGGTCGGAGCTGAAGTGCTGGTCGGTGCTGTGGTGCCGCGTAAAGCCCAGATCCTGCAGAAAGAAATGAGCCTGTGGAAAAATAGATCATACAGGAAGGGAGCGCACGCGATAGCGACGCTGACGCTGGCCACCAGGATCTATTGAAATTTCGAATGTCAGACCTTGCAGCGCAAGGACAGCGCGAGGGGCTTGGAGATCGAAAATCCCGCACCTGGATAAGCCACTCGATGCTGCCCATCCTCTTGTCGAGGGCTTCGGAGTTCGTCTTCATGGCACCGCTAATGTCTTCCTTCAGGCCGTCGACCCTCTTGTCGAGGCCTTCGGAGTTCTTCTTCATGTCTTCCTTCAGGCCGTCGACCCTCTTGTCGAGGCCTTCGGAGTTCTTCTTCATGTCTTCCTTCAGGCCGTCGACCCTCTTGTCGAGGGCTTCGGAGTTCGTCTTCATGTATTCCTTCAGGCCGTCGACCCTCTTGTCGAGGACATCGATCGCCTTCATCACATCGCCAATCGCGAATTTCGACGCATCTGAGACAACCTGCGCACGCCAAAGTGCTGGCATCGTATCGTACGCAAGCGCGAGGACCTCGCACGGCATTCGCGGTCGAACCAGGGCTAGACGGGTTGCACGCTCCTCCGGATCCGTGCATGCAAGTGCCTCCTTCATCGAGCGGATGTAGTCAACGCCTGCGCGTCTGCGCTTTCAGCTGAGGGAAATTACGATGGATGGTTCCGCGAGGGAGAGAACCTTCCCGAAGCATCTGACCCCGAGCCGCGCTGGAGAAGACAGAGCGCTTGCCGATCATGCAGTGTGAAGCCACCGGCGCCGGCGCTGAGTGCGTCTGCTTGCCAAAATGCGAGATGCCGACGACCTCGTGCGGGGTGAGCCCACGCCGAGGGTACTTATGCTGCTGGAGTGCTGTAACTGTGGTTTGCAGCTGCAGGCGGCGCAGCACCGCCGGCAGCGCGCTTCTGTTGACCATCGGGCGCACAAGACTGCGAGATGCCGACGACCTCGTGCGGGGTGAGCCCACGCAGGGTACTTATGCTGCTGGAGTGCTGTAACTGTGGTTCATGACCTGCGGAAGAAGGTATGCAATTGTACAAACTCGGCCTGTGACACAGTGACACGCGTCTACGGGTACAGCACACACTACGTATACGGCACGACTTCGACCGTGCTGTGAACAAATTTAAAGGGAGTTTCCTGGGGAACGGCGGCGGAGCCCCTCTATCCGGTCCACGCGCTAACCGGCGCCGCACAAGACTGTGGGCGGAAGAGGTTGGTGGTCGACCAACCGGGGCCCGGGGGGCCGGGAGAGCTAGCTAGCGCTATAGCTAGCGCAGCTCAGCGGCTAACTTAGTAATTAATTCATCCTGCGATATCGATCGTAAAAATCGCAATCGTAATCTGCGCGCGAGAGCCACGCGTACGGAGCGTTAGCGATCCTAGCACTCGGTTAAGAGCTCGGAGCTGGATCGGGAGATGAGCAGGACCGTCATTTTGTAAGTGACAGGAAACGGGGGCCCTACCCCGTTTCCAATAACTTAGTAAAATTCGAAGAAGCCTTGAAGGCGTCGCCGGAGTCTCTCATGCCGACGGTTCCGTGCCCCCGGGCGGGACCCCCGGGCCCCCCCAGGGGGCCGGGGATGACCATCCGATCGTGAGGTCCGGATCCCGCCGTCGGCTCCGAGGCTCATGATCACGCGCCCGGCCCCCGCAATGCAATGGCGGCCAAAGAATTCGAATTCGAAGAAGGCGTCGTTTGGAAGGAATTCGAAGAAGAAGAATTATCATTTGAGCCTCAGTGACTGCTACCGTAGTGAATTAACTAAGTACTCTGTCGATGTAAAAGCGGGATGTCGATTCCATCGGAATGTATATGCCAGCGCTAGCTAAAGCAGGCTGTGAAACGAGAAACATTGCAATTGCATCTGATGCATGGCGTGCCGTTGCCCAGCAGGCCGCAAAAAACGAACAAAAAACACAGGATACTGTAAAGAGCGAAGGTCTAGACCTATTTCGGCCCGGCTCGAAAAGCGATTCAATTTCGATCACGATCACCGCTTGCCGGCCGAGGGGCCGGCGGCGGGGCGCCGGGCGCGGCGCGGGCGAGCGCTGGGCGGCGGCCGCGGCCGTGCCGGCCCGGGGCGCCGGGGAGGCGGCCGGGGTAGAGGTCTGGGAGGAGGGGGAGGAGCCGGGGGGCACGTAGTCCGGGGGCGGGGCGTAGGGGGAGGGGATCTCGACGTTGACGAGCTTCCGGTCAGGGTCCGCCGAGGGGAGTACCGGGATCTCGGTGCCCGGCTCGTCCCTGCGGAAGTAGAGGACGGACCACTTGGGCAAATTGATCCGCAGCGTGCCGTCCGCCTCGACCGGGATCTCGCGGAAGGCGTTGCCGGAGCCCTCCCAGCCGCCGTAGATGTCGGCCTGCGAGTTGAGGAGCTCGTGGAAGGTCGTGCCGGGGGGTTCGTCGGCCAGCAGACCGTAGTCGCACGCCGTCCACTGGCGCTGCAGAAGAGGAACACGAAGTGATTGTAAGAAGACAGAGACAGTTAATAATAACGTCAAGTGTTGCTATAATAAGGAGAACAAGAAGAGTCGAGGAGCGCGCACGTTGGAGGCGTTGATGACGGCGAGGACGACGCTGCCCGGGGCCGAGCGCTTCCACGCCACCACGCACTGCCCCCCGGCCCGCCCTCGGTCAGCGAGCGAAAGCGAGGGATCCGGCTAGCTATAGCCAGACAGCAAGCCGGGCGCGCTCCCGTTCGAGCCCCGCAAGACGAAAGGTCCGCAGAAGGTTTCTAGCTAGAAGCTAGCCAGCCATTTAGACGCCGGACGCCGGACGGACGGGCGGACCTGCCCCGCCTCGCGGCTCTCGTGGGTGAAGCAAGTGGAGGCGCCCGAGCCCCGCAGCGCCGCCTCGGCCCGCCGCATCCCGTTCACGTCCATCACCAGCCGCATCATCCCCTGCGGGGGGGGAGGGGCAGGATGAGAGAAGGGAGGGGGGAAGGGGAGGCGGGGGGGGGGGGGGGGGTCGGGGGGGGGCGGGGGGGGTGGGGGGGGGGGGGGGGTAAGGGGGGGGTGTGTGGGGCCAATTGTCCTAGTCTGACGGACCGGGGCCGGGGGAGTGAGTGCGGAAGGAAGGCGACTTGACGGACAGCCCCGCCTTCTTTTTTGTTTACGCTTTTATGTACAGGTGTGACGCGACGACCCCTCCTATAAATTCTAACCCCCTTCCATCTATAAATTCGGACGGACCTGGGCCCAGTGGCAGTCGACCCACTGCCACCAGAGGCGCTTCTTGTCGTCGAACCAGTTCGGCGCCAGGAACTGATGAAGATAGAAAGCTTGAGCTTGAGAAGAACAACTTGAGAAATAATAACAAGGCGGACCTCGTTGCCCATGAACATGAGGGGCACGCCGACGGCGGCGCCCATCGCGGCGTAGAGCATGCGGACGAACGCCCGCGCGTACCAGTCGTGGCGGCCCCCGAACAGCTGCACCGCGTACCGGTGCGAGCCCTCTGCGAGCCGGTCAGCGGCGCGCGCGCCAGGGCGAAGCAAGGCAAGCGGGGGGAAAAGCAAGGCGGGCGGGGGAAGTTGTTATAATAAGAAGAAAGAGAGTTAGTTCATAAGAATAAGCGGGGCATAAGAGTTATTAATGAGAAGAAAGAGGGGAAAAGCAAAGCAAAGCAAAGCAAGCGGGGGCGCGCCATCCTGGGAGCCGTCGTAGCTGTCGCCGTTGTTCTCGTGGCAGCCCAGCAGGTGCTTCACGCACTGCGGGGGCGGGGCGGGGCGGGGCGGGGCGGGGCGGGGCGCTCGGGTCAGGCGGGGGCGCCAAGCAAGCGCCCAACAAGAGTCTAGCCCTAAAGCGAGCCAGGGACGGCAGGCACCTGGGCGGCGTGGGTGAAGCCCAGGGGAAGGCCGGCGAGGTGCTTGATGCAGGGGAGGTCCACGGGCGCCTCGCGCACCGCCCGCAGCCCGTCCGTCCACGTCGACGCCAGCTGCGTGGAGAAGGGGGGCCGCCTCAGAGCGAGGGACAAGGAGGAGAAGGGCGCGGTGTCGTCTATTCCTGTCTAGCCTGGCCCGGCCTGGCCCGGCGTAGCCCCGGCCCCTGTTCGGCGCACCTGGCAGGCGTCGAACCCGCACTGCACGATCGCCTCAGGGTCCTCCGGCTGGTACTGCAGAGGCGCGGGGCGCGGGGCGCGGGGCGTCAGGCGGGGCGCGGGCTCGCTGGGGGCTCTAGCAAGCTATGAGCTGGCGGGAGCGGCAGGCGAGGGCGAGGGGGCTCATTATATTTAGCTTTGTGTTTCAGAGCGCGCTGGCGTTGAGAGCGGCGGGCGGGGCGGGGCGGGGCGGGGCGCACGTCGGCGATGATGTACTTGTGGGGGTACTCCTGCTTGAGGGTCCGCGTGATCTGCGCCGCGAAGTACAGCGGCAGGTACTGCGCAGTGGGATCTCAGACGATGCGGGCGACGCGGGGCGACGCGAAGGGAATCGTCTCCCAACTAAAAAGGGAAGGGCGGAAGGGCGATAAACGAAGGGAGGGAGGGAGGGAGGGGCGCGGGCGGGCCTGGGCGCGCTGGAGGCGGAGGCCGTCGGCGTTGTACTCGGCGAGGAAGGTGCGCGCCGCCGCCAGCAGCAGGTCCCGCACCTGGCGCGAGGCGAGGCGAGCGGCTCAGCGGGACAGGCAAGCGAGCAAGCAGCGAGGGCACTCGAGCTGGTTCAAGAACGATTCTCAGAGCAGTTCTTGTTCTTAGATCAGTTGTGAAGTAGATTAGGGGCTCAAAAAGACAAGAAACGAGGGTTCGAGGGGCTCAGAAAGGGCGTTTGAGGGCGTTTGAGACAGCGGCGAGGGCGTTTGAGGGCGTTTTTAAAGGTAGACTGTGCGGCCCCCCCATTCTTAAAGCAGACAAGCAAGCAAGCGGGACAAGCGAGCAAGCAACTGGGACAGCTCTAAGATTCTAAGATTCTTAGATTGGCTGTGAAGTAGACTGACCCAGCGGCGCTCGAAGGAGAAGAGGCGGCCGCGGGGCGTCTCAATCTTAGTGCAAGGGGGTGGACCCTTCCCGGGCCTGACTAGGTCTTCGTCTTGTTGGGCCCGGTTAACGTTCTAGTTCCTCATTCTGTAAGGTGAACCAAAGTGAACTTAGACGGACCCAGCGGCGCTCGAAGGGGAAGAGGCGGCCGCGGGGGGTCTCAGTCTTAGTCTCATTAGGTCTTAGTCTTAGGTCTATTTAGATCTTATTAGGTCTTAGTGTCAGGTCTTCTTAGATCTTATTAGGTCTTAGTCTTGTTTAGGTCTTAGATTGGGTGCGAAGCAGACGGACCCAGCGGCGCTCGAAGGAGAGGAGGCGGCCGCGGGGCGTCTCAGTCTTAGTGCAAGGGGGCGGGCCCTTCCCGGGCCTGACTAGGTCTTCGTCTTGTTGGGCCCGGTTAACGTTCTAGTTCCTCATTCTGTAAGGTGAACCAAAGTGAACTTAGACTGACGGACCCAGCGGCGCTCGAAGGAGAAGAGGCGGCCGCGGGGGGTCTCAGTCTTAGTCTCATTAGGTCTTAGTCTTAGGTCTTATTAGATCTTATTAGGTCTTAGTCTTGTTTAGGTCTTAGATTGGGTGCGAAGCAGGCGGACCCAGCGGCGCTCGAAGGAGAAGAGGCGGCCGCGGGGGGTCTCCTCGGCGCCGAAGAAGTAGATGCCGCCGTCCTCCTCGGGGCCCTCCGCGTCGAAGTTCCACAGCGCGTTCCCCTGCACCGCAGTCAAGTTCAGCCATAGTACGTATTATCTTCTTGTGGCTAGTCCGGTTCAGCAGCAGTTTTATATCTATCTTCTTAGCCAAAGCAGTATGCTTAGCATGGGCGGTATACTAAGCTATATCTTAGCTTAGCACGAGCTTCTGTTATTCTTATATTGGCGTGCGAGGACACCTTTGTGGCGCCGTGGGCGAGGACGACGTCGATGAGGACCGCGAGGCCGGCGCGGTGCGCCGCGTCCACGAACCGCCGCAGCTGCCCGGAGCGACCGCGAGTTAGGAGCGGTCGAGGCGAGGCGAGGGAGAGCGGAAAGGTTCAAGTGGAGATGAGTTGAGTAAGATTCAAGTTAAGTTTAGTTAGGTTAATAAGGTCTAAGTTTAGTCAAGTCAGGTGAAGTCAGATTCAAGACGGACCTGGTCGGGGGTGCCCCAGGGCCCGTGCAGCGCCCGCGGCATGCGCGGCTCCTGGCCCAGCCCGTCCGAGTGCTCTGCGGGGCCCCGCCCCGTCGGCTTCGGCGAGGGAGGATGGAAGAGGGACGGGCGGGCGGACCCTGGACGGGGAGCAGCAGGATGGTGTTGAAGCTGCGGGGCGGGGCGGGCCGGGCCGGGGCGACGCGTGAGTAAGACTAGCTAGCTCAAGAGGCTCAGACGCGAGCGAGCGAGCGAGCTAGCGAGGCCTTCATTCTAGAACTCGAGGACTCTAGAGCGGGGAGCCGCAGAAGTATAAGGAAGCGCAGGGGTCGGACCCGAGGCCGGCGATGTGGGCGAGCTTCGTCTCGAGCTTCTCGTACACCGAGAGCTCCGTGCGGTAGTCCAGGCCGTCCCGCAGGCCCACCATCCCTTAGGAAGAAGAAGATTGAAGTTAGTCAGTTAGAAAGTCGAGATTAGGATGAGGAGCTAGAGCGCGATTCATTCACGAGATTAGAGATAGACGCTAGAGAGCTAGAGATAGACGAGATTAGGTTAATTCGTTCGTTCTCTCGTTCGTTAGTTACAAAGTTATGATTGGGGTTCATTCATTCACTCACCCGAGGCGTGCAGCTCGTAGATGACCATGTCCTCGGGGGCCTCGGCCGCGAAGGGCGCCCACTCGAAGTCCGCCCCGTCGTCGCACACGATGCACAGCTCCGAGTCGAAGTCCTGAAGAGAGGTGAGGAGCAGAGTGCATTTAGAGTATCTAGGGTTATTTATACTAGTTTTTAGAAGCTCTAAAGAGAGCAGAGTTGAGGAGCAGATCGTATTTAGAGTATGGGTGGATGGGCGCACGGCGGCGCGGGCGTAGGGGTCGCGGCGGCGGAGGAGCCGGGGCCCCGTCTCCTTCTTCTTGGCCTCGCCTTCGGCCTCCTCCGGGGCCGGCAGCGGCTCGCCCCGGACCTGCGCCGCCCACGCGGCCGCCTCCGCGAACCGGCGCCGCCGCTCCCGCTCTCCGTCCTCGTCGTACTCCTCGTCGTCCTCCTCCGGCGCCGGCTGCTCGAAGACGAAGCAGTAGCGGTCGCCGGGGAGCAGGCCCGGCACGGTCGCCGTGTAGAGCCCGTGCGCCGTGTACCGCTCCATCTCCAGCTCCTCGCCGGCCGCCCGCGCCTCGGGCGCGCCCGCGTGGTCGGGCCCCGCCTGGACGAAGATCCACGCGCGGCTCGCGTGCGGCGCGAAGACGGCGAAGCTCCACTCGCCGTCCGCGCCCTGCGCTCTTCTTAAGGGGATGGCGGGGCGGATGGATGGATGGGGGAAAGGGCGCGTGTGTGCGCACGCGGCTGCAGCCGAGGGTCGGGGGGCCCTGCGCCCCCGCCTTCTTGTCCGCCTCGGCCCTCCGCGCCGCCGCCGCGTCCTCAGCGGCCACCGCGGCGCCCTGCGCGCCCGCGCCCCGCCGTCAGCCGAAAGCCTAAGCTGAAGCCGAGGGGAAGGGACGGGAGCGCGTGCCTTGGCCTCGTCGCGCCTGCGCCGCGCCGACGCCTCCTCCGCAGTCTCCACCACCGTGTCCTGCCGCTCTCTTTGAGAAATCTACGTAGACTGCGCGCGGCGCGGCCCGCGCACCGTCGACTTGGCCGGCGTCGCCGGCGCAGCAGCGGCTGCGGAGGCGGCTGCGGGGGCGGGGGCAGCAGCGGCGGGGGCCGCCGCCGGGCCGGCTCCGAGGCCGCCTTCAGGCGCCGCTCGGCCGCCGCCGCGGCGGCCGTCGCGCGGGCGCGGTCGGCCTCCGCGCGCGATCGATCCGCGGCGGCCGCCTCGGCCGCCGTGCGCTCCGCGGCGGCCGCCTCCTCCGCCGCGACGCGCGCCCTTCGCTCCGCCTCCTTCGCCGTCCGCTCCGCAGCCGCCGCCATCTCCGCCCGCTCCGCCTCCGCCTTCGCCTCCGCCGCCTTCGCCTCAGCCGCATCCTCCTCGGCCTTGCCCGCCCCGCCCTTCCCCTTCTTCTTCTTGCTCTTGCCCTTGGACGACGACGACGCCGACGCCTCCGCGGCGGCCGCCTCCGCCTTCTCTGCCGCCTCCTTATCCTTCGCCGCCTGCTCCTCGGCCGCCTTCTTGGCGGCGGCCGCCTTCTCCTCCGCCGCGCGCTTCTCGGCCGCCGCCTTCGCCGCAGCCGCGCGCTCCTCGCCCGCCTTCTTCTCAGCGGCCGCCTTGTCGGCCGCCGCCTTCTCTGCCGCCTTGTCCGCGGCCTTCTTGTCCTCGGCCGCCTTCTCGCCCGCCGCGCGCTTCTCCGCCGCGCCCTTGGCATCCGCCGTGCGCTTCTCCGAGGCTGCCTTCTCCTCAGCTGCCTTGCGCTCGGCTGCCGCCTTCTCCTCAGCGGCCTTGCGCTCCGCCGCCGCCTTCTCCTCGGCGGCGCGCTTCTCGGCCGCCGCCTTCTCCTCGGCCGCCTTGGCCGCCGCCGCCTTCGCAGCCGCCGCCTTCTCCTCCGCCGCGCGCTTCTCGGCCGCCTCCTTCGCCGCCTTCTCCTCAGCGGCCTTGCGCTCGGCTGCCGCCTTCTCCTCGGCGGCCTTCTTGGCGGCGGCCGCCTTCTCCGCCGCCGCCTTCTCCTCAGTGGCTCGCTTCTCGGCGGCCTTCGCTTCCGCCTCCGCCTTGGCCTTTGCTTCGGCCTCCGCCTTGGCCTTGGCCTCGGCGGCCGCCTTCTCGGCGGCCGCCTTGCGCTCCGCCGCCGCCTTCTCTTCAGCGGCCCTCCGCTCGGCCGCCGCGCGCTCCGCGGCCGCCTGGGCCGCAGCTTCTCTGCGCGCCTCCTCCTCCTCGGCCTGCTCGGGGTGAGCGCCGGCCCGCCAGCTAGCCAGGGGGGAGCTCGGGCGGAAACGACGCACCCTGCGGCGGGCCTCCTCCGCCGCGCGTGTCTTCGCCTCCTCCTCCTCGCGGGCGCGCCGCTGCTCCTCGGCCGCCGCGCGCGCCGCCTCCGCCTCCGCCTCGCGGCGCCAGCGCTCCTCCTCCTCCTTGCGCCGCCGCTCCTCCTCCGCCTTGGCCTTGGCCTCGGCTTCCCGCCGCCTCCGCTCCTCGTCCGCCCGCCGCCGCTCCTCCTCCTGCCCCCGCAAGGCGGCCGCTCATCGGTGCCCAACCCCGGGACGCGGCGCGGCGCGCCGGCGCGTCGGACCTGCTTCTTCTTGAGCTCGGCCTCGGCCGCGGCGCGGCGGTTGGCCTCCGCCTGCTCCCGCCGCCGGCGCATCGCCTCCTCGGCCTCGCGGGCCGCCGCCTCGGCCATCTCGCGCTTGTGCCGGTCCACGTCCGCCCGCTCCTGCCGCCGCCTCTCGTCCTCCTCCGCCCGCCGCCGCGCCCGCGCCAGCGCCGCCGCCTGAGCGCATACGTGAGCTTCTCGGGGCCGGTGCTGCGGGCGGGCGGGGCCCGGAGACGGAGGCCCACCGCGACTATGGACGCCACGTCCTGCTCGGGGCGGCCCGCCGCGCGGGGCGCGTGCTCCACGCCGTTCGCCACCGCCGCCGGCGCCGGCGACGCCACAGCCGACGACGAAGCCGACGGGGCGCCCATCTGCGGCGCGCGGGCTGCGTCAGACCGGCGCCGCCGCGCGCGGCCGAGCGGGCCCCGCCCAGCGCTCGCTCGCCTGCACGCGCAGCCGCCGCTCTGCCTCGTCTGCCAGCCGCTTCTGCTCGAGCTGCGCAGCGGCGGGGCGTCGGCAAGATGCGCGGGCGGGCGGGCATACAGGGAGGGGGCGGGGCGGGGCCGGCCGGCCCACCTCGCGCCGCATGCGCTCTGCCTCCGCCGCGTCGCGGCGCGCCTTCTCCGCCCGTCGCGCCCTCTCGGCCTCCTCCGCCGCCTCCTTCGCCGCCAGAGCCGCCGCTCTTTCCGCGGCCGCCTTCTCCGCAGCCGCGAGCCGCTCCGCCGCCGCCTTCTCGGCCGCTGCCTTGGCCGCCGCAGCTTTCTCCTCGGCCGCCCGCTTCTCCGCCGCCACCTGCTCAGCGATGGCTCGCTCGGCGGCCGCCTTCGCCGCCGCTTCGCGGCGAGCCTCCTCCTCTTCCCGCGCCTTGCGCTCCGCTGCCGCCTTCTCCTCGGCCGCCCTGCGCTCCGCTGCCGCCTTCTCCTCGGCCGCCCTGCGCTCCGCTGCCGCCTTCTCCTCGGCCGCCCGTCGCTCCGCAGCTGCCTTTTCTTCGGCGGCCTTACGTTCTGCTGCCGCCTTTTCTTCAGCCTTCTTCTTCTCAGCAGCAGCACGGTCTGCCGCCGCCTTCTCCTCGGCCGCCTTGCGTTCCGCGGCCGCCTTTTCTTCAGCGGCCTTCTTCTCTGCGGCTGCACGCTCGGCTGCGGCCTTGGCCTCCGCGGCCTTGCGCTCCGCAGCCGCCTTCTCCTCGGCGGCGCGCTTCTCGGCCGCCGCCTTCTCCTCGGCCGCCTTGGCCGCCGCCGCCTTTGCAGCCGCCGCCTTCTCCTCCGCCGCGCGCTTCTCTGCCGCCTCCTTCGCCGCCTTCTCCTCAGCGGCCTTGCGCTCGGCTGCCGCCTTCTCCTCGGCGGCCTTCTTGGCGGCCGCTGTCTTGTCTGCTGCCGCCTTCTCCTCAGCGGCCCGCTTCTCGGCGGCCGCACGCTCTGCTGCCGCCTTTTCGGCGGCCGCCTTGTCCCCGGCCGCCTTCTTCTCCGCCGCTGCGCGCTCCGCCGTTGCCTGGGCCGCCCTGCGCGCCTCCTCCTCGGCCTGCACGCGAAGTGAGGTCAGTCAGATCTTCGGCGATAAGGCGATAAGAGAACAACGCGAGGGAGCACCTTCACGCGCTGCTCGGCCGCCTCGCGCTCCTTGGCCTTCTCAGCGGCGGCGCGTTCAGCCGCAGCCGCAGCCGCTTTCTGTGCGGGGTTGTCCTGTGGAAAGAAACAAACGCCGCATCAAAATACGGCCCTGACGCGTGCACATCGGCTGGATCCTTCGCACCGACTTCGCAGACGGAGCAACCGGTGCGCTTGACGCGGCCGGTGCAGGCGCTGCAGAGCTGGCCGCTTGCGCTTCAGCTTGAGGCTGCGACGCAGCCTGCTCGCCCGTCTTCCGCTTGCTGCGGATCTTCTCCATGTTGGCGAACCGCCTGCGCGCCACCGGTCATGCTCACGCGGCGTCCGTTCGACCAGCGCTCTAGGGACGTCTTGCTTATCGATGTTAAAACGAGAGAATATGCGGGTTGGTCGACCTGTCAGCAACGCGCGCGCACGCACCAACGGTTGAAGCTAAGCGCGCTGCGCGCTCACTCCCGCCGCGCGCTATGTGCTCGGGAAGCTACAGGACGAACCGGGAGGCGGCGCGCTTGCGAGATGCCCTCGGGGCCTAGACGGGTACACGGCGAGATCCAGCCGCGTCTCTAGCGGCGGTCGTAAAACGTAAGTGGATTGCACGTCTGCCTACTGCATCTGCATCTATTTCGCTGGAAGCAGCAGCGCCGCTGCGACACAGCCACAATCGCAAAGAAGCGCATTGCAGCGCGCATAGGACGCGGGCGCGTCGAGGCAGCGCTGCGTTGCGGTGTAGCTGCCGAGTGTCGACCTCGCGTAGCTGCCGAGTGTCGGCCTCGAGCGTGACGCGTTGCGATGTTGACGAGGGCGACGAGGCCGCGGGAGGTGCTGGTCCTCGGCGGCGGCGTATCCGGTTTAGCTACCGCACACTTCCTAAACAAGTGCGCTTCGCGCGCCGCGATGCCGGGCGGGCGCGTCGGTTCGCCCAGCTCACGTCGACCGGCGCCTTGACGCAGAGTGCGCGGGTCGTCCGTAAACGTGACGCTGGTGGAGAAGTCGAGCAGACTCGGTGGATGGGTCCGCACGCTTCGCGAGGACGACTTCGTGCTCGAGCAGGGACCGCGTGGCGTCCGGCCCTCAGGCGCGCCAGGGCGCGAGACTATGCACCTCATCCAGCAGCTCGGTCTCGCCGATGAGGTGGGTGCCGGGCGCTCGGCACGTGCGGCGTCGCGCTGCGAGCGCTTACCAACGCGGCCGCGACGCAGGTCGTCGTGTCGGATAGCGCTGCGAAGCGCAGGTACATCTGGCTGAACGGCAGGCTGGAGGAGGTCCCGAGCAGCTTGCCGGCCTTCTTGCGCTCGCCCCTGACGTCCGGCCTCGCCACCGTCCTCTTTCGGGAGCGCTCACGGATGCCGCTGCGGCACGCCCACGACGAATCGATCCACGACTTCTTCTCGAGGCGGTTCTCGACGAAGATGGCCGAAACTCTCGTGCGTGCCCTGTGCCGGCGTCCGCGTGCCCGCTGGCGCTCGGCCGACTCGCCCTCGGGCCTCGTTCAGATCGACCCCGTCATCTCTGGCGTGTATGCTGGCGATCCCCGAAAGCTTTCCATCAAGTCCTGCTTCCCTTCCGTGCGCTCTCAGCCCTCCCGGTCACTTTCGCGCCGCGAAACTTTCCCGGCAGCTCTGGAAGGCCGAGCGGGAGAGCGGCTCAGTGACCTCCGGTATCCTTGCTCAGCTCGGCATTGTCAGCAAGAAGTCGCCACACCCGCCTCCCCCCGTCAGCAGCTGGCCTCCACTCGACCCGAAGTTTGAGAAGAAGTTGAAGGGGGCGGCTCTGATCAGCTTCAAGCATGGGATGGACACCCTTACAGAGGCAATGGCCAAGAACACGAATGCACGAGTACTGACGAAGCGCTCTGTGCAGAAGTTGTCCTGTGCAAACGATAAAGTGCCCTTGCCCTGCTTTCGTACCGGTTGATTACCCTCTGACCTCTGCCCCTCCCCCAGGTCTCCGTGCTGTTCGATGATGGAAGCTGTGCGTCCAACACTTTGTGTTTGCAGTTCCCTGTTCTGATATATTTATTGACAGCTGCAACTTATGATCACGTCTTCTCGGCGCTCCCAGCGCCATTGCTAGCACCTCTGCTCGAGTCTCAGCATGCAGACACTGCTTCCAAGCTTCGATCCATACAGTATGCAGACATTGCGGTCGTCTCTGTTGGTGCGCCACGTGTGTTGAAAGGTCAGACCGCCTTTCTGATCTCTGTGCAGGTTTCAAGCAGCGGGTCCTGCCCTTCAGCGGCTTCGGACACCTGTGCCCTTCGATGGAGGGCCAGGGGATCCTTGGCATGGTCTGGGACTCGTGCACCTTCCCTGGTGGGAACAACCCTCATTGTGGCGTGCGTGAATCTCTTCTCATCAGCACGAGCAGGCCAGCAGGAGCACTCCCCAGAGCAAACGAGGCTTACTGTGATGATTGGTGGGGCTCGGATGAAGGAGGTGCATAGACTCTGCTGTTCCAGACAGCATTGCTGCATCCACTCACACGCCCCCCAGCGTTTCCCAGAAATGACAGAAGCCCAGTTCATTGACCTTGCAGTCAAGTACATGAAGAAGCACCTTGGGATCGCCCCAGAGATCAAGCCCGATCTCATTAAGGTCATGCGGGGCTTTAATGGTGTGCACAGAGATTCTCTTACTGCACTGCCAAGCCCTTCCCTGACGCCCTGACTGCAGCCATCGCTCAGTACAACGTTGGGCATGGTCAGCGTTGAGCTTTGTTGCTGTTCTATCGCCCCCTCACGCTGCTGGCAGATGACACTGTTACCCAACTGGAGCAGCAGGTTGCCCGTTATTTCCCTCGCCTCTCCTTCACTGGGAGCAGCTTCTACGGTGTCGGGGTCAATGATTGCATCCTCCACGCACGACAGATAGTTGACAAGACTAGCCTGCGATAGCCCCACTCTCTCCTTAGACAGGCTTGCATATGGGACAGTCTCACAATAGCATGGCATGGTTGAATCAATCTAAACAGCACAGATCTAGAACAGTACAGAATCTGTAAAGAGCAGGCTCGAGTGCTAAAATGAGCTGCCTTACATGAAGGCGACCTCGTCGGCAGGGGCCGAGACCATCTCGAGCTCAGACTCGGCGCAATCGTACTCCGACGCCTCAGCGATGGGGCAGAAGGCGTCGTGCTCCGCGGCGAACAAGGCCTCCGACACCTGGTTCACGTCGTCCTCCAGCTGCGACAGCTTGGCGCACTTCTTCTCCACCTGCGGCCCGCGGCGCGGCGGTAGCCCGTCAGCGCTCTGGCAGTGGCTGCACTGCGGCAGCAGCGCCGCGGCCGCCGGGCGGGGTAATCGGACCGCATCCCAGCGCTTCACGAGGCGATCATCGAAGCGGAGCTCGCCGCGGTTGTAGTAATCGCAAACGGAAGTGCTGCAAGGAGGGAGAACGCGTCAGCCCGGTGCGCAGCAGCGCGCGTGGGGAGCTAAAGCGAGTCTTCCGAAGAAGGGGGGGGCGCGCAGTAAGCTATTCGATGGGTCATTCATCACATCTAGATGCTGCAGCTAATCGTCCGGAGGCCCGGAAACGAAAGCTGTGCACAATCTTCGAGTTAACCGACATCGACATCGGCCGCTCAGCTAATCAGCGCGGGGGGTCAAAGCTCACGCACTCGCCGCGGGCAATCTTGGCTTCGATCTGGTCGAAGACCTCGTCCATCTGCGACGTACGCACGCGGCCGCTAAGTGTCGAATCATAACGGCAATCGGATCAAGTCTTGAAGCACCTCGGGCGCAGTAACCCCGAGCTGCGCAAGAGATCGTTTCAGCTCGGAATGTACGGGATATGATACCAGATGCAGAGAAGACTCACGTGGCGGCCCACGCAGTTGAGCTGGATAGCGCCCTGCGTGCGGGGCTGGGTGCAGTCCGGGCCGGGCCACGACTTATCGGTGCACGACATCTTTCGAAGTACTAGTTTTCTATGAACGATAACGCCGAAGACTTCGGCCGACGAACAAGGCTGAAATTGCGTACTCCCCAGGATACTCTCTCTCTCATCGAACTCTTCAAAAAGTTGAAGTCTAAGCACTGAGAAGCTTACATTAATTAACATCACAGAACATGCAGGACAGATGCAGCTCTACAGCTCGCCGCAGTCGGCAATGACAACGGCCTTCTTGGGGCGGTCCATGGGGCCGGTCGGGGAGCTCTCGATCTGCTTGATGATGTCCATCCCCTCGATGACCTTGCCGAAGACCACTGCGACCCCGGACGTGAGACGAAGAGGTGCATTAATTGGCCAGCTACAGATTCATATCTACAAGGCACGAAGTGGAGCTCACCGTGGCGGCCGTCGAGCCACTTGGTCTCGACGGTGGTAACGAAGAACTGGCTGCCGTTGGTGTTGGGGCCTGCGAACAAAGCACGACCATGTCAGCCTGCTCAAGCCTGGAGCCAGCGAACGAACATACCAGCGTTGGCCATGGAGAGGAGGCCAGGGCCAGTGTGCTTGAGGGTGAAGTTCTGCGAACGTACCCATGTCAGGCCACACGCCACATCATAGCTTTAAGAGGCATCCGTGGTCCGCTTGCCTCATCCTCGAACTTGTTGCCTGGGGGTTTTAGGGATTAGGACTTCATGATGCTGTGAAAAGTACGAGATACTATGATACACACCGTAGATGCTCTTCCCGCCGCGGCCATCACCGGAGGTGAAGTCGCCACCCTCTGCTCTAGTGTGTCAGCTACAATTGTCCTCCATCGCCTCCAAAAGACCTCAGTCAGGCGTACGGATCATGAAGTCCTGCGGCCAGGAAAGGGTCAATTAGAGATCAATTAGTAAGTCATGGGATCTCAGCAACGCACGGGGATCACACGGTGGAAGGCGCAGCCCTTGTAGCCGAAGCCTGCACAGGGCTGGTCAGGGCGTGACAGCTGCGAGCGCGCCCCAGCCCGGACGCGGACCCTTCTCGCCAGTGCAGAGGGCGCGGAAGTTCTCCGCGGTCCTGCAAGTCGCGCGTGAGGCCGAGCACGTACGCGGAAAGCGACTGGCTTTGGCGTACTTCGGCACCACATCGCCGAACAAGCCGAAGGTGACGCGGCCGGCCTTCTTGTCGCCGATCTGCGAGTGGCTACGTCAGGGGAAGAAAGGCTACGCGTAGCGCATGAACGCCATGCCTCGATGTCGAAGTAGACCTTGTTGGTCACCTTGGCTGCGAGCGGCAGAGTCAGCGGAGGATAGGCGCGGTGCGGCACGCGCAAGAGTGCAATGACCGGTGTCGGGCGTGAGGGCCGCGGCAGCAGCGAAGAAGCGGACATTGACGTTGCGAGTCGCTGGGAGGCCCCGTCAAAATCAAGACGAGACGGCCTGGATCGGCGTGGATCGATCATTGCTCACCGCGGCGAGCCTCGAAGACAGGGGCCGCGACGAACGAGCTCCGGCCGACAGAAGACGCGGATCCAGCGAACTCAGCCTTCGCCGAGCGGATCGCCTTCGCCGGAGCGCAGAGCGCCGAGGCCGACTGGGCGACACGGGCACCCGAGCGAGGAGCGGCGACGGTGGCGGCGACGAACATCCTGCGCGCGCGCGAGAGGTTGGCGGCGCCCCGGCTTCGCTGCAGTACTCTGGAGGTGAGCACCTGCTTCGATTCGATCTGCTGCGTACCCCGGCAGCCGGTCTGCGACGGTCTGCGACGGTTTCGTCACAGCCCATGAACGCCTGCTTTGTCCAGGTCGTCGTGCCGCAGACCGCTCGCACCGCATTCTGCACCCCCAGCGCCCTCGCCAAGCTCAGGATTAGAGCGCCCTCGCGCCGGCCTCTGCGTACGTTCACGGCGACCCCGGCTAGCCCACGAGCTTCGATGAACGGTGCGTACCTTTTGCGCCGGTTGCGTTCGTGGGTCGGCGGGGATCGGCCTCTCCATGCAGTCAGCACGTGCAGCACGAGCACGGTTTCGCAAATGCATCCGTCGCAGCGCAGATTCGATAGCCATGGCCAGCGCACGCGCAGGACGCTGACCACCGAGCGCAGGCGCCAGCGGCAACGGCACGGGAAAGAAGAAGGAGAAGAACGTGCTCGGTGGAGACCTCGAGCGCTGCTGCTCGGACCCGCCGACCGGCTTCTACCGTGCGAACGCAATCCTCGCCATTCACGCGCGCGCGCACTCATTTCCCGACACTCTCGGCGCTCGCAGGGGACGGCTTCTGCGCCACGGGGCCGGACGATCTTGGCGTGCACGTCGTGGCCGCTCAGGTGACCGCGGAGTTCCTGGAGTTCACGAAGGCGCGGGGCAACGACCTCTCCACGCCCAGGCCCCAGTACAGATTCCCGGGCCTCAAGCCGGGCTCCCGCTGGTGCCTTTGCGCAAGTGCGTGTCCCCAATGCGATCCGGTGGTCCCCGTACCCGAGCAATCTGCATCGCTGATCATCGAATTCGAATCTCGCGCAGGCCGCTGGCAGGAGGCGCTGGAGGCCGGCGTGGCCCCGCCCGTCGTCCTGGCGGCCACGCACGAGAAGGCCCTGGAGTACACGCGCCTCGAGGACCTCAAGAAGCACGCCCTCGACGCCGAGCGATGAAACACTCACTGTACTGTATTAATATTAACGCGTCGATTAAAAACAATTCTAGAGCTGAGTGTTATAGGGGCGGCTGCACGAAGACGAACTCAGGGTGGGACCCCGCATCGTCCCCGCAGCTCGCGGCGCACGAAAAGACTGCGAGAACGCGCGCGCGTCAGCAGCGGGAACGGGCCGGGGTGCCGGGCGCGGGTCGGGCCGCACCCGTTACGGTGCCCCAGTCCATCCCATCCTCCAGAAGCGCCGTCGGGTTCGGGCTCCCCTCGGGAGAAGAAGAAGAGGAGGAGGCGGCGGCGGGGGGCGGCTCGAGGGCGGAGGCGAGGGCGTTGAGGTGCAGGAGCAGGGGGGGTACGAGCTGCAGCTCGGCCCGCCGCGGCCCGCCGCAGCGCTCGCAGGCGGGGACGGCCTCTGGGGGCGGAACGGGCCCGCTCGCCCAGAGGGGCGCCGCGGTCCCGCTCAGGTACCGGAGGGCCTGCTCCGGGCTCCGCCCCATCCGTTTCTGGAACCGAAGCATCGCCCTCTGCTCGCCCTCCGCCCGCTCGTACCCCTCCGGGTCGCCCCCGCCCCCGCCCTCGGCCCCCGTGGGGGTACCGGGTCCCTCGTCCCCCGCCGCCTCCCGCCTCCTGTACTCCTCGTAGAGCTCGCGCGCGTGCGCCAGCTCGGCCTCCGGCGGCGCCTCCGCCTCCGCGGGGGGCTCGTAGTCCACCTCCATGTAGTGAGGCGCCAGGTGCACGCCCCACCGCGTCTCTGCCGCGCCGCTCAGCAGGCGCCGCATCGTTTGTTTTGTTCTTCGGCGGCGCACGCTCGTGCTGGGGCTTGGGCCGCGCGGCGGCGGTCGCATCGGGCCCTTGCGAGGAGCGCTGCTGGGACTTGGGCGGGGCGGATGCCTTCGGCCTCGCAGCCTTCTCCTCTAGCGCCAGCTCCCGCATCCGGATCAGCTCGTCGAGATCTGAGGCGCAAGGTAAGCCGGGAACGCGCGCGAGAGACGGCGGCTCGCGCGGGGCGCGCGCGCCGGCGGTCGGGACGGGCGCTGCGGTGCTGGGACACCACGCCGAGCCCTCCTCTGGCACGTCGTCCCACATCGCCTCTCCGAACTCGCCTACGGCCTTGGCGGGCTCGCTCGGCGCCATCGGGACCGGCTCCGGCGGGGGAGGCTTCTTCTTCTCGGCCGCCTCCGCGGCCAGCGCGGAGGCGCTTGCGCCTTCCTGCGAGCGCAACGCCTTCCATCTGCGGCGGCTCAGCCGCGACGCGGCGCGCACGCGCGCGGCGAATCGCACCCGCGGGAGGACCCGCTGCACTTCGGCTTCGGGCAGCAGAAGACGTGCAGGGCGCGCTGGTGAGCGCGCGCCGGAGCCAGCGGCGCGTACGCCTGTACCACAAGGAACGTGGGGCCGCCGCACTCGCCGCACCGCACGTCGCCCTCTGCGGGCGCTGGCCCGAGCCAGATCTGCGCCGTGCACACCGATGAGCCGGCGCGAGAGAAACGCTCTGCACTAGCGCTCAGCTAAACGTGAGCGCGCGAGCGCGCACCGGCCAGCCGCCGAACTTCGACTCGTACGCGTCGCTGTCCTCCTCGATCTCGCTGCTCACGAAGCCGAGAACAACGGAATCTTCAGCAGCCATGGCGCGGCACTGCAAGCCTCAGATCGCTCGAGCTAGGCCGCCGCCGCCGCACCAGCCGGATACAGTATTTTGGCGATGAGGTCCTCGCGGGGCGCTGCCCTCCTGGGCATCCTAGCGCTCGCGCACGTCGGTAAATGCCTCATTGGTGCCGTTTGCTTCGCTTCCGACCCTTAGCGCTGACTGCCGGGCGCGCAGCGCTGGGCGCCCTCAACAGCGCCCCGACGACGGGCGGGCGCGTCTTCGTGACTGGCATTTTCGAGGGGCTGACCTCCAAGTCGGCCGTGCGCGTCACCGTCGGAGGCGCCCCGTGCCTGCATCCCTACGCAGTAGTTCCCGGCGCTGAGCTGTCGTGCACCATCGGCGAGGGCGTCGGCGCGGGCCTCGATGTCGTGATACAGGACATCGAGAGCGGCGCGAAGCACGTGGCGAAGGGCGCGTTCGCGTACGATGGTGCCCGGCCCGATCGCCCTTCCCGCGCAGCCCGCCCGCTTAGCTAAGCGGCCGCCGGCAGCGCCCGTCGTGCACAGCACGTCGTTCGCGCCTCCGGTCGGCGGCCACATCACGATCCGCGGAGAGAACTTCGGCGCTGTGGGCACCCCCGTGGACGTGACCGTCGGCGGGAAGAAGTGCACGGACGCCACCGTGACGGTCCCGCACCGCGAGATCGCTTGCCACCTGGAGGCCGGCAAGGGAGCGAACATCGACGTCGACGTGCAAGTCGGCGGCCAGGGCTCCGGCCCCTCGGGCTACGGAAAGCTTAGCTACTTCGGTGAGGCCCGCCGCGCCGCGTGGGCTGGCCAGCGGGCGCTCACGGCGCCGCCGCAGTGCCCTGGGCGATCATTACCACGATCAACCCGCCGACGGACGACGTCCGGAAGGTCGCGGCCGTACCCGGCTGGCAGGCGGGCACTCCCCGTCCCACCCCTCCCCTCCCTTCCGACCTGCGAGACGACGCCGCGCCCCGCCGCGCCGCGCGCAGATCGTGGTCGTCGCGGACAAGAAGACGCCGAAGAACTGGTCGCTGCCCGAGTACCCCAACGTCCACTTCCTCTCCGTGGAGGACCAGGAGAAGCTCCCCTACGCGACGCGGAAGCTTCTCCCGTGGAACACGTACATGCGCAAGAACGTCGGCTACCTGTACGCCATCGAGCGCGGCGCCACAGTCGTCTACGAGACCGACGACGACAACGCGCTCCTCCAGGCCCGCCGTTTCGAATCTTCGTGTTTGTACCCCCCAATCTGATCCGATCCTCTTCGCAGGACCACGTGCCCGTCATCGAGGAGACCGCGCACGTCGCGACCCTCGAGCCCTGCAACCCCGCCGGCCCCGACGCCCAGGCGCGCGCGTACCCCCCTCCCTGCTTTCTCGCGCCGCCGCCGCCGCCGGCCCTGACTCGATCCCCCCACCAGCCCGTCGTAAACCCGTACGCGTACTTCGGACACCGGGACATCTGGCCGCGGGGGTACCCCCTGCAGCACCTCGGCACGCAGGACCTCACCTGCACGCGCCGCTCGGCCCCCCTGCACGCCCCGGGCGCCCCCAGGGTGCCCCTACCTCCTCCTTCCTCTACCTCCCCATCACCCCGCCTTAATCATGTACCCCCCCGCCAGGTCTCTGTACCCGTCCAGCAGTACCTCGCGGACGCGGACCCGGACCTGGACGCCGTCTTCCGCCTGGTGAAGCCCAAGCTCGTGGGCCACATCCACTTCGCCAAGCGCGACCCAGTCGCCGTCCGCCGCGGCCTCATGGTGGTGCGCGGGACGGGGGATTCTTGCTTTTAAACGCGTTCTTACGAAACGATGCAATATGCAATATCTGAGATATCTTACCGCCCTGCAGCCGTACAACACGCAGAACACGGTGACGCTGTACCAGGCCTTCTGGGGCCTCTGGATGCCCACCTCCGTCAACTGGCGCGTTTATCCAATCGAACACACACGCGTCTTCCTGCCTGTACCCCCTAATTCTGAGCATGTACCCCCTGCAGGCGCGTCTCGGACATCTGGCGCGGCTACGTGGCGCAGGCGATCCTCTGGCGCCTCGGCGCCCGCCTCGCCTTTGGGCACGCCACCGCCGTGCAGGTGCCCCTCCCGGCCCTTCCCGAAGGCTGAACATTCTATGAAGGGGAACGCATGTGGGAAAGATAATGCCCCTCCCTTAGTTTTAGGGTTCGACCGAAGGGAATTAGAAAGGGAAGGGGAGGGGCCTGGATGGAAGGCTGAGCCCGTGCAGGTCCGCAACCCGCACAGCTACCTCCACGACTTCGAGGAGGAGATGCAGCTCTACCTCGAGGCCGGTACCCCCCTTTCAGCTCCCCTCCCCCCCCCTCCCCAAAGGCTCAGCCGCCGCCGTCACGCGCAGGGAAGCTCGTTGAGTTCCTGCGGGGCTGGGAGCCCTCGGAGAAGGCGGCGGGGAGCGTCAAGGCGATGATGGTCGAGCTGGGGGACGCCCTCCTTGCCCGCAAGCACTGGAGCGAGCTCGACGCCAACATCACCCGCTCCTTCGCCGCGGTACCCCGCGCTCTCCTTCTAAAAATAGACTCGAGCGGTACCCCGTCGCCTTCTCCCGCTGAGGATCGCGCGCAGGACCTCGAGGCGGTGGGGTACCGCTTCCCCCTCGTGCCGAAAGCCCCCGCGGCGCCGGCGCGCCCTTCCTGCGGCGGCGCGGCCCCTTACGTCTCCTTCGCCGCCGCCGCCCTGCCCGGCGTCGACTCCGCTGCCCTTCAGGTGCGGGCGCCCGCCAGCGCGCCCTCCTTCGTTCTCTGAACCCGCTGCAGGCCTTCGCGGACCACCTGGACGCCCTTGTCTCCCGGCACGGCGTCGCCGCCGAGCTGGTCCTCGCCGTCGCCCCGGGACCCGACGCCATCGCCGGGCTCGTCCTCCCCTCCTCCCTCCCCGTCCGCTTCGTCCGCCTCGCCGGCCCCGTGGACGAGGCTCGCGCCCGCGAGGCGGCGGTCCGCGCGGCGGCCGGCGAGTGGGTCCTCCCCCTTGAGCCCGCGGTCGCCCTCCCCGAGGACCTGGGGCGCCTACTCGGCCAGCGCCGCCTGAAGGCCAACGCGACCTACTCCCTCCCAGTCGTGCCCCTCCCCGCCGGCTCCCTCCCCGCCGACGCCCCGCGCTCCGCCGTCCTCGATGCTTGCTCGCGCTCCGCCCCCGCCTCCGCCTCCTCCTCATCCCTCGCCGGCGCGCCCCTCGGCTCCGCCGCCGACCAGTTCGGCGCGGCCTCCGGCCCCGCGAAGGCCGAGTTCTCCCGCCTCCCCTACGCCTTCGCCGTCTGCCGGCTGCCCGTCCCCGGCGCGGCCGACCGCGCGGCCCTTCTCGAGCAGCGCGCCGCCCTCCGTCTCGCGCCCCTCGCCTCCGAGCTCCACTCCTGCTAGCCGCGCGCCGGCGCCCTATGTTCGCGCCCCGACTCCGCGCGCGCGCCGGGGCCGAGGTTCCCTTGCTCGGACCCGCGCCCGCCCGCGCTCAGCGACTGCCGCAGTGCCTTTTTATTGAATGCGTACGTAGCTACCATAGTATGACTTAATGAGCCCGGGGCCCGGGGCCGGCCACGTGCATGCATATGTGCACGCCGCGGCCGTACGCGTGTGCCACCGTGGCCGCCGGGCACTACCGTAGTACGGTGAGCCTCGGAGAATCGAACGTACTACCGTAGTACGGTAGAGAGTCTGGGGCAGTCGCAGCGCTAGCTAGCGCTAGCGCAGCTGCAACGCTAGCGCAGCTGCAGCGCTAGCTAGCTCTATAGCTAGCGCTAGCGCCAGCTATATAGCTCAGCGGCTAGCTGCAGTTCGTCGAGGTGGGAAGGTCTACCCCCCCTGGCCCGCCCCCCCCCCCCGTATTTGAAGTTGTCAACGACCGTCGGACAAGCGATGCTCGCGAGGGCGGGAACGGCGACCGGAGCGCGGAAGAGCGTGAATCTGCCGCCGCATGGAGGCCGAGGCGGCGAGGAGGACCTGGAGAAGCAGTGTGCGTGCTCTGTGCCTGCGCTAAGCGGCTAGGCTAACCGCGGCAACCTGCGCTCGTCTCCGGCCTCCGCAGACATCTACAACCTACAGTGAGTCTCTCCCTTCCACGTAGCCGTTGTCCGCACTCCTGACGCCGAGCCCGCAGACAGCAGATGTACGTGCCTGTTCGAGTGGGCCCGGGGCGTCTCGCTGACTAGCTTCGGCCTCTCTGCGCTCACGCAGCTACTTTCTTGAGCTTGAGCTCCGGTTCCTGTGTGTTCCCAGACCACAGCGTCACTCTGCTGTGCTGACGCTGTTCGCAGGCGGGAGCGCGGCGGCGCTGGCGGCAACGCGTCGTCGAAAGGTGTGGGGGTTTGTATATCTGGCCCCCTATAGAAGTTTTCAGAGATGCGGAGCAGAGAACGATGCACCTGGCGGAATGGTGAAGTCCAGCCACTTCGAGCTCCAGATGAAGGAGCAGCTCTCGGTCAGCGGCCGATCGTTAGCTAGATCATTGACTCATCCTGATTTGATCGCATTCTCTTGCAGGCTATGCAGGCGAAGATGGATTCTCTCCAGGAGGAGGCTCTCGCAGCCCAGTACGCGATGCAGCAGCTGACAGACGAGCGCAACGAGGCACGCCGCCAGCTGCAGACCATGAAGCGGAATATGGAAGACGACAAGAAGAAGGTAATCTCGGAACTCGTTCAGGTTGCACAGGAGGTGCGGTGTCTGGACAGGTTTCTCTGCACCTCTTCTTCTAACTTTCAACAACAGAACAAGCTTCTCAAGGCGGAGCTCGACAAGTTGACGGCGACCGATGGGAAGCTCCGCAGGCTGGAGCAGGACAATGCGAGGCTCACACAGGACAACAATGCTTTCCAAGTTGAGAAAAGAAAGCTGTACTCCGAGCTTGACAGTTTCAAGAACCACAATGCTGCCTTCAGCGTTCGGGTATTCGTTTGGAGTTGCTCTTCCTGATTTAAAAATTATGTTGACCCCCTCCAGATCGACGAGCTCACCCGTCAGCTGGCGGAGAAGAGCAGCGAGGCAGCAAGGCTGAAGGCAACTCTTGACGAGCGTGAGAAGAATGCACGGGCTGGTGATCTCAGCGAAATGCAGGAGCAGGATCTCATGGTATGAGTTTAAATGAGTTGTGTTAATGAGACTCTTCGGAATATCTGGACTCATGCTATCGTCACAGGACAAGAACCGCGAGCTGTCTGCAAACAACGAGGTTCTCAAGCAGCAGTTGGCGACTGTTCAGAACAGCATGAAAAAGCTTACTGAGGAGATGAACGACAAGCTTTCGAAGCTGGAGAAGGAGAAGAAGGACATGGCCGCTCAGCTGGAGAAAATCAAAAAGGGTGAGTCGAACATCAGTACCATTCTACGTCCTGGTCCAGTGTCCAATGTACTCTGTTCTGCAGGGATCCAGCAGGAGAACGATTCCGATCAAGGGAAGTACATCAGCAGTGTGGCCAGTGCTACCACACATGCGGAGGTGTGCTGACAAATGCATTGAGATTGTTGCATTGCGCGCAATGACCCCACGATTTTGCAGACGAACAAGAATCTCGTTATCAAGAACAAGCAGCTTGAGGATCGCTTGGAGAAGAGCGAGATTCTGTTGCGTGAGGCGCACGAGAAGCTCAAGGCTGCTCTTGACGTGCGTCCCAATGTATTTCAAATCGTTTTGTCTTCTGACGGCAAGACTAGCGGAGGGCATACCTGGAGCAGCACCTGTCGTATATGGAGGACGAGCACCGCAAGGATCTTAGCCGGATGCAGGAGCTCGACACTCTGAACATGGTGCAATATCCTGTCTGGCTCTGTACATGTAACTATCGCTTACACGCTTTGGCAGGAACTCTACAATCAGAACCTGGAGGCGCAGTCCAGGCTAGAGCAATTTACTCGCGAGAAGGCTGAGATGGAGCAGCACCTTGCTTCACACCGGGAACAGTCTGTGCGGCACAGGGTGCGCTTGTGTTCATCCTTTGTCAGGTTTTGTGCTTCCAATTGAGCATTTTTTGGGTTCGCAGGCCATGATTCGTCAGCTCAAGTCGAAGCTGCAAGTCTCTGCGTACGTGTTTTTAATGCACTCCAAATTTTGCCCAACGTCACAATGATCCTCCGCTCTCAGGGGCGCGTCTGCTGCAGAGTTCCAAGCCCTGATGATGTCGAACCAGAAGGTTGCCGACTCGCTTCACCGGATGATGAGCAAGGTGCCTTTAGGCCTCGTAGTGTGATGTTTATGTCTTTCTAAGGTGTGCATGGTGCCATCAGATTCCACTCGATGTTGATCCTCAGGAGGTCCGTCATCATCCTGCTTGCTCTGTATATTTCAAAAAAATACGCAGTCCTCTTGACCCCCCTCTCTGCAGGTCGACTACATGGAGCCCGAAGGCAACTATGGCCACGTGCATGCTGGTGTCAGTGCCCCGCGGGGCCACCCCTCGCCCTCCCACGGCAATGCGCCAGCCCCCAAGCATTGATGTGCCGTGATGAGTCTGTGGCATATATTCATACGTTCTGATACGCGGCGGATCGTGCAGCCTAGCCGCATGCAAATCTATATTTACGTAAACTATTTCCGATCGATATCCGGATATCGATCCGGTACAGCCACGAGGGCCCCTTTCACCAGTACTAGTACCCCCCTCGACGCACTGGCCATCTTCCGCGCGTAGAGGAGGCGCCTGGCTCAATCACCAGGATGCTCGCTGTTGTCGGTGAGAGCGTCCCCCGCGCCCCCGCCGATGCGCCGGCTGACCGTCGCGCAGGGCGCGTCCGCGCCGCCGCTACGTCAACGGCGGCGGCGCAAGCGATCGGCGCCTTGCGGATGCATGCGACTGCTGCGTCGTCTTCGGCAGCAGCAGCACCTCAGCGCCCGGCGCTAGTGCACAGAGTCACGCCAGAGATGGTCGAGGCTCTCGGCCCCGCGGCGGCGGCGGTCTATTCACTTGAGAACGCGTCGAACAAGCAGAGGATCAAGTACCGCATGCATGAGCTCATGGAGAAGTTCCAGCGCCGCCCAGGCGACACCGGCAGCTCGGAAGTGCAGAGTACGCTGCCGCCGCTACCAGCGATTGCGTAGCTCACGCCGCGCCAGTCGCTGTTCTCACGGCACGCATCGAGAATCTTATGGGTCACATTCGTGCGAATAAGAAGGACGTGCACACCCGGTGCGGTTCTTGTGCTCCCGGCCCCCTTCGTCTTCTTCTCAATCCAGACGCAATAGATACGGTCTGGAGCAGCTTATCAGTCAGAGGAGACGTCTCATGCTCTACCTCAAGCGCAAAGATGTAGAAAAGTACAAGGAAGTCGTCCGTGAGGTGAGTTTCGTGTTCATTCCCCTCCCAACAAAACTTGACTTCGCATGCGATTAGCTCAACTTGCGGCCCGTGTAACTCTTTAGCGCTTCGTTGATATTTTTTTTCCAGCAATATTATATCCATTCTTCATGCATGCTTGAGCGGGCGGGGTAGTAGTGTGGGAGGGGAACCCAGGCACGATCGAGAGTTTACCACGAGTTCGACAACATGCATGCAGAGATCGACTCGACTAGCTTATACATAGTACGGCTGGAGGATCTAACAATAGTCTATACGAACACGTCCATCTCTGGCCTCTGGTAGCAGTTTCTCGGGTCGTCCTCCATCCGGGGATATGCAGGGACCAAACCATCCTGGGGCAGAAAATTAGAATATTCCCCGAGGAATACTGAAGCACATGCACACCTGAGAGCCGATGTACAAGTTGTTGAAGATCTTCCAGTAGACCTCGCGGACTCGCCTTGCAGGGTGGAACAAGCCCTAAGGCGAGGGTGAGCTGCTGAAGACAAGACGGGAGGGTACAAAACCACACCTGAACAGCGTACTGCAACACGCGGGTTGGCCCAAGTGCGATTCTGCAAGACTCGATAGCCTCTTGGACGGCATTAATCACGTGTGGGCTTGTTTCGAAAATGTTGGGGAAGACGAAGTTGAGAAGGTGCGTGAGAGCATCCTCGCATCCAAGGCCAGCAACACCAAGGCCGATGTCTGCAAATGCGTCACCAAAAGAACCGAGAAAATGCCCAAGCTTCAGGCAAGAAAACGCACGCTTGACGACTGTCGACGCAGTCTGCCGGTGGACAAGGTCACGATCCATGAGCGCATCCTCCAGCAGGGGTGTGACAGCATAAATGTAGTCCTTGCCCATCTCACCAATGTACTCGAACAGGAAAGAAAGTGCCTGGAAAGACGGTGAGACGAAGACCACAGATCCGAGCAGGCATGGGTCGTACCTTGAGGACACCGTTCTGCACATTGAGCTCCGGCACACGGTACTCGTTCATGAGTGCAGGAAGGACAGTGAACGGAGAGCAAGTCTCAGCGACGATGGCAATGGCGACCGTTGTGCAGACACGGTTCTGGCGCTCCTGGACCTTGAGATTGTTCAATAGCGTAGCAAGCACGTCCTGAGGACCGATGGCCTTCGCAATGTAGCCGAACGTGTTGACAGTGGCACGGCGGATGCCCTTCTTGTGTGCCTTCAGCATCTCAAGGAGCTCGAAGCAGATACGCATCCTGTCAAGCGATAAGCATTCTTTGAAGAGCAAAATGCAATGCGAATGATCATACCACTCGCGTGCAGACACGAACTCAGCACCACGATCAGCAATGCGCCCAACGAGGTCGATGCAGTTCTCCTGCACTTTCTCATGCCGATTCTTCAGAATCGGGGTGAGACGGGGCAGCAGGTCCTGCGGTTCCGTGTAAGAATACAAGATTATCAACATTAGGATCGTTTTGCAAACCTTGATCGGAGGAGTCATCTTGGACATACCAATCACGTTCACAATCGCCTTCAAGCCGCCCAGAATGGAGCCCAGCACCTCGGGGTACTCCTCGCCAAGATACTCGTAGAGCACAATGCCCAGATGCCCCATAAGTGCCTCTTCCTCGCAGGTCTTCATGACGACAGCGATACGAGCAATGAGGTCTGCAGCCTGCTGCCGGACTTTGGCAGACTTGTTGTTCAACCGCCACTTGATGGTACCGCAAATCTGAGGGAGGTACGGCTTCGACCGCTTGTTCAGGGCGTTGATGACAGTTCCGAACCCTGCAAAAAGCTTGATGAGCATGGAACGATCGCAGAAGTGAAGAAATTAACACACCATTCAGGAGCACAGTTGTGTCATCGGATGTCTGCTCCTGGAAGGCGTACAGGATACCATCGATGAGAAGCTCCTCCAGGCGTGGGTCGATGTCCGAGACACCCAGCTCGGCCACAATCTTCTCGATCGTCTCCATGACCATCTTCCGGTATGGCTCTGCCTCGTCCTTGAGGTCCTCAACAACACGGCCGATGATGACGGAGCCCCCGCACTTCTTCGCGAGCTCCACCGTCGTTTCGACAAGCTGCTTGTAGTTGCGCTTGTCAAGCGCCATGCGCCGGACCCAGAAGTTCCTGAAGAACTCGGGCAGAATCTCCTGCTTGACGTACTCGGGGTCAACACCCTCTGTGCCGACGCATTGCTTGACGACCTTGAGCACAATCTTCTTCATCTCCTCATCAGGAGTCTGAAGAAGAGAATGAGCAACCATAAATCTCATAGAAGAGGGTGCTGCGGCACACGCACCATGAACTCGCGGATGAGGATGATCATGACTTCCTTCGTGTAGTAGTTGGCGTACTCGGCATCCATGAGGGGGATGATGTAGCCAATGGCCTTCAGATAGGCAGCAAGAACCTTGCCACGGAGCTGACGAATGCCCTTCCAGAGGGGCTTGAGCACCGAGTCGAAGGATTCGATACCGTAGGGAGCCGCGGCCTCGGCGAGGGCAGCAAGCGCCAGGGCGCAAATGGTCTTGACCTTCGATTGCTCATCCTGTTTGTGAACGTCAGCAGACGCACATTGGACGTGCTATGGAGTGGAGTGGACGTACATTGAGACCCTCCTCAATAATCTCCACCAGGCTCTTCAAGTGTGGCAGAACGGCACAGCCCATGAGGATGGCAATCTGCTGCACGATCTTGATACCGGTGTGGCGAGCTTGCCACGACTTCTTGGACTTGCAGACGGCCTTCAGGAAGGGCAGCAGAGACGGAATGCCGAGGGCAGATGCCACAACAGCGAAGGCACGAGCCGTCGTGTTGCGCACGTACTCGTCGACGTTGTCAATATCCGGACGCATAGTGGCAATCATTGTTGCGAGACCAGCAGCCTTGGCCAGGTTGGAAATGATCTCACGGCCCTCCACACGCGCGTAGTAGTCCTCATCGATAAGCAGCGGCTCAATCACGACCTGAAAAGCTGTCAAATGAAGCTCTGCTTGGAACTACAAGCGATAATCAGTGCACGCACGAGAATCTTGTGGACGTAGGGCCGGACAAGGTCATCGAGCTTGTAGAGGATACGGTCAATAACCTTCACAAGCAGATGGCGCTCATGGTCTTCCAGGGTCGGAGACATGAGGAGCGGAAGAATCTGATTGAACAGGGGCCCGGCGCCGAAATCCCGAGCCTTCTCAGTGAGCTGCCGGAGTGCTTGCTTGCGCATCTGCGGTGTCCCGTTCTTGACCTGCAAGCATCCACATCAGGCAAGTGAAGTGGAGGACGAAGTCTCGGACAGCAGCGAACCCTGAGCAGCAGCTTCATGATCTTGCGCTCCTTGGCCTCTTGCTCAGTGAGCTCACTCTCGTCCTTCTCAGTGAGAAGGGCCCCGAAATACTGGTAGTCTTCAGGCTTGACGAAAGGCAGCTCAGCGTTCTGGGGCGTCTGCTGCACATCTGCCGAGGTAGGGTTAAGCACGGAGCCAAAACTGCCCAGGACAAAACATCACGAGCGTACCCATACCCATCTTGCCCGCCGAGAAGCCTTCCGAGTCCGGAACGTGGTACATCGGGGTCGCGCCAACGGCCAGCGGAGTAGGAGTAGCCATCAGCTTTCGTGCAGGGGTCCGAATAGGCACATAGCTGGCGGGGGGCTGCAGGGGCTGTATTAGCGCAAAGAAAGAACCCGGCAAGAAGAATAATAACACGCACATCGAGAAGCTTGTAGCCCTCCTTCGGAAGAATGGCGTCGATCTCCTCATCGGTCATGGGCCGGTTGCGATCGTCAATCTCGATGCCGAAACCGGGGGTCATCCCTCCAGCGAGATGGCCAGGAGTGGGTGTCATCAGGCCTGCCGCGCCCCTGCAGACACGTTCGAAACTTCGCTTAAAGAGGACGATTGGAACGGAAAGCTCACATTGGAGTCATGGCGGGGGTCAGCCCAGCTGCCATCGCAGGTGTTTCATCCCACCTCGAACGCGTGCGCTTCGGAGTCTGCAGTGGAAGTTTAAACCTCAAAATTTGCCAGCGGGGCCGAACAAAAAGGGCGCACGGCATCGACACCAGTCTTGGGCGTCTCGTCCCAGGAGCTCTTCGAACCTGAACATAACAATTAGTGGAGAGAGCTTGGGAAGGGAACAGTTCCCCTACCGTCCATGCGTGCTGGAGTCTCGTCCCAGCGGTTCCGCTTGCCAGGGGCAGCACCCTCGGCGCGGACAGGGGTGTCCCACTCCCTGCACAAACCGTAATTGAGACAGGCGGTTTTGTCGGCACGAAGCACGCCACGCACTTCGCCTTGGATGACGAGGAAGGCTCCTGAGAGTCCCACTCGGAAGTCGGCTTCCTGCACGGAGCGCGTTTAGCTTAGGAGAACTCAGTTCAAAGGCCGCCACGTACGATTCGCCCTCGGCTCCTTGATCCCAGCGCTTCCGCTTCTTCTCGGCCGCCGGAGCCGCAGCTGCAGCTGGCGCGCCGCCCTCTGCCTTCTTCTTCTCCTCTTCCTTCTTCTTCTCCTGCAGCTTGCGCACGAGGTCCGCCTTATCCTTCTGGACAGATGCCTCCATCATGACGTCCTTGTACGAGCGAGCGTTCGCGTCGCCATCCTGAGGAGGGATAAGCTTCCGCCGGCACAGGACAACCACGTTGAAAGCAGCGACCTGGGCGAAAGGATCCGCACGCTCTGGGGAGATCATACGATTCCTCCGCTTTGCTTTGTACTCATCCTCGCGCTCAGCGATGGTCTGCTTCTTGTAGTCTGCGAATGGCTGCAGGCGGGCGTGAGCGACAAGGAAATCGAGTGCTTTGAAGCGAACGCACATCGATGTCGCCGCCCTGACGCGCAATCTCCTCAAAGAACTTCTTCTTCGCCTTGTCAGTCGGCTTCCTGTTACAGGGAGCCGAAAGTTCAGCGGCGGGGCGCTTGCGCGGAGGCGGAATGAGCGAAGAGCACTAACGCACCGAAGGTCCTCGCCCCCATCCTCATCGTCGTCGCCGCCGGGCGCAATGCTGGTCTCGTACTCCGCGCCTTCCGTGTACAGCTCCTTGTCGAAGTAGCCAGGCGCCGCGGTCATCGCGACCTGCATTCGCCGTAGAGAGAAGAGCCCCGTAAGTCGACAACAAAACCACGGGAGGGAGTGCGTTGCGCACTCGCTTGTGCTGCGGAACCTCGGGCGCTGCCTGCTTGAGGCCAGCTCGGATCGCTTGCGCGTCCTTAATCTCATCTTCAAGCGTTCTTTCCTTGTCCGCCATTGCTGAATATGTGCACGCTCCCCACTGAAGTATGGCCCGCCCACCGGCCGCAGGTCCTTCACAGAGACTGCGAGCAACGAGCGAACGACGATTCGCTGCCGCTGTCTCTGCTGCTGTCGCTGCTGTGACAGGGAAGTCGGCTTGTCGCTCGTACCCCCCTGCTTCACTTCAGACTCTTCTGACATAACGCTTGGGTCTCCGGCGAGCTGGACAGAGAACAGGAGCGTCACGATCAGCGTCGCGCATCTATCTGATCGCGCTCTCGACCAAGCTGGAGCTGCCCGTGCAGCGATAGATAAGCTAGCTGCCGGTACACGCCGCCTGCTTCACGAGCATGGTCGATGGAACTCCCGGCCCGCGCGAGGCGGTGCTCTCTTTGCGGCCGTCCTCGGATTCGCGCCCGCGCGCTTGGCGGGTCTCAGCGCGAGAGACGGACGTGGAGTCGGAGTCTGATGTGGATCTATGCTCGTGCGTCAGCGCTGCATGTGCCCGCGCATGGCATCACGCACAAATTTGAAAGCGCTGCCGCGCGCAGGCTTCCCGGATTGAAGCTGCATCTGATGAATCTCCGTAGCGACTACGATAGCGATGATGAGGACGCGTTCTCGGAACGGGCGCTCGCAGCTGCTCCTCGGGAGCCTTTCTTGCCTCCCCCTTCTGTGCTGGACGGCGCCCACTCCCGTGATGTGCGCTTTCCCTTCTCACAGGGTCAGCGCATTCTCAAAGTGCATTACGCAGGGTCTTCTCCCGGCCTCGGCCAGCCTGCTCTTCCAGAACAGGCAACAGGCGCTTCGTGGATACGAACGAGCTGCGGAGCTCTTCGCTGAACAGCACATGAGCTTTCAGCAGCAGTTATCAGAGAAGGACTCTATTAGGTGAGATCCGCTTTGGCTCCTTTGGAGCGAGCATTCACTCAATTGCGCTGTAGGCGAAAACAGATGGCTGAAACCATACAACGGTTACAAAATGAGCTTCTTCAGGAGGCCAGCGAAGGAAACAGGCAATTGACGTCCGTTCGAAAGGTGATTCTTGACATGCGGTTGAGGGTGTCCTTATCTACTTGACGGCTTGCTGATCTTCAACACTATCCAGACTATACAAGAGCAGCAGGAGCAAGCAAGAAGAGAAGACGAAGAGCGTGCCAGACAAGAAGCCCTTCGAAAAGCTGCCGAAGAAGCCGAAACACAGAGGAAAGCTCAAGAAGATGCAGCAAAGCAGCTAGCAGAGCAAAAGCTGCGTGAGGAGCAGGAGCAAGCCCGTGCCCAAGCAGCAGCGGCGGCGGCAGCACAAGCAGCACAAGCAACACAGTCAGCTTCTCAGTCGGCCACTGAGCCAGCAAATCCGGCCCCAGCGGCAGGACAGCCTGCTCCAGCACGATCAGGGCGCTCAAGAGCCATTCAAGAAGCAGAAGCACGTGCAACTGAGTTGCTGGCATTGAAACAGCGAGCAGATGCTTGCAGCGATCGGTCGCTTAGACTAGATACGAAAAAGAGAATGAATACTTATGTGCAACAGATCTCCGGTTTGCTCTTGCATGCTCTGAGACATTCGTCGTGTGTTTCTGACTCCGAGCTGCTCTCTCGTGTGCTGCAGGCACCAGACAGCAAGTCGAAATCAAGGCATGTGCTTCTTTTTCTTTCAATTCTGTGATAATGACCCAGATCGCAGAGTCGTGAGATCGTCCAGCTTCTAGCAGAACGGACACGAATATCAGAAACAGCCTATGCTTTTGCCGTGATAGAACTGGCTGAGCGATTTGTGGTGCCTAGAGCTGTGTCGTTTCTCCCACAGTTTCGCACATATTCATTTCTGTGCTCGCAGGCTCAAGGTGAAGCCCAAGTAGAGGCCAATCAGAGCTCGGCATTTGCCATCGCAGCTGTTCTTGGCCAAGTTTCACAAGCGCACCCTATCGTTTTGGAGACTTTCCTGGCCCATTTGAACAAAGTGTGCCCTGTTTCGATCCCTCGATACGTACCCAAGCGTGAGGTGAGGCAGATAATACTCATGCGTCATTCGTTTTGTAAGGCATGCACAGGGTCAAACAAACGAGGCTTATCTTGAAGAGTGTGGGTATGCAAGAAGTGGGCAAGGATTCGAGGATGATGAATCGTATGCTCGCCGCATGTGTGGATACATTTCACTCCTCGGGGCTCTACTCCAGACGCAGTGCCAAGGTTGGTTACTGCCTCCAGACTGGTGCTCGTGAAAACTTAATGCCTTTCGCAGGGGCAGAGCCCTTCATTGGACGGGCTTGGGCTTGGCTGGCAGCTATCTGTAACCGAAAGCCAAAACGTATCACTTCAGATGTCATCGCTGCCTTTCTGAAGGTATTTTTTTATTATCATCACCGATCCTACGAATCTCACTAAAGTTTCGCAGGCTGCAGGCTTCTCTCTCAGCAACACATACAGGAGTCAATTCCGAAAACTCATGGTCGTCATCCAAGAGTCCTTGCTGCCTCTGATGGCTCAGCAAGGCGAAAACAGAGGCGGGGAGACACGGCTGCGGATGCTGGTTCAGGATTACATGCGGACTGGTCGCTTTGAAGAGCCAGAGGGCCGCCGGATGCCTGCAGTGAATGTCATAGTTGATTAGACAAATATGTGTTGAATGCAGTACAGTAATGACAGTCCCAATTCCAGCAATTACGATTACGACACCTTTGATCTGCGATTACGATTACGACGGCTTCAAGGCTTTGATCTGCGATAGGCTAGGGGCCTCACGTGATGACCTAGGCCTGCAGCTGCGCTGCCAATTGCAAGCTGCAGCTCAGCGGCCGGGCTGCCACTGAACGTTAGCCAGCTGCATGTGCAGGCGTCATGATCACGTCTTGTCACAATTGCAACGCGGCACAAAGCAAAGATCCGGTCCAACAGCTCGAGGCTCAAATATTAATCCCGGCATAGTGTCGAGATAGTGTGCATGAGGCCTTTTAGAGCATAACAGCAAAGAATGCAAATGTGTGCTGACATGCCGCCCCTTCAAGGCTTCCCGCTCGCTTGCCGTCTAGCAGCCCCAGTGCACTGCAGGCATGCACATGATGATTCGATGATCCATTTGACTTTCACACTGCGCTGCTCTCCTGGCCGCTTGCTCTCGCTGCGGTAAGCCCAACGCTTAGGTTCTGTTCTGCACATATTGCTGATAAGCGGCTTGCTGCGCCCCGAAATACTGTGCTTGTTGCGCCGCATCTGCAAGGCGTTAGCTTCGAAGCACGTGAATGCAAGGAAAAGTGCACACAGTACTGTGCCCACGCCGCTGCATGAGCAGCAGGGTCCGCAGGAGGCCCTCCCGCAGCAGACGCATCGGCTGCAGGCGCTGGAGCAGGAGCTCCTGGCTCCTCTACACGCCGCCGCTTGGAGAAATTTTCCTCGTCGTCTCGCTGCGCCTGGTCGCGGTAGAAGGCATCCGGATCTGGGACAGAACATCAGGGTCAAGCAGGCCGATGCCAGTTCCACCGAGCTAACCGGTCATGGCAAGATTCTCCTCTCCATATCTGTCGATAACCGCATTGACCGCCGTGACAACCTGCGCACAAAGCAAGCAATCAGCCAGAAGTTGGCCCAGCTAGCAAATGGTATGCACCTTCTCCGCATGGCGAACGATGCGGACGCGCGGATTCGGATCCTCGTAAGCCCAGCGCACGTTGAGAACCTGTCAAACAATCAGAGAATGCCATCGAGTCACAGTACATGCCTCGAACCTCATTCCCGTCTAGGCGTTGATCCATCATGGCCTCTCGGGCAAACTCGCATGAAGACCGCGACCTGTACTCCACGAACGCAATGCAGCGATCGGCGAATACTTTCACTGGAATGGGAACGGACGATTAGCACGCGCAATGAAAGTGTGGAGAAGGACGAACACTGAAGAATGTCGCCCCACTCCGTAAAATGGCGCCAGATGACCTCTTCCAGATCCTTGTTAGCGTATGCCTGGAGGCCGCCCAGGTACAAGGTCTTGTTGTCGCGGTTGAAGCACCCCACACCACCCATGTCCTCGCGGTCCGTTCTTTGTCGAACTCAGGCACGCAGGCAAAAACGCTGCCCAGTGAAAGAAACGCACGAGAATCGCTCACGACCAAAGATGTCTTTCGTGACCTCGAGCCGCTTGTCGTCGTCCTCATTTGGGAGCCGGTGCAAGAAAGGACAGTCCGCCCCCTGCGAAAGAGTCAGAATTCGAAAAACAAGAATGCATTTCGACGCACATAGATGCAGCGACCCTTCGCGAAGTGAAGGCAAATGAATGCGCCTTTCTTCGTGTTGCCGCGAGTCAACCCAGCGTCGGTGGCAATGCAGCAGCGCGTTGGTGCGAGTTTCCTACGAGGGCAGGTTTGCGATGAGAGAAAGCGATAAGAAGAAAAGCAGCGCACCGCTCCCGCTGCCTGTAGCTGTTGCCTCCCTGCCACCGCTCGTACCAGATGTTCCAGAAAGCACCCTCTGCAGACACGTTAGCGAGAACAACAAGCGAGCTGCGCAACTGCACGCACCTTCCTTTCCGCTTCCCGTAGCTAGTGCGATCATGCGAACCATTAGCACAGAGGCAGCGCAGGCGGGATGCGAGGACTGGCACCGATTGGCCTGTCGGTCTGCGGGGGGCGGGGAAGTCTACGTAAGGCGAGGGAGAAGGCGGAGAAACAAGCGGAGGGTGCACCTGAAGCCGCGCGGGGCGATCCTACGACGGAGCGCGGGCGGCAAGCGTCAGCACGGCGAGGAGGGGACCGCCTTGGCGGAACTGACCATGTAATCTTTCCGCTTGAGCCTATCAGGCTTAAGGGCGCCGTTGATGCGACTGCGGGTCTTCGGCTGCACGGGGCAAGAGGGCATCGTTCGACGAGCGAGAAACATCACGTACGCACAACTGGCGGCCGAGCGCACCTTCGCGCCGAACTCGCGATGGTGCGCCATGGTGGCCTCCGACAGGGGCGGGCCCTTCGGTGCGAGTGCAGTGAGTGCGGCGTCAGCTGCTGAGGGGAGGCGGGCGCACATCCGCAACCACGGGCTTCTTGTCGACACCGAGACGCTCCGCCATCTTCCCGCCTCTGCAGAGCGCAGGACAACCACGACGGGGCCACGAGCTGCTTTGCGTGTACCCCCTCGCGGCAGTGACTACTTTTGCCGTGCCGCTTCTCGCCCGCGAAGGAGCGCCCTGTAGCTAATCGGCAAGCCACTATTGCTAAACTGTATTAGTTAGCCGCTCTTGCAAATGGGCCTCTTTTCGTCGAAGGCCAGGTGCGCGGCCGCCGCGCAGCGCGCATCCGGCGCCCCTGCGCGGCGCCGTGTTTGCCTGTGGCTTAGCTTCACGCGCAGACCGGCAAAGATCCTGGTCGTTGGGCTGGACAACAGGTCTGCAGAGCCGCTTGCGCCCGCTAGCGCAGCCGAGTTAATCGCGCGCCTGCGCAGTGGCAAGTCGACAATCATCAACAAGTTCAAGCCCACGAAGGTATCCGCGCCGCGGCTATGAGCAACCGAAGTCTGACCCGTCGCGCAGAATTCAGTGCAAGAAGTTGTCCCAACCGTCGGCTTCCAGGTGGAGGAGTTCAGCAAGCACAAAATTACTTTTACAGCATTCGACATGTCAGGCCAGGGCCGGTGAGAAACGCCAGCCTGTTGGGAACGCGACTCCGAACTCAGAGCGGATCAGATACCGCGGGCTCTGGGAACATTACTACAAGGAGGCGCAGGCGATCATCTTTGTAATCGATTGTGCAGACAAGATTCGGATGTGTGTAGTGAAGGACGAGCTCGCACAGATGCTCAAACACCCAGGTTAGTTCAATCCTTCTCTCAACTGAACACAGTATCTGACGTGCAGCGCCATTGTATGCAGACATTGCTAGCTCGAAAATTGCGGTTCTTTTCTATGCAAACAAGATGGATCTTCCGAGCTCCTATGATCCGGTTGCTTGCGTGCAAGCCCTGGAGCTGGACAGGATACAGGACAGGCCATGGCACATCGTGTAAGTTCATCCGATGGGTTACAAAGCAGGATTCCCTAATCGCGCTTTCATGCAGGGCTAGCAATGCGCTCACGGGCGAGGGACTGGAGGAGGGTATCAACTGGCTCTCGGAGCGCCTTGCGAAGGGGTGATGTTAGTATTAGTGCCAAAGCGTAGGATGAATCGTACTGCAAATGCGAATACATTACGATAGTTTGTGCCTCAGGTCGCAGTGTACATCCCGGAGAGTCCCACACTTGTAGCCCGGACTGGCGATTTTAGTACGTGTCTGCTTGCATCCCTCACTACTGGGCTTAGGACTTCTGAGACGACGAAGCTAAGATTGGTCGTATTTGCAATTGACAGTAGGACCGTAGGACGGGCACCTGTCACAGTGTATACGTAGCTAACTACATGTACAACTGTAACTGGCCTGTAGGACACGTGCGTATACGTATACGGTGCTCGCGTGGAGGCACATTACTACTTAAGTTACTCTAGATCTCTTTACAAGTTGGGGGGCCGGGCGCCGGCCATGCGCATGCATGCACAGCTAGGGCCGCCGGGCCCGCGGCTCCGACCACTGCGGCCAGTTTGCTGGCGGGCTGGCCCAGTGGGCCCGAAGGGGGATGCCCATTACTCTCCTTAGGGGGCCCTGCCAAGCAGGGCCAGCTTGCAGTGCGGCCGCAGTGTACATTCCACACTTGTAGCCCGGACTTGCACATTAAACCTCGGCACACATTACAGTTCCGATCTATGAATTCATGTATTTTGCCTACATATATAAAACCTCGGCTAGACTACATCAACAAACGACTCAAGAACTACAGTGAAGCCATCCTTTCCTTAATGATGCGAAGCCTTTCACTGAGATCAGCAACATTGTCCTTGACACTAGCAACAACATCTGCAGGTGCCTTGTCTGTGAAGCCAGGAGAGTTGAGGCGCTTCTGGAGACCCTCGAGCTCTTTCTCGATCTTAGCAGCCTGCTTGGTGAGACGCTGCCGTTCCTTCTCGAGATCCACCATGCCCTTCAGCGGCAGGAATGCCTCCAGACCCTCGGCAACAACCAGAGGGACAGCCTCCTGTGTAGTAAGGTTTGCGCCGCAGTTCGGGCCAATGCCGACTTGAGAGTCATCGAGCTTCGCCAGAGACACGAGAACGCTCCTCTCAGCAGACAAGGCGCTGCACATGGCAGCATCCTGGACCTGCACTTCAGCGGCAATGCGCTTGCCTGGGGAAGGATTAGAAAATTCGATGCAATCAAGGAACTAAACGAACCAGGCTCCACATTGTACTCGGCCCGCGCATTTCGGATGGACCGAACCAGATTCTGAAGTGCCTCAAACTGTTCAAGGGCAGTGGAGTCCACAGGCAAGCCCCGAGCTGGCCATGCACCGACGATCTTCATGGCCATCTGGGTGAGTGCTAGAAGACTCTGGGAGATCACAATCACGAACCAGTGACGGCTCCTTCACCCCTGCAGCCCTGGGAAGGAAGCTCCAGATCTCCTCAGTGACGAAGGGCATGAAAGGGTGAAGAAGGCGCATCGATCTGAAAATACAAGAAATGAGCATACACACTCCCAGACTGGGCAGAACACAGACCGGTCAAGAACGTATACGAGAGTTGCCCGTGCCTGCTGCTTCGCCTTCGCATCTTGGCCATAGAGGCGTGTTTTGCTGCAAGCCAATTGAGATATGATTGAAGCAAAATATCACATAAAATCGGCACCTAGCCTCAATGAACCAGTCCGCAAACTCGGTCCAGAAGAAATCTGTGAAAGCATTCAGAAGCAAGCTCGAAGTGATGAATGCCAGTATCAGTCACATACCGTAGAGCGAGCGACCAGCCTCTCCCATGGACAGAGCATCGAGGTTCTCTGAAACCTCATCCACAAGCGTGTGCAGCCGTGAGATGATCCACCGCTCGGGCAGTGCGAGGCTATCAACATATTTCTTGTCGGTATGCTTCTCAATCAAAGCCTGGATCTCTGATAGCTCTTCCTGTGATGCCTTTGCCAAGTCGCTAAGAACAAAACGCCCTGCATTCCACATCTGCAGCATCCTGAGGTAAGCATTGCATTTGCATGAAAGGTGTCCGAGGTCAAACCTTGTTGGCAAAGTTGCGGTTCGACTCCACACGCTCGAGCGACAGGTTTACATCCTGTGGACATGTTCAGAAGAGAGAAACTGGCCTGAACAACAACACTGTGGCAGACCTGGCCAGGGGTGTTGGAGGTTGCAAGAGTGAAGCGCAGGGAGTCAGTGCCAAAGTCCTTCATGACATCCAGCGGATCGATAACGTTGCCGAGCGTCTTCGACATTTTGCGGCCCTGAGAATCACGAACAAGTCCGTGAAGGTAGACAATCTGCTCCCAAGTAAGTCCCAGCAAATGATATGAGAAGACCTCATGAACCTTGAAAGGAGACTTCCCCGTGAAATAGATGCCTGTCATAATCATCCTGGCAACCCAGAAGAACAGAATGTCGTAGCCAGTCTCCATAACAGCCGTTGGGTAGAAATAGAAATCCTCCGATTTCTCATTCGGCCAGCCGAGAGTAGAGAATGGCCACAGGCCAGAGGAGAACCAGGTATCGAGCACATCAGGATCCTGCTCCAGAACGACATCCTTGCCATACTTCTCCCTCGCCTTCTCGTAAGCTGCTTCCTCCGTGCGTGCAACGACGAAGGGCTCTTCGCCATCATCGCCTTTCTGACCCTTCACATACCACACAGGGATCCTGTGGCCCCACCAGAGCTGCCGCGAGATACACCAGTCCCGAATGTTCTCAAGCCAGTTGAAGTAAATCTTCTCGAAGCGCTCGGGCACAATCTTGATGTCACCAGTGCGAACAGCTTCCAAGGCAGGCTTGGCGAGGGGCTCCATGCGCACAAACCACTGAGTGCTGACCATCGGCTCGATCACCTCACCACCGCGCTGCGAGCGGGGAACCCTGGAGAAAACGAGATTATGCTCAAGTCAGCGACTGGCTCGACTCCTTCAAAAGGGGTGAGACTGCTAACCGAAGCGTATGAGGCTCAGTCTTGATCGTCAATCCAAGCTTCTCCATGTCAGCCCACAGCTCTTTGCGGACCTCAAAGCGCTCCTTCCCCGCGAATTTGCCTGCACAGGATCACTCAATACAACGAGCGATGCACTGGAAAGCTCGGGGGAAGAGATGAACCTCCATTTTCGTTCAGGGTGGCGTCCTTATTCATAATGTTGATGATGGGCAGGTTGTGCTTCTTGCCGATGTCATAGTCATTCGGGTCGTGGCCAGGTGTGATTTTCAGTGCGCCAGTGCCGAACTCGCGATCCACGTAGGTATCCGCAATCACAGGGATCTGAGTTTGCAGGGAACAATGAGCAAGGTTGCGAATTAGAAGAGGAAAGAAGGATGAAGCACCTCGCGGCCAATGAGAGGCACAACAAGCATCTTGCCGATGTACTTCTTGTACCGCGGGTCCTCAGGGTGAACAGCAACAGCTGTATCGCCAAGGATCGTCTCAGGGCGAGTGGTCGCAACCGGGATAAACTCGTCAGAGTCCTGAGGGAAACATAAGTTGCGAATTCGGTGCCTTCCTGGGATGCTTCATCAGACCTTCAGTGGGTACTTGAAGGTGTAGAGAGTGCCAGGTTCTTCCGAATATTCGACCTCTAGATCCGACACGGCAGTCTGGAGATTCGGCGACCAGTTGACGAGGTAGGTGGAACGATAGATGAGGCCGTCCTCATGAAGCCGAACGAATGACTCGATGACTGCCTCACTTAGGTCCTTATCAAGAGTGAACTTCTCCCTGCTCCAATCACAGGAGGCGCCAAGCCGGCGCAGCTGCCCGGTGATCGTTCCGCCATACCTGCGCGCGTGCAAAGTTGAGACTTCGAAAACAATATTTGATGCGGAAGATGGGATGCGAATGGGCGACTATCAACGCAAAAAATATCAGCTCTGTAGCAGAGATAGCACAGGTAGATATAACGCTGCTGCGGCTAAAGTTGAAATCACGCGCGGCGCACTTCTCTTTCCACTCCCACACGCGCTTGACGAACTCCTCCCGTCCGATTTCCTGGCGCTTGATCTTCTCCTCCGCCGCGAGCCAGCGCTCAACAAGAAGCTGTGTAGCTATACCGGCGTGGTCCGTGCCGGGGAGCCAGAGCGTCGGAGTGCCCTGCATGCGCTTGTATCTAACGCGCGCGCGCGTGAGGACTTCAGAGAGTCGGTGCGGGCAAGCAGGCACGAACCGCGTGAGAATGTCCTGGAGCGTCACAAACATGGCGTGACCCATGTGGAGCGCGCCGGTGACGTTGGGGGGCGGCATTGCGATCACATATGGCGCCTTGCTTGGGTCGGGGGTCGGGGTAAAGAAGCCGCTCTCCTCCCAGAACTTGTACAGGCGTTCCTCGACCGAGGAGGGGTCGAACGTACTCGGAATCTCGCTCCCAGGCGCAGCTGCTGGCCGCTCGGCATGAGCGCCAACGCAATCAAGACGCGAGATTGGCGCGCACCGCTGGGCTTGCTCTCCGCGACGTTCGATGCGCGCACATGAAGCGCATTCCTTCCCCAATCTAAAAACTCCGGGCGACGGCGCGGGCCGCTGAAGCACGCAACGCGCTGCTGGCGAGCCAGCGCCTTGCCGAGGAACTGCGAGCGCGTACGCACGGCGCTCTCGCTGTTGCTAGCTGCTGGCAGCGGTGCCGATGCGACGACAAACGGCCTCAGCGCAACCGGCATACGCTTCGCCGCTCCGGGCAGCACCGCCGGTCCGGCGAACGAGGTCGACATCCCAGCGATTGCGGCGCGCAGCGCGGCCGTGGCTGCGATCTTCTGGCCGAGCTTGGCGCGCAGCTGCAACGCAGCCTCCTGAACTAGACAAAATCTCTGGGGGTAGACGAGCTGGGCGCAATCGAGTCGGACGAGCGCACACGGCTGGCCGCGGCAGCTAGCGGTTGGGTTGTATGGAGCAGCGATCGATGCTGCTGCTAGCTATAGCCGGCCGACGCGTACGTCTTTGTGTCGTGGAAAGGAGAAGCAGCAGAATCACTTGGCTGAGTTGGTCAGCACTTCCAACCGGCCTGATAGTATAGCGGCTAGTACACCGCTTTAACACAGCGGAGATCCGGGTTCGATTCCCGGTCGGGCTATTGTCCCCGTAGCCTGCTTTTTTTTCTCGACTTCGCCCTCGAGCTTCAAGGCTTCTGCACTGGACCACTGGTTCGTGGCACCGTGGCACTGCACTGGACACTGGCATGGGCCATGGCCAGGCCTAGCTAGGGGTGCCACATGCATATGCAACGTCTATATATAGCTATAGCTAGCTAGGGGTGCCACGTGCGCATGCACATGTATATACGTACATGCCGGCCAGCTGTGGGCTCGAGCTTGAGCTTCAAGTTCAAGGCTTTTGCAGGCCTAGCCTGGACACTGGCATGGCAGGCCTAGCTAGCTGAAGGGGTGCCACGTGCACATCGGCACATCCGGAAAACGCAGTCACATTAATTTAGTCACATCTGTGCGCAAATACAGCCTCTTATACAGTGATGTGCCGCACGGTCGATAGCTTCTGCCTCTGCCTGATCTCGGAGAATGGTCTGCCTTCGAAAGTGTTCGCGGTCTGCTCTCCGAACAGCTTCCCGCACAGCTTCCTTTTCAGCCTCTGCTTCAGGCGAGAATGTGGCTTCGGGAACGACTTTGTCTTCGCAACTGTGGAGGACCGGTGGATTTGATACTCCTAGAGCCTGCGGCTGGCGATGCGGTCCAAGCTGTGCCTGATGAATTATGAGTGGGGTTATGAGTAATGAGTTATGAGTTTTGAGTTAGTTACTAAGTGATGCGCTTGGATTGCAATACCTGTCCCACTGAGAACCCTGCGAAAGAAATAGAGGGTGCACCAACAGCTTCCCGATAACGTGCACGAGCTTTATTCTGGACATGTCCTGACTGATAAGCATTATAAAATCATATTTTAAATCAATTCTAAGCACCTTCATCTCTTGATCAGAGCAAGCAGTTGTCAAGCATACAATGCACGCCGAGTGCCCACAAACCGTGCAGGTCACAGCCACTCCATCGTTAAGTTGCAGATCGTATGACTTGCCAAAAACCTGCTCGCGCAAAGCGTTCAGCGAAGCTCTGGCCACGTTTAGCAACAATAAGGAACGCACAGCTCCACAGATTGCGCATGCTCCATCGCCCTCGAGGGGGTCCTGCTGCACATAGAATACGTGCTCTTGCACGAACAAGCAATTCTGGAAGTTCGCCTGCCGCAAGTGCCTTTATGGTCAGTGAGCTGCAATTTGTTTTCCAAATGCAAGCAAGTCCACTCCCCCTCCACAGCACGCACCAAGGGTTTGCATCGATAAAAGGAGTCCCGCAGCTCCTTCTGCACTCGCGGCACTGTACTAGTTCCATCCACTCCGAGCGTGGCCCTAACTCGTTCTCGGGCACCGTCCGCAATCCCAGAGATGCAGCGTCGGCAGAACGCAGAGCGGCAAGCGGACTTCTCCGGACTACAACCTCCGTCGACGTCGCTGATGCCACATTTGCAGCTAATGACCACGGCGTGCCGGGATCGTGCGAAATCGAAGCTGCACGAGGAACATGTAGTCGAAAACAAATTCGAACTTTCGGAAAGATCTAGAGCAAAACATGCGCGTGCGATCAGATTGAAGAACGAGACTCTTTAGGAATGCAGGAACGTGCATGAAGACAGACTCCGAGAGACGTACGTGCAGCAGCGTCGTGCCCAACGCTCGACCAGTCGTGGAAGGCGAGCAAGGCGTGCTGGCACTGTAAGGTCATGGAACTCGGTGTTGCAACCGTTGAATTTCAAGGCTAGCGCTTGCATGCGCATGCAACGTTAACATGCACGGACAAGACTCGTTTTTTTTTCTCACATGCCCTGCGCATGCCCTCTGGCTTGGTTGCGCATGCCCTCTGGCTTCTGGCGTCCTCTCTCTCGATCGCGAGATCACATGAGCCTTTTGATCGCTCTCTCGAGATCACATGAGCCTCACACGCACACACTCTTTTCTGGATCTCGATCGCTCTTTAATTTGATATCGATCGCTCACACGCACTGGCCACATGCACACTGTGACAGCCACATGCCGGTGGGGCCGCGCGGCGGGCTCATGCCCAGCTGCAGCAGCTATATAGCTATAGCTATATATAGATATCTAGGCTCTGAGATCCGATGATGATCTCATGATCGATATATCAGACTGCGACTCGGCGATCCACTGATCGATATCATGAGTCACAGACTCCGACGGTCTGCCAGGCTGCGCATGCATATGCAGACCGGGCTGCCTAGGCCGCCCGGGCCTTCTTAGATCTCGAGACTCATATGCATCATGATTCAATGATTCTGATGTCGACACTGACAGTTGAGTGCATCTGGCAGCTGCAGCTGTGCATGCAGAGCCTCGGAGCCTTGTGATCACTGCGCTGCCTCTTTTTTTTGTTTGTCGTTTGGTTGCTAATAGTGTCTTACTAGCCTAGTATACTGTACATGAAGCTCATATTCTGACTAGCTATAGTAAAATAAACAGATCTGAGAAACTGTGCTTCTACATGACTCTACATCTGTGCGCCAGACACCAGTCCACAAAGCGATCAATAGCCCTGATCCTTGCACCCATATGATTCTCGGTCATCAGGCGTGAATGCCCAGATGTCGTTTGCTTGAACTGAGGACGCGGTCAGGTCAGCAGATTGGAGCAATGATTCAATTGGACATTGCTCACCGGAATACGTGTAGGCGCCAAAAAGAAGAATTTTGGGTCCGAGAAGCTCTGCTAGCACAAGAGAGTGCTTGTGTCTCTCAGATGGAGGTCCATAAGCTGGCTTATAGCGTCCTGTCTCGTCCTCTGCTCCCGCATCTGGTACTGGAGAGAGAGGAGCCCACACACCATACGTGCCTCCGCCTGCAGATTGCCTGTCAGCCAACTCAGATTCATGACCAGATCAGGAAACATACAGTGCTCATACAACCAGAGTTCCTTCGTGTCATTTGTGACACCAAATGATCCCCCAAAAAGGACCATCTTTGGATACTTTGTGTCAAGATGATAGGTCACAGTCGCATGATGATAAAGAGCTTTGGGCCGGTTCGAAGAGCCGGCTGCGGGTTGCTGCATGCGGTACCATACGCAGAGGTCTGCAAGAACTAATGATCAGTGAGTGAGACGAGGTTGTGACCCGAAAATGCACACCCAAGTCCAACATGTACAGTTCTGACGAGATTCTGCTTCCTGCAATATTCTCCGTTGTGTGCCCCCCATACACCAATACCTTTCTCTTGCCAATCACGGACATGGAAGCACCACTGACTTTCTTGACTGGGTATCGTGTGTCATTCAACGAGCAGCGGAGCTCTCTCCATCGATTAGACTCTGGAAAATGGGGTGAATTCTTGTGGAATTGTGGTTAAAAGGAAACAGGGGGCACCAATGTCGTACTCCCAAGTGTCATTCATTTCTGATGTGAAGCCTGAGCCCCGGCCACCAAAAATGATAATTTTGCCGCTGTCCAGTATGGCGGACGCATGTCCATGGCGAGGTGCTGGGAGGGGGCCATTGACCGGGTCATCTGCATTCCGAGGCCAGCGGCGGGTCCACGTCCCATTCTTCCGGTCGGTGGCTGTTCTTGGGTTAATCAACGAACACATGGATGAATCTTTGGTTACTCACTGAAGTTGTAGACCCATAGGTCGTTTTGCACAATGCGCAGCTGCACAGTGCTATTGGTTGCATCCCGCATTGTTGTGCCCTTCTCAGTCATCTCAAACTGTGTGGCCCTGTGCACGTTTTGTGTTAGGGTCAGCGTAGTTGAAGGGGGTGGTAAACAAAAGGTTGAAGGGGGTGGTATACGAACGACACATAGCCCAGATGACCACCAAAGACATACATTTGGTTGTTCCAGACAAGAGCTGAGTGGGAACCTCGCTTATAAGCCACGGTCTGCATCTCCTGATAGTAAGGCAATTGAGACAGTTCGCTCCATTCATCCGTTGCTGGAAAAGAGTTAATTTCTTTGAATGCGACCAATGAGCAAAACTTACTGAGGTCGTAGCACCAGATGTCATCCATTGTCCAACCGCCAAAAATGCACATCTTTGTCTTGTCAAGGACAACAGACGAGTGTCCACTGCGTGCTGGTGGCGTGTTTTTGGTTGTCATGCGTGTCCAAGAGTTTGTCTCTGCAATCCAAGTTACTGTCTCTTGAAAATTCGGCAGAAGAGAGGGAGCATCACATACGGGCATAGATCTCAGTTGTGAAAGGGCTCCCCTTGATTGGATTCTCGAATGAGTTCAGCGCAATATGAGTCTGGTAGATGCCCATACGACTGATCTTGTATGTGACAGAGTACAGTCCTCCAAAGACAAATTTGACAGTTGGAAAGTACTCTGCCGCACCACAAACCATGCGGACGAGAAACCTAAGCATGGATAGTGAGAAAAGAGCTCAAACATCTCTATGCCGGAAGTACGCACGTGTCCTTGCCATTATCTGTTGCAGGCCTTAGGTTTCCAAATGTGTCTCGTGTCTGAATAGTGAAGTTGCGCAGGATATTTACTCTCCCAGTTGCCAGCCCATCTCCAAATACCGAGCTTCCGATTCCGACAATATCTGCAATACAAGAATGAAGACTGCACACTTCAGTGTGGACGGGAGAAGAAAACTGACGCACTCGGCACAATTGTGACACGTCTGTCTGCTCCAACTTGAACAAGGCGTGCTGATGCTGGAATTGTTGCCGACTTGGAATCGAAAGCAGAACCGAATTCCTGAACAACAGATGCTGCTGTTGGGGCCACTGGAGATGCAGCGAGATCATCCAAAGCATTGTAGATCCGAAGGAGTGAAACGCCAGCTATTGTGGTGCGGTATTGAGCAAGATACGTGCCGTTTCTTCAGAACGAAGTGCCTCGGATCAGGTCTATGAGACAGAGAACGCGAAGCACGCAGAGGACCAACCGCATGTCCATGAAGTCTCCATAAAACACAGTGGGTGTTGAGGAATTCACAGGATAACTCATCACAAGAATTAAAAATTGCTCTCCGCCAATAATAATTGGTTGCCCCTGCAGCCACTTTAACTTCAATTCGACTTTCATGCGCTCATGCTCACCTCATTGTCGACTGCCACGATTCTGAATTGACCATACTCTCCAGCAGTGGAACCAGTCAGTCCAGTTCCGGTAAGAGCACTCAATAAAGGATTCATTTTGGGGGCTGCATTGGAAAAGTATTAAGTAAGAGCCCGAACGCCAACAAGGCAGGAGCATGCATACCAAACCCGAACAGTACCCCACTGGAGCTGTACAACTCAGAGCCATCAGTGTGCAGGTCGCCATTGGAGACTGCGGGAACTTGAGGCTTGAAACAAGAACTTGGAAGCAGTCATTGTGTTTACCTTCAAGAGAAGCCATTCCAGCAGTGGGGTAGTTCTTGGGCGTTGAGCATGTCAGACGAGTTGATGATATCCATGTTGCAGGCGAGACCTACGAATACAAGCAATTTCAAAAAGGCAGGACATATTTGACAAGGACGAAGGCAGATTGGACACACTTGGTCTCCAAACTGGTCGGAAGAGGACTGTCAGGAGATATAGAAAAGCGCACAAAGGCTTCACATGCACCTTGCATCGATTGATTCCGCCAGTTGCTCCGAAGTTTGTTCCAGTGACAGTGACCAGAAGGCCTCCTTCAAGGCGACCCACACCAGGGAAGACAGAAGTTACGATGGGTGCTCGAGAGCTGTCCCAAACATTCAGTGACACTGTTCCATTGCTGAACTGCTGGGCATTGAAGCTGATCTCAACCGCCAGATCCCCAGGCGTTTCCGCTGCTGGAGAAAAGCAGCGCAGCTGTGTTGTGCTCATAAAATCACACAGCCCAGCATCCGAGACCTTTTGAGATGGGTATCGATACCTTTACAGATAGATCAGTTTCAGTTGGTGGCAAGAGCGGGACTGGGCACCCACCTGTTGCGGATAAGATTTGCACCAGGATCAAAGAATCCCACACCCTCAATGATGAACTGGCTAAGAGCTCTCATCGTGACTCCAGGAGGAGGAAGGACTCTCGTCACGTTTGGGGAAACTGTCAGGCCCAAGCTCAGTTGAACATACACAGGATAATGTCACATACAAACCGTAGTAACGGAAGACAACAGTTGTCGGGAATGTTTGTCTTGCATCGATGGATACTGCTAACTTTGCTTCTCCAGGAATCGCATTTGGTGGAGTGTTTACCGAAAATTGGGATGCGCTGATCCAGGTGCCCGAGACATCAGACTTCGTGTTGTCGGAGAACGTGAAGGTCACAATCACAGCAGGAACGATTCTGAAAATGCACAAGCGACCGTGTTACGAATTGTATGCACTTGAAGAAAACAATGTGCCTCACGTGGATATGTCGAATGTGCCCACGCTGAAAGTGAAATCAACAGTGGTGTTGCCTTCCAAGGGGCCGATAGACGGACTGATGGATGAGACAGTTAATGTGAAGCTTCCGCCTGCGAGAATAGAAGGTTTGACGTGTTGGATAACTGGCCTGCAGGCGTGCCTGGCACTCACCAGCACGAGTTGAGGAGATAGCTGGTGGAGACCACGGGCCAACCTGAAAAACGTAATTCTGGTCAAGAATTTGGCAACCACAAATCGCTATTGGAACATAACGCACGGGATCGACATCAGTGAGATCGATTGCCCGCACTGTCACCTGAAACTGCGTGCCAGGCTGCAGGCCCGTTCGTGTAAAGAAGTTGCTGGTGGTGTTCGCATCGAAAGCGACAGCGCCTCCTGCCGCTGGCGTAAAGCGACCCTGTCGGCCAGTGAGACAGAGAAAGCATACAAGAAAGTCACGCACTCACCAGCACGTTATATATGTAATTAATGCCCGTCGCTGGCACAGTCCACGAAAGCCGAATCGCATTCGAGTACTGTCCATCTTCTAGCCTCGTGATGAGCTCGATCTTTGGAGGCGTTGCATTCACTGATGGGCTCCCCAGGAGAATGAAGGCGAAGGCGAGGAGCAGTCTTGATGCATCTGGCTCTCGCGTACGCGCACGCAGTCCCCGCACCAGCGCGGTGCTGGGCGAAGACGTCATAGCTTTGCTCCTAGATACTGGTACTCTTCATCTCTTTTCCAGCACGCGTGGCGCGCGTGGCTTGCTCCAATGCTGGCGTCCCCCGGTCCGAAGCAGTCGCGCGTGCGCCTAGGAGATCTAGCTAGCCTTTAGCTACGTGCGCTCTTGAGGCCAGCAATTCGCTGTGTGGACCGCCTTGCTCAAGACACAAGCCAGACGGGAAGTACTCCAGGCAAGGCGCTGATTCGAGAGCGCGCACGGCTGGCCGCGGCAGCTAGCGGTTGGGTTGTATGGAGCAGCGATCGATGCTGCTGCTAGCTATAGCCGGCCGACGCGTACGTCTTTGTGTCGTGGAGAAGAGATGTTGCAGAATCACTTGGCTGAGTTGGTCAGCACTTCCAACCGGCCTGATAGTATAGCGGCTAGTACACCGCTTTAACACAGCGGAGATCCGGGTTCGATTCCCGGTCGGGCTATTGTCCCCGTAGCTTGTTTTTTTTTCCCCAGTGCTTCTACATCTAGATCTCTTGAGTCTGCCTGATCATGATGCTCAGCGGCTCTCGAATTTCAAGCTCCACTGCCAGGCCGCCCGGGACACCGCCACCAGTATACGTATCGCGTCCGACGGTACCCGGTCTAGATCTACTGCTTTCTAGATCTCTCTCTCTCAGAGTCTCTCTCTCCTGTCGTACTACGGTAGGGGACGTCGACCCTGGCCTGTTACCCCATGGCCAGTCCACGGGTGTGTTTTTACTGAGTCAAGTTTACTGTTAATTTGGCACTGCCGCAGTGCGGCAAGTTGCATGCATGTGCCACAGCGCATCATGATCATGCATATGACTCAGTGATCAACTTTGACGTCGACAGACTCTGAGAAGAGACTGAGAGAGTCTTCTCACTACTACTCTCTACTCTTTACTCTCAGTCTGAGAGAGAAAGCAGTAGACACATCAACGCGTACGCCCGGCGGCCAGGAATATTCAAGGCTCAGCTGCAGTGCATGCACCGGCTGACAGGAATGCTTTAGCGCTGATCATGAGCGGCTGACAGGCCCGACTCGGGCTGACTCCCTGAGGAAATGCTGAATTCGAAGGGTCTCCATTGAGTCACAGCCTAAGCCTTGAAGAGCCAATTCGAATTCAACATTCAAGATTCTTTTCAGCCGAATCTCTGCCCGGCCCGCGGCCAGGCCGAGGCCCGGCCATATATGCGCATGTATGCTCAACTTGTCCGACGGTCAAGTACTAGTTGCACTCCCGTAGTCGATCCAGCTGCAGGCCTAGGCTGAAAGGCATGCTGAACTTTCATCATTTGGTTAAAACGTTTGGAATTAAACCCGTGAAATTGTAGAACTTCGGAAGGCTCAGAGGATCATCGGATCATCAAATTCACCATGGCAGTATGGGTGAGGGCTGTTGGACTCCAGAGGGACTTGCAATTGGTATAGTCTTCTGATCATGAGACGAGCTAAGAGCCTACTGGCCATGGGCTATAGCTAGTTGACCCCGGGGTAGTAAGCCTCGTCGACACGGGTGGCGATGCGCCAGTGGGGCAAGAGGTCCCGCAGCCGCACGGCTGCCGCCTCCTGCTCCTCCGTGAAGCGCCACGGTGGCCCGTACTGCGGGTGGAAGGTCGCCACCACGATCTCCAGGCTTCCAGAGAGGGGGCCTAGCGCTTGGAAGAGCGCGAGGTCCTGGGGGCTGAACTTGGCGGCCGGGTGGAGGGTAAGGCGGCAGCGGCGGAGGTGGCGGCAGGCCCCCAGGGCCGCCAGCTCGTCGGCGAGGGGCGGGACGGGCCAGAGGCCGCCGCGCTCGTACGAGACGAGGCGGTCCGCGGCGGCTTGCAGGAAGGCGGCGGCGGCCGGCGGGAGGGCATCCCTGCGGGACGGGAGATGCGCGAGCCGCAGGGAAATGCCGAGGGTGAGGGCGCCGGCGGCGGGGAGGGCGGCCGCGAGGGCCTCCAGGACGAGGTGCACGGCCGTCCTTTGCTCGGGGACCTCCTCCAGGACGAGGTGCGCCGAGGCAAGGGACGGGAAGGCCGCGAGGAGGGCGGGGAGGGCCCCCGGGTCCTCGCTCTCGTCCGCGCGCACGTGCAGCTCCACCGACTGGAGCTCGCGGAGGGCGCAGAGGGGCCGCAGGGCGCTGGGCGGGAGGACTACCTCGCCGAGGGTGAGGGAGCGGAGGGGTAGGCGCGCGAGGGCGGGAAGCTGGTGTCCGACGTCCTCCGGGGCGTCCGACGAGACCCCTGGGGGCCAGCGGAGGGCGAGAGACTCGAGGGCGGGGGCGCCCGCCGGCCGGTGGGCGTGGCCCTCGGCGATGGCGGCGAGGCACCCCCTTGCCATCCTGAAGAACGAGAGATCTAGAGCCGACCGCGGGAGGTCAGAACGAGCTTAGCTAGCTTTGGAAGCCGGGGAGCTGAATCAAGGCGCACCGAGGCGGCGGAGGGGCAGCCGGGCGGCGAGGGCGTGGAGGCCGCCCGGGGCGAGGGTGCCGCGGAAGGCGAGGGTCAGTTCCTGGAGGCGAGGAAGCGCCGCGGCGAGGGCCTCTGCCGCCTCGACGAGGGCCGCCGCCTCCTCGGCATCCAGCTGCTCCGGCGGGGGCGGCAGCCAGGGGGGAAGGCCATCCGCGGGCAGGGGCGTCCCGCCCTCGTCCTCGTCCTCGTTCTCGCCCTCGGGCGGCGGAGGGGGCGAGGGCGGGCCTGATCCGCCGGGGCCCCCGGCCTCCTCGGCCCAAGTCGCGAAATCGTCGATGGATTCGTGATCGAAGGGGTCCGGGGGCGGCGTGTGCCAGATCTCTTGCTCGGGGCGGTCCGCCGCCAGGCGCACGCCCAGCGCCGCGAGGCCCGGCGCCGCGGCTCCGATCGCGCCGAGCAGCTCCGGCGACACCGCGCAGTAGCCGGCGATCTCGAGGCGCCGGAGGGACGGAAGGCGGCTCAGGTCCTCCAGGAAGCCCGCCCTGTGGTCGCCGCCTGCGGGCCGGGTCCGACGGTCGGTCGGAACTTAACTCCAGACGGAGCTGGCACGGCGCACGGATGACGGGCGTGGCGCAGGTCTCGTGGAGCTCGAAGTCGATGCTGAGCTCCTCGAGGCCCGCGGCGGAGGCCGCCTCTGCTGCCGCCACCACCGCCCGGGCGAAGCCGTGGCGGACGTCCAACGTGCGGGGCGGCACGGGAAACGTCCCAAAGGAGATGCACGGCGGCGTCGCGAATGGGGGAGCGGGGTCCCCGACCCGCACCTGCGCGAGGGCGCTCGAGGCTCGGCCGGGCGCGCGGCAGAACAAGCCGGCGGCAGAACGGCGGCGGGCGCACGGAGAGCCGTTTAAGCGACGAAAACGCTGCGATGGCGGGAGGCACGAGGCCGAACGCGTCCGCCTCCGCCAGGCCCGGGTCGTCGATGGTGAGGGCCGCGACCCTTGGACGGGCGCCGCGCACCCCCGCCCGCTCGGCCCAGCGCCGCAGCTCGCCCGCCGCGCTACCGCCATCCAGGCGCGATTCGATGGTGAGCTCGTCCCACTCGCAGGCTTCCACACAGGACCTCACGCGCCGGCTCACCGCCGGCAGCGCGCGCAAAGCCTCGCGGAGTCCCAGGGGCTCGACAATGCGCATGAGGATCTCATTTGGAAGCTCTTCCAGCGGCGACATGGCTTGAAAGCGCTGCGCGCGGGCGGTTCGATCGGTGATATGCGACATTGATCTGCCGCGCTGGCGGCTCCTAACGCGCGAATGCGACAGACAAGCGCACCGGATGCGGCGCAGCCTTCCAGCGGCAGCGCGCACCAGAAGGGGCGAATTGAACCCGCCCGCGCGCCTTCGGCCCAACCCGCGAATCCCGTACCCCTCAAAAACCCCTGTACCCCATTCTCTACCGAATTACGATACCCCGTCACATATCTGAAAAACGATGTGTCGATTCGCGAAGAGAAGAGGGCGCTAGGGGTGGGCGGAGGGGACGTGGTGGAGGGCTGGCCCCGCGGCGGCGCGGAAGGCGCGGAAGAGGGCGTCCGCGGCCGGGTGCCCGTCGTGCACCAGATCCCCAACGCACATCTGGAACGAAGATCAAAGAAAGAAAGACTTGGAACTTAGTAGATTAGTCGCTGAAACACCTCGGTGACGTAGAGGAAGGTCTCGAGGTCCTCGGCGGCCTGCAGGGCGCCCTCGCGGCGCTCCCGGGACTCGGAGACGTCCAGGCGCTGGAGGGAGAGGGCCCAGTCCAGCGCGAGGCGCTGCATGCCGGTGAAGAAGACGTTCGCGGGGTCCTGCAGGAACCGCGACGCCCGCACGGCCATCCCCTCCGTCAGCTGCCGCCACGCCCCCTCGTGCACCGCCCCCTGCGTGCCCGCGACTCAGAGAGGGGAAAGAGAAAGGCGGAAAGGAAGAAGGCGGGCGCGCCGAGGCCGGGGGCCGGGATGCGATCGTGAGGGCGACCTGCGTCTGGGAGCGCAGGTGCGCCACGACCCCCGCCGGGGAGCGGAGGAAGCGGGCGGCTGCGAGGAGCGGCGCCCCGTCGCGCCCCTCGTCCATCGCCAGCAGCTGCACCAGCGCGTCGTAGGCGGCTCGGTAGAGTCCCTTCGCGCTGGCCGCCCCGGCCTCCGCCTTCAGCGCGCCCCGCAGCTCGCGGGCCGACTCGGAGGCGAGCGGGTCACCCTTGCCCGGGAGGTGCGGCGAGAGCTCGACCGCCGCCCGCGCGTCCTCCGCCGTGAAGTACGCGCGGAAGAAGACCGGGGGGTACGCCACGTCCCCGTACGGGTGCACCCTGCTCCGGGTAAGAAAAGGCAAGGGTGGGGGGTACGGGGCGCGGGCGGGGGGGGGGGCGGACGCGGCGTTGGAGGGGTTGATGTAGTGGACGTGGAAGAACTGCTCGAAGGGGAGGTAGGTCTCCCCGACGAGGGCGACGCCGCGGAGGGAGACCCGCTGGCCGAGGCGGAGCGCCTGCGAGAGCGACCCGACGACCGCGTCGCGCTGCTGCACGACCTCGCGGGCGCCGAAGCGGGCAGCGCCGTGGGCCTCGAGGGCCTCGACGACGTGCGGGCTGGAGAGGGCGACGCGCTCCGTGTGCGAGGCGATGGTCGAGGCGGCGAGGTGCAGCGCGAGCTCGACGCTGGGGCCCGTCACGCGCAGCTCCTCGACCACGTCGACGCGCTCCAGGAGGCCCAGCGGCAGGCCCGGCTCCATCCGCACGAGGCGGCCCATCACCACCGCATGGCCGGCCAGGGCGCCCCGCACGGTGCACTCGTACCCCTGGAGGGGGGGCGGGGCCGCGAGGAAGAGGGCCCGGAGGCCGACGCGGAGGGCGGCGAGGAGGAGGGGGTCCGCGAAGGCCAGCGCCGAGGCGAGCCCGAAGCACTGCGCCCCGGCCGCCTGCTGCCCCGGCCCGGCGGCGATGGCGGCGGCGGATCCGGGGGCCGCGGCGGAGCGGGCCGAGTAGATGAAGCGGGGGGCGTCGGCGAGGGCGAGCTGCCCGCGGGCCAGCGAGAGGATCGCCTCGTCGTCGCCCTTGCGCAGCTGGGACCGCAGACCCGCCGCCTTCAAGTGCCGCACCAGCACCGGGTACGGGTTCGGCACGAGCGTGTCGCACAGCAGCTGCGGGGGTACACGAGTTGAAAGAGATTCCTTGTCGACACTCACAATATCGGATCGAATTCGATCCGCTCACGTTGAAGAGGATGTGGGTGAGGCGGACGTCGACGAGCATGTCGGAGAGGAACGTCGCGAGGACGTACTCGCGGCTCTGGTCCCGCGGCACCGTCCGCCGCCCCTCTAGCGCCCTCACCTCCTCCCCAACCAGCACGACTGGGGAGGCAGGCGATAAGAAGGCAGAAGTGAAGTGGGGCGGGAGGGCGCGCGCCCATGGGCACGACGGTTGGGGCCGGCGGCGGCTGCCGGAGCTTCACCTGCAGCTTCTGCAGCTCAACCTCGCACTGCCTCGTGTACTCCTGCGGGGCCGTGAGCCGAGAGAAAGAGAGTGGGGCCGCGGTTGGCTCGCCCGGACGTCGAGGCAGCCGGCGGCGAGGTCCTCGGCCATCGTGAGGGCCACCGCCTCGCACATGGCGCGCAGGCGGCGCAGCCGCGGGGCCGTCTGCTCGTTGAGGAGGAGCGAGGCGGGGCGGCCCGCGGCGCCGGCGGCCCCCGAGAGGGACTCCAGCGTGGCGGCCAGCGCGGGCCGCAGGGCGATGACGTCCGACGAGCTGTTCGAGGCGGCGACGTCCGAGAGGCGCTGGGCGTAGGAGACGTACATGGCGCCCAGCGTGCGCCCCATCTCCTCCATCTTGGAGGGCGGCCCGCGCGCGGCGAGGAGCCGCTGCAGCGTCGCGTTCGTGGCGGAGGTGGCGGCGAGGGCGGCGGCGGGGGAGGCGAGCATGCGGTGGAGGGAGGGGACGAGCTCGAAGTGGCCGTCCATGAGGGCGAGGCGCAGGGCGACGCGGGCGACGCTCAGCTGGTCGTTCAGGCGTACCGCCGCGAAGAGCCGCGCCAGCATCTCCGCCCTGCGGTCGAAGCTTAGTAAGAAGGCCAACAAGCAAGACAGGAGAAGGGGGTGGTGCAGCACCGGAAGGCGCGGGAGGAGGGCCCGAGGGTGAAGCGGCGGTCCTCGTCGAAGTGGAGGGCGACGTACGCGTCGGCGTCCTCCTTCTCGAGGAAGACCCCGTCCAGGACCGCCTCCAGCGGCGCCGGCCCGTAGTTCGACGCCCTGCGCGGCAGGAAGAGGAGACGAGTCAGAGTCTCTCTTTCTGAGCGGTCTGAGCCGTCTGAGCGGCGGCGCACTGGAGGACGGCGGGGCGCTCCTCGGAGGCGGCGAAGTGAAAGGTGTACTGCTTGAGGAGGCGCACGTACATCGCCGGCTCGGCGCCCGTCTCCCACTCCTCCGCCGAGAGGTGCGCGAGGACCTCCGCCGTCAGCCGCCGCCGCGCCACCGCCGCCACCTTCAGCTGTGCACACGAAGGGCGAGGAAGTGAGCAGAGAGTCCATTTCCTTCCTCGTCTCTAATCTTCTTAGCGAGGGGCGGACCTCGCCCATGAAGGCGGCCTTGCGCTCGCGCATGTCGGCCATGGCCCAGCGGCGGGCGGCGCCCTCCCCGCGCGCCTCGTCCTCGATCACGAAGCCTGCGCGGCCGGCCGCGTCACGGGAGGCTAATTTGATCTCTCGAGTTGCGGGGAGTACGCGCCGATGACGGAGTGGAGGGCCTCGTCGAGGGCGAAGGCGTCGGCGAGGACGTTCAGCGCGAACAGGTTCAGCGCCGCCTCCAGCTTCGGGCCCTGCGCCCAGGCCTCGGGTCAGGCGGGATCACTCGCCCGAGGTAGGAGCGAGGCTGGACTAACGAGGGCGGGTGGGGCCTTCCTGCCCCATCCTATTCTTTCCTAGACCCGCTGGAGGCGCGGGACGCGGGCACCTCCACGACGTGAGCCTCACGCAGTAGAAGCTCCGCTGGGTGCGGCACCAGGCGACCGTAGAAGGCGTAGTCCCCACCGAGCGACGGCAGCACCCGCACCTGGCGCCGGATCGGGCCGGCCCGGGGGCGGCTGAGGTGGGCCGGGCCGGGCGCGTCGCACCTGATACTCGTCGTACGTGCCCGCGGGCTTCGACACGAACTTGAGAAGCGTGTCCTGCACCGGGCGCGAAGTTCAGAGGAGGGGAGGGGCGGGGCAAGGGATGGGAGGGGTGTCGCGCCTTGAGCCGCGGGGCGCGCTTGAGGTCGACGAAGCGGACGACGTTCGGCAGACCCCAGAAGCTCGCGTCGCCCTCCGCGTGCGAGATCGTCGTCACGGGGTCCGAGACGGCGACGCGGTTCGAGAGCTCCTCCAGGATCGCTTCGTTCTCGCGGTCCCACGACTCGTCCCGCGGCTCCAGGACGCGCAGCTGCCTCGCCAGGTACATGTAAGGGTTCTCGGGCAGCTCCTCCTCGCTGCACAGCCTCTGCACGGCGACCTGCGCCCGCTCGCCTCGTCACTGCGCCGTCCGCGGCCCGCGCGCCCTTCGGGAGCCGCACGCACCCGCAGGCCGTCGTCCAAGCGCGTCTCTCCGACATACTGGACGATGTTCTCCCGCCGCAGCTCCACGGGGGCCACGAAGTGCCACGGGCTCTCGGCGGGGCGTCGGGGCGCCGCGAACGCGGCAGGGGGTCCGGGAGAGCCGCCGGCACCCCGTCCTCGCCCCGCTGGCGCCGGCGACGCTGAGCTGCTGCCCTGCAAAGGAGGGCTCGCTCCTCGCCCAGCTGCCGCCGAGCTGCGCATCGCTGCGCGCTGTGCTTGCGATTCAACAGAAAACATTAGCTATTGGTGAAAGCAAAGGCGCATATGCTTAGCTACGCTCCCGCCGAGGCCGCCGCTGGTCGGCCCGTAAGAGGAACTACGCATGCCGACCAGCGCGTAGCGCACGCGCAGCGCGCGGGTCGCTCAGTCTGCTCAGCTAATCCACAGTCTGAAGCAAGCCAGCAAGCATGAGAAGCTGTGCTCTGAAGCTAACGCTCAGACGCACAGCGGGTACAGCTTCAGGGCGATCAATTCTGTCTCTCAGCAAGCATTCTGGGGGCCGACAGCTAAATAGACGCTGTCAGATTAGCGATATTCGTTCAGAAGCGCGGGGGCGCGCATTCTTCAGGCGCGGCCGCACGCGGGCGCAGCGCGGGCGGCGATGGCGAAGCCGTACCAACGAATCGGCGACGCGGCGTTCAGCAAGATCGAGAAAGTGGTGCGCATCGTGCAAGCGCGCTAGACTCCTCCGCGCTCACACTCGACGGCGGCAGAACTCGGAGCTTTTCACCCTCACGTACGGCTCGCTCGTGTCTCAGCTTGTGAAGGACTACGAAGATGTTGCAGAGGTCAACAAGCAGCTGGACAAGATGTACGCCGGCGATGCGCTCTCGTCCACCGGCCGACAGCTGACCACAGCTTCAGGGGTTAAAACATCGGCGCTCGGCTGATCGATGAGTTCTTGGCGAAGTCCAACATCACGCGTTGCGTCGACTTCCGCGAGACAGCCGAGGTCATTGGCAAGGTTCGCGGCCGGCGCACCCGGACTCGCTCGACCCCTCAACGATGGCGTGCACACAGGTCGCGTTCAGGATGTTCCTTGGCATCGTCGCTCAGGTTGTGAACTGGAATCCCGAGGGGACCGAGTGCAGCTTTATTATCGACGAAAACCCTCTCAACGATTTCGTTGAGCTGCCGGAGTCTGCCACTGGCCTGCTGTACTCAAACATTCTTTGCGGTGTCATTCGAGGAGCCTTGGAGCAGGTGTGTTCCTGCATCTCATAGAAATTCGAGAGCTGAAACCTCCCTCAGATAAATATGAAAGTGGAGTGCCATTTCTTGAAAGATGCACTGAGGGGAGATGATACAACCGAGATTCGGGTGCGTGTGTTGAGAGCTTGTGATATGAACTTCCTTGACAGTGCACCAGCTATCACTAAAGGAGCTTTTGCAAGAAACGTACCATGCAGATGATGACTAGCATTATGTGTGCATGGTGCCTCTGGCATGCGAGACACTTGAATACAGTTTTGGCTTTCATTTCCAATCCTTTGACTGGATTCAAGCCGGCACCAGGCTCATAGAGTCATGAACAGCACGATACTGGTCTAGATCTGCTCTAGATCTGGTCTAGATCTGCTACTGGCTACTGCATGCGCATCATCATGACTTCGGTCTGCTACTGGCTGCGCCTGGGGAAGTGCTCAGGCATGCACATATGCGTGTGTATCAGGGACACTAGAGCGCATTCTGGTCCAAAATTAATACAGCAATTGGGTTGGGAATTATGTGTTGTGTGATGGCGCAGCGAGGGGGGCAGCGGGCTAGGCGACAGATAGCAGTAATGGAGGTTGCATGCTACTGAACACGATACATTAGGCGGCGTCTAGCCCCGTCACCATCGGTTTTCGACCACTGCGGGCGCGGGATTCGCGGCGCGGGATCGGCAAGACAGCTACACGAGTGCTAGGGAATCGGCGCGCATAGGTCCTTTTTGCTAGCGGATCCCGCTGCGCGCCCGCGCGCCAAGGTCCCGCGCGCCCGCTTGCGGAGGGGGGGACAGCGATTCCGTCATGCAGTCCGCGCTGCTAGCGCTCTGGTCGCGTTATGCATGCGCGGTACAGCGCAACGATTGCGCTGTGTACCGCTTCGGGTCCTCCGCGCTGCCGCCGCCGCGCCAGCGCCGGTTTTGGGGCTGCCCAAAACCGGGGGGGACAGCGTTACGAGGCACCAGCTCCAGCCACACATCGCCCGGTGTGCGAAACGCTCGAGCGCGTCGCACTCCCCAGGCGCCGCCGCTATATCTGGCGCCTCCATCTGGCCCCGCTCGCCGCCGCAGTACACGCCGCACATCGCGGCACATGTACAGCTACTGCTATAGGTCCGTGGCTCACTTTGAACGGGGGTGACGGGGCTAGACGCCGCCTAATGTATCGTGTTCAGTAGCATGCAACCTCCATTACTGCTATCTGTCGCCTAGCCCGCTGCCCCCCTCGCTGCGCCATCACACAACACATAATTCCCAACCCAATTGCTGTATTAATTTTGGACCAGAATGCGCTCCTAGATCCCTAGCACGTGTGCCAAAAGTGCCGCATACTGAGCACTGGATGAATCTATAGCTAATCTTTCTTTTCTTCTTTCTTCTCGCATGCGCAATATTAATTGGACTAACGTTCACGGGCGCCGGGATCGGCCCATATGCATGGGCCACGCCGGCGTCCTCGGTTGACGCTAAGGACGAGGCTATATATAGCTAAGGACGAGGGTTGATTCCCGGCTGTACATGTCGGCGGCTGAAACCGACGGGGGTACGGCGCCATCGTCGTCCCCCCCCCCCCCTCCCCGCCCCCCTCCCCGCCCTCCGTCGCCGTCGACGTCCCCCCCCCCCCCCCCCCCCCTCCCCCCCCTCCCCCCCTACCGACGGTTGAACCTCGACGTCCGATCAGCCTGGCACTGCATGGCACTGCAGCAATTGCAATAGCAATATTCGCAACTTGGCCAGCAAGCAACTGCAACCCGGTGACCGTGGCACTGCGGCAGACTCGTAATTCGTGGTGCGATCGGTCAGCAGCCTCGAATTGGAGCGTCGAGGCGTCGGCATAAGCTTGCTAGGCTTGCTAGGCTTGCACCTGCGCCTTAGCCTTTCATTTGCCCCGAGTCAGCAACTTCGCAAGTTGAAGTTGCGCAGCATGGGCCACGATCACCCAAGCGTGCCGGTGCTCAGACTCGTGCTTTTCTGTTCTGCATATCATTTGAGCTGGACCGCGCCGCAGTGCAATGCGCAGCTGGTCCTCTTTTTCATCCTGGCGGGCAGTTGTATGCAGGCCTTGGCAGCGGCCCATGGCCAGAACCTCGACGGGGGCATCTACAGCCAAAAACGTGAGCATGTGCGCTTGTGCGCGCATGCGATACGCACGCGAGCCGGGCCGTTGTACATGTGCTGGCAACGGGTAAGTCACCACGTGTGATCTGATCAGCATGCAGGGCGTCTTGCAAGCCTCACCTCAAGCCCGGCTGTGCCGACGTGCAGTGCGCACGCCCTTCTGCCCTTCCCCCCCCTTCCCTCCCCTTCGCACACCCCCCTGTCACACCTCATTGCCATTCACCTCCCCCTGCCCGGCCTTGAGCAGTGGCACCTCAAATGTTGTAGTGTGCCACTCCGCTCTAGCCAGCCTTCTGTTCCCCGCTCGTGAGAACCTGTGCTCCAAACTTTCCGCCCCTCCAGTGAGCTCCCACACTCCTCTCCTTGGCCTCCCCCCTGCCTCGCAGCCCCCTCTCCGAACCTTTAAGCTTCATAGCCAGCTGCAGCTTTCTGGCTCCCCCTCATGGGACCCTCCTCCGATCCATCCCAAGCCTCCTTCGGGGATCTTTCTTCGAGCTTTGTTGATATGTGCTCTACAGGTGCACACTTCCCTGGCGGCGAGAGCTACATCACCCTGCCCCCACTGTACTTCGGTAATCCGATCTCGTTCGAGTTCTGGTGCTCGCATCCAACTTAGAACGAGCTCGCATCCAACTTAGACCGGGCAGGATCAAGCTTGGCCAGCAGCAGCTCGGAGGTCTGGCAAAGCAAGCGAAGTTGTTCGATTTCGCAAATGGATGGTTTAGACAGGCCGTGGTTCGTCGATGCCAGCATGCATATGCATAGCGCCAGACCAGTCTGACACTCTGTGCAGCTCATGGAAATCAAATCGGTATGCCTTGATTCGTATGGTCAACCGATTTTTGTCTGTGAACGTGGCCATCTGACATGCTAGGGTGACAGAACATCTTCGGTGCTCCGGGCCCGGACAGCAACAGTCTCTATTTGGGGCTCACCGATCGAAATCCTTCCAACAATTACGTGGTCTGCGACCGTCCTTGCCGCACTGTTTCCAAGGGCTCACCTCCAGCTACCACTGCCCAGGACCCCGAGGAAGACCAGGTTCACTTGTACTCACCATCGAATGTCAATGGTACTGGCCAGCTTCTCGTGCGCACGTTCTGCCTTGTTTATCAGCTCCTGGCGTCAACTCATGACGCCCCTCTGCTCATGATCAGCTCAACCGCTGGTACCACGCGGTCACGACACTTGGGGCGACCGGCGACCTGCACTTCTACCTGACGGATGGCGTGACGGGAACCCGCACCCACATCGTCGACGGGCTAGATCCGAATGGAGGAACAAAAAATGTGACCATCCTGCCGAGCGGGATCCGCAACTACAATTACATCGGCCGAGTGGTTGCAGGGGTGCGCGTTGGATACGGAGCCCGGGGGAGTGGGGAGGTTGGACAAATCCCTGAATGTCTGCACGCATGCAGGACCCGGGGACAGCGGCTTGTACACACTTGAAAACGTCGACCTGTCCGGTGCGTGCCTGCCACGTGATCACATTTGCGATGATTTCCGAGGGAACCTGGAGCACAGGCTTCCGCATCTGGCCTGCAGCACTGTCAGAGAGCGAGGTAGAGACACTGGCGGCCGGTGGAGTTATTTGGCGCCAGCCAAGTCTCTACCTTCCCTTCGATGATCAACCTGCCGCTAGCGTGCGTACTTCCTCTGCTCGGGCTTGCGTTCTGATCATGATCGTGACTTGAGCTTGGACAAACGTGCGACAGTCAGCATCCAGAAATGTTCGAGATGCTTCGGGCAACGGGAGGGACGGAACGATTGTGGGCTCCGTCACCACCAGCAACGGCGCAGGCTGCACAAGCTACTCGAGCGCGCAATCGCTTCCAGGCTACCGCATGGCTTCACGTTTGTGCCGCAGTTCCTGAACATCGCACCGGAGATCCATTGCGATCTGTCCATTGCATCGGCAAACCAAAGACCCATGGCCAGCTAATGGCCAGCCTAGAGGATTAGTTAAAAATGCCAACGTTGAACGTTTCGATGCACGAATTGCGTGCAAATATTTCGATCAATGCACGAAGTTCTTGATCCAGATTGATAACAGTCCCTCGTGAGGCTGGGGGCCCATGGCATGTCATATCATATCCTGGGAGTCCATGGCAAGGTTACACGAACATATACCCTCGCTCTCAAATATTCAATTCCGAGAGTCAGCTCTTCGTCTTGCAATTGTCTTCAAGCCTTGAAGGCTTTCTTCGTGCTCTTGTCTTGGTCATTTTGCTTTTTTTGTCCCTGTCACAGTGTGTCCGAGTGTGTCCCATCACTGCTGTAGCTTCACCTCGAATTATGGGCCCGGCGGGCTTTTAAGAAGCTTAAACAAGCCGCTGAGCTCGAGCTTGAACGGCTCCCGGCCTAGACCTGTATATGTTAACGTTACTACTAACTTACTAGTACTACCAACACTGTGACATGTTAAATGAATTGACCTCCTCTACACAAGCACTTTGAATCATTGAATGCGATTCCTGTTCGTCCATTGAACTGCCGTCTCTCAGAGTCTGTTAACTTATAATTAGACCCCACCTTGCACCTCCTGAGACCGTCGGACGAGCAGGGGTGGGGCCGGGGCGAGTCGAAGACCTAGTAGCTACTCAGCCAGAAGGGGCAAGCTCTCGGAAGCAGCTGCCTCGTCACGCGGCGCAGCAAGGCGTGTACGGGCATGCAGGACGAGCTTTGCGGCCTCGCCCACCACGAGGACGAGGAGGGCAGCGCACAGGGCAGTCCCCCAGGCGTGCGCCGGGAGGGGCGTCAGCTTGAGACCATCCCGCAGGGGAGGTACGAGGAAGGAGAGAGCGAGGGAGGCGAGCGCGGCGACGGCCCAGAGGCCCATGGCCGAGTTCTCGCGGAGGGAGGCCAGGCCGCCCGGGGCGCAGCAGGGGGCGCCCGAGCGGGTGACGAGGGCGAGGGCGACGTGGGCGAGGAGCCAGGAGGCAAAGGCTGCGGACTGCCCCAGAGAAGGCGAGGAAGAGGAAGAGGAGGAAAGGAGAAATGTGGCGAAGACGGGGCCGGCGAGGAGGGCGGCCGCCCCGCAGACGGAGGCGAGGTAGGGCCTGTCGACGAAGGGGGCGTCCCGCGGGCGCGGCGGCCGCCGCATGATGCCCCTGCAGCGAAACGAAGCCATCAGAAGAAGCGAGAAATCGGACCATCAGACTGAGGGAAGGGGGCGCACGGCTCCGGGGGCTCGCAGACGAAGGCGGCGCCGGCAGCGAGGTCCATCAGCGCCTCGAGCGCGATCACCTGCCCAGGCCAAATGTAAGGGGCGGGGGCCAGAGTGTGTGGAGGCCCACGGCGCACCTGGATGGGGGCGAGGGGCGGGGGGAGCCCGAGGGCGCAGGCGGCGGCGAAGAGGGCGACGAGGGCCGCCTTGCATGCCAGGTAGAAGCGCGTCCCTTTCCTGCGCGGGGCAGGGCGACAGTGAGGCGGCAGATGAGAGGGTGTCGTAGAGATGATAAGATGGTATAAACGGGTGGAGTAGGTAGATTATGTTATCAATTTTCATTCCAGACTCTCAGCTTCCTCTTCTCTTTCTCCTTACCTGAGGTTGTCGAAGAGGCGGCGGCCCTCGGCGACGCCGGCCACGAGCCCCGCGAACGAGTCCTCCGCCAGCTCCACGCCCGCCGCCTCCCGTGCCGCCCCCGCCGCCCCCCGTACCGCCACGCCCACCTTTGAGGGGGAGTGAGAAGGCAAAAAGATGGGAAGGAGAAGGGAGTGCACGTCGGCGGTGCGGAGGGCGGGCGCGTCGTTGGCGCCGTCGCCCGTGGCGCAGACGGCGCCGCGCCTCTGGAGGACGGCGACGAGGCCGGCCTTGAGGAGCGGGGCACTGCGGGCCCACACGAGGGCGCCCGCCCCCGCCTGCGCCTCCAGCTCCGGATCCTCCACGCACTACTGCCAAGGAGCCCCTGGCGGGGCGGAGCGGGGCGGCGGAGGCGGAGGCGGGAAGGAGGGGGGTACACACGTTTTTGTACGATGGCGAGTCGGGGGCTCGGAAGCCCCAGCGAGGGCAGGCGCCTGGGAGCAGTCCACCAGGTAGCTATAGGGGGTCGGGCCGCCCGCCAGCCCCGCCGCCGGCAAAAGCCCCGCCCGCCGCGCCACCGCCGCGCACGTCGCCGGGTGGTCCCCGCTCACGACCATCTGCCGCGGAGCAAAGCGATTCAGCGGAGGCGGTGGGGCGGATGGGTGCAGCGCACGACGCGGATGCCAGCGGCGAGGCACTGGGCGAGGGCGGCGGGGGCGTCGGGCCGGAGCGGGTCCTCGAAGGAGAGTACCCCAACGAAGACCTTGAGCTCGGCGGGGCCCTGCGCCTCGACTCGGGCCAGCCCAAGGCAGCGCCGCGGCGCGGATCCGAGGTTCGTGGCGGTCTCGGCTTTGAGGGCCGTTAAGGAGCCCGGATCAACGTTATCGTGTTCAGTAGCATCTACTCTCGTCGCTCAACGCGTTGGAGCGCTCGCGCCAACGATGCGGCCGACGGCCAACCGTCACTGCGCCAACCGTCCTCGTTCCGATGTCCGCACCCCGATGCGCAACACGCTCACAGCCGGCTTGGGGGGGGTACAGTCTTCCCGGCCCTCAGGCCGCTATAGACATAAAGCTCGTAGCACGGGGTTCAGTCATCCTCGCCTCCGTTTCGACTTAAGCAGCGTGCGCTGCCGAGCGCAGCGCTGGACCCGGTAATGGTTCTGCGGAAATTACTTTCGTGGCTTGCTGGTGTTTGTTCTGGAAGCACAAATGAGGCGCGCATTCAGGCGGCGGAAACGTTGGTGCGCTGATTGAGTGACACGCGCTCAACGACACTTTACATCTCCCAGCGCTTGATGTTGCGGCGGACGCCCCGCCCAAGCATTGCGGAATTCTACAGGGCCGCAAACGAGGCTCTCGCTCTGAGAGTTCCAGAAGACATCGTCAACCCTCTTCTTGTGCGTATTTGCGCGCTTCTGTCGCAGTGCACGCTGATTGCCGCCGCAGGAACAGTTCGTATTGGAGGAGGCTGCGCTTCGCGAAGCAGAGCACGAGCGCTTTGCAGAGGAGATCCAGCGTCTCGTCGGTAATTTGCAAGCCCGCGACGCCGATCTGCAAGCCCGCGACGCCGATCTGCAAGCACTTAGAGGTGCCCCTTCTTCGTTTCCACTTCTTCCTTTTTCTTCCTTCATTAATGCATCTTCTCCAGAACAACTCGCTGCTGTTCTCGCGGTGTGCACGTAGCAGAGTCCGCCATCGTGGTTTTCCTGCTTGCTCACCATATGGCGCCGCAGCGGCGCTCTCGCAGGAAGAGGGCCGAGTCCCCGCGGCGGCTGGTCGCGCATCGGATGCTGGAACGCAGGGCAGTGGCGCAAGTGGCTCGTTAACCCCCGACGCGCTCGTCTCTCCATCGCCGGCTTCGTCACCCAGTGCTCCCAGAACTCCGGCCGAAACCACCACTTCGCCTGCCGTCGCCACTCCTCCCGCCACCACTCCGACACTTGCGCCCAGCACTCCGCCAGCCATCGATGTCCCGCCCGCAACCACCACTCCGCCTGCCGTCGCCACTCCTCCCGCTACCACTCCGCCACTTGCGCCCAACACTCCGCCAGCCATCGATGTCCCGCCCGCAACCACCACTCCGCCTGCCGTCGCCACCCCTCGAGCTACCACTCCGGCGCTTGCGCCCACCACTCCGCCAGCCATCGATGTCCCGCCCGCTTCGAAGGGCAAATGAGTCTACTTTGTGAGTCCACTTTGTACAGAACCATGACTTTCTGTCCTTCTAATCGCGCTGTTCCTTTACCTAACCGCCTTCAGTCTTGTCGAGGGCCTGAGATCTAGAAGGGAGTCTCCTGCCGAGGGCTGAGTCTCCAGCGAGTCTTTCCAAAGTTGCGCAAAAGTACCGCCCGCCAGTTCCGTGCGCATGCATATATGCATATCTGCATATTCTTTCTCGAATTCGCTTCACTCGGCAAGGAGGGGCGCGCTCTCAGCGGCAGCAGCCTCATTGCGGGGGGCGGCAAGGCGCATGGGGGCACTCAGGGCGAGCTTCGCGGCCTCTCCTATCACGAGGACGAGGAGGGCGGCGCATAGGGCAGTGCCCCAGGCGTGCGCTGGGAGGGGCGTCAGCTTGAGACCATCCTGCAGGGGGGGTACGAGGAAGGAGAGAGCCAGGGAGGCGAGGGCGGCGAGGGCCCAGTGGCCCATGGCCGAGTTCTCGCGGAGGGAGGCCAGGCCGCCCGGGGCGCAGCAGGGGGTGCCCGAGCGGGTGACGAGGGGACGGCGACGTGGGAGAGGAGCCAGGAGGCAAAGGCCGCGGACTGCCCCAGCGAAGGCGGTGAGGAGGAAGAGGAAGAGGGGTTGATGTAGTGGACGTGGAAGAACTGCTCGAAGGGGAGGTAGGTCTCCCCGACGAGGGCGACGCCGCGGAGGGAGACGCGCTGGCCAAGGCGGAGCGCCTGCGAGAGCGACGCGACGACCGCGTCGCGCTGCTGGACGACCTCGCGGGCGCCGAAGCGGGCGGCGCCGTGGGCCTCCAAGGCCTCGACGACGTGCGGGCTGGAGAGGGCGACGCGCTCCGCGTGCGAGGCGATGGTCGAGGCGGCGAGGTGCAGCGCGAGCTCGACGCTGGGGCCCGTCACGCGCAGCTCCTCGACCACGTCGACCCGCTCCAGGAGGCCCAGCGGCAGGCCCGGCTCCATGCGCACGAGGCGGCCCATCACCACCGCGTGGCCGGCCAGGGCGCCCCGCACGGTGCACTCGTACCCCTGGAGGGGGGGCGGGGCCGCGAGGAAGAGGGCCCGGAGGCCGACGCGGAGGGCGGCGAGGAGGAGGGGGTCCGCGAAGGCCAGCGCCGAGGCGAGCCCGAAGCACTGCGCCCCGGCCGCCTGCTGCCCCGGCCCGGCGGCGAGGGCGGCGGCGGATCCGGGGGCCGCGGCGGAGCGGGCCGAGTAGATGAAGCGGGGGGCGTCGGCGAGGGCGAGCTGCCCGCGGGCCAGCGAGAGGATCGCCTCGTCGTCCCCCTTCCGCAGCTGGGACCGCAGGCCCGCCGCCTTCAAGTGCCGCACCAGCACCGGGTACGGGTTCGGCACGAGCGTGTCGCACAGCAGCTGCGGGGGTACACGAGTTAAAAGAGATTACTTGTCGACAATCATATCGGATCGAATTTGATCCGCTCACGTTGAAGAGGATGTGGGTGAGGCGGACGTCGACGAGCATGTCGGAGAGGAACGTCGCGAGGACATACTCGCGGCTCTGGTCCCGCGGCACCGTCCGCCGCCCCTCCAGCGCCCTCACCTCCTCCCCCACCAGCACGACTGAGGAGGCGGGCGATTAGAAGGCAGAAGTGAAGTGGGGCGGGGCGGGAGGGCGCGCGCCCATGGGCACGACGGTGGGCGCCGGCGGCGGCTGCCGGAGCTTTACCTGCAGCTTCTGCAGCTCGGCCTCGCACTGCCTCGTGTACTCCTGCGGGGCCGTGAGCCGAGAGAAAGAGAGTGGGGCCGCGGCTGGCTCGCCCGGACGTCGAGGCAGCCGGCGGCGAGGTCCTCGGCCATTGTGAGCGCCACGGCCTCGCACATGGCGCGCAGGCGGCGCAGCCGCGGGGCCGTCTGCTCGTTGAGGAGGAGCGAGGCGGGGCGGCCCGGGGCGCCGGCGGCCCCCGAGAGGGACTCGAGCGTGGCCGCCAGCGCGGGCCGCAGGGCGATGACGTCCGACGAGCTGTTCGAGGCGGCGACGTCCGAGAGGCGCTGGGCGTAGGAGACGTACATGGCGCCCAGCGTGCGCCCCATCTCCTCCATCTTGGAGGGCGGCCCGCGCGCGGCGAGGAGCCGCTGCAGCGTCGCGTTCGTGGCGGAGGTGGCGGCGAGGGCGGCGGCGGGGGAGGCGAGCATGCGGTGGAGGGAGGGGACGAGCTCGAAGTGGCCGTCCATGAGGGCGAGGCGCAGGGCGACCCGGGCGACGCTCAGCTGGTCGTTCAGGCGCACCGCCGCGAAGAGCCGCGCAAGCATCTCCGCCCTGCGGTCGAAGCTAAGTAAGAAGGCCAACAAGCAAGACAGAAGGGGGTGGTGCAGCACCGGAAGGCGCGGGAGGAGGGCCCGAGGGTGAAGCGGCGGTCCTCGTCGAAGTGGAGGGCGACGTACGCGTCGGCGTCCTCCTTCTCGAGGAAGACCCCGTCGAGGACCGCCTCCAGCGGCGCCGGCCCGTAGTTCGACGCCCTGCGCGGGAGGGGGAGGAGACGAGTTAGAGCCTCTCTTTCTGAGCCGTCTGAGCCGTCTGAGCGGCGGCGCACTGGAGGACGGCGGGGCGCTCCTCGGAGGCGGCGAAGTGGAAGGTGTACTGCTTGAGGAGGCGCACGTACATCGCCGGCTCGGCGCCCGTCTCCCACTCCTCCGCCGAGAGGTGCGCGAGGACCTCCGCCGTCAGCCGCCGCCGCGCCACCGCCGCCACCTTCAGCTGTGCACACGAAGGGCGAGGAAGTGAGCAGAGAGTCCATTTCCTTCCTCGCCTCTAATCTTAGCTTAGCGAGGGGCGGACCTCGCCCATGAAGGCGGCCTTGCGCTCGCGCATGTCGGCCATGGCCCAGCGGCGGGCGGCGCCCTCCCCGCGCGCCTCGTCCTCGATCACGAAGCCTGCGCGGCCGGCCGCGTCACTGGAGGCTAATTTGATCTCTCGAGTCGTGGGGGTACGCGCCGATGACGGAGTGGAGGGCCTCGTCGAGGGCGAAGGCGTCGGCGAGGACGTTCAGCGCGAACAGGTTCAGCGCCGCCTCCAGCTTCGGGCCCTGCGCCCAGGCCCTAGGTCAGTCAGGCGGGATCACTCGCCCGAGGTAGGAGCGAGGCTGGACTAACGAGGGCGGGCGGGGCCTTCCTGCCCCATCCTATTCTTTCCTAGACCCGCTGGAGGCGCGTGGTGCGGGCACCTCTACCACATGCGCCTCACGTAGGAGCAGCTCCGCGGGGTGCGGTACCAGGCGCCCGTAGAAGGCGTAGTCCCCGCCCAGCGACGGCAGCACCCGCACCTGGCGCCGGATCGGGCCGGCCCGGGAGCGGCCGGGGCGGGCGGGGGCGGGCGAGCCGCACCTGATACTCGTCGTACGTTCCCGCAGGCTTCGACACGAACTTGAGGAGCGTGTCCTGCACCGGGCGCGAAGTTCAGAGGAGGGGCAGGAGGAGCAAAGGATGGGAGGGATGTCGCGCCTTGAGCCGCGGGGCGCGCTTCAGGTCGACGAAGCGGACGACGTTCGGCAGACCCCAGAAGCTCGCGTCGCCCTCCGCGTGCGAGATCGTCGTCACGGGGTCCGAGACGGCGACGCGGTTCGAGAGCTCCTCCAGGATCGCTTCGTTCTCGCGGTCCCACGACTCGTCCCGCGGCTCCAGGACGCGCAGCTGCCTCGCGAGGTACATGTACGGGTTCTCGGGCAGCTCCTCCTCGCTGCACAGCCTCTGCACAGCGACCTGCGCCCGCTCGCCTCGTCACCGCGCCGTCCTGCCGCGGCCCGCGCGCCCTTCGAGAGCCGCACGCACCCGCAGGCCGTCGTCCAGGCGCGTCTCTCCGACATACTGGACGATGTTCTCCCGCCGCAGCTCCACGGGGGCCACGAAGTGCCATGGGCTCTCGGCGTGGCGTCGGGGCGCCGAGAACGCGGCCGGGGGTCCGGGCGAGCCGCCGGCGCCCCTTCCTCGCCCCGCTGGCGCCGGCGACGCTGAGCTGCTGCCCTGCAAAGGAGGGCTCGCGCCTCTTCCAGCTGCCGCCGAGCTGCGCATCGCTGAGCGCTGTGCTTGCGATTCGACAGAGAACCTTAGCTATTGGTGAAAACAAACGCGCTTATGCTTAGCTATGCTCCCGCCGAGGCCGCCGCTGGTCGGCCTGCAAGGGGAGCTGCACATGCCGACCAGCGCGTAGCGTGCGCGCAGCGCGCGGTCGCTAAGTCTGCTCAGCTCAATCGCAGCGAAGCGAGCCTGGGAAGCTGTGCTCTGAAGCTGACGCACTGTCAGACGCTGAGTTTGACGCTCAGCGCCGCGGGTACAGCTTCAGGGCGATCAATTCTGTCTCTCAGCAAGCATTCTGGGGGCCGACAACTAACCAGGCGCGTGTCAGAATAGCGACACTCGTTCAGAAGCGCGGGGGCGCGCATTCTTTAGGCGCCGCCGCACGCGGGCGCAGCGCGGGCGGCGATGGCGAAGCCGTACCAACGAATCGGCGACGCGGCGTTCAGCAAGATCGAGAAAGTGGTGGGTGCCGCGAAAGCGCGCTGAACTCTTCCGCGCTCACACTCGACGGCGGCAGAACTCTGAGCTCTTCACCCTCACGTACGGCTCGCTCGTGTCCCAGCTTGTGAAGGACTACGAAGATGTTGCAGAGGTCAACAAGCAGCTGGACAAGATGTACGCAGGGATGCGCTCTCGTCCACCGGCCGACAGCTGACCACAGCTTCAGGGGTTATAACATCGGCGCTCGGCTGATCGATGAGTTCTTGGCGAAGTCCAACATCACGCGTTGCGTCGACTTCCGCGAGACAGCCGAGGTCATTGGCAAGGTTCGCCGCTGGTGTAGCCGGACTCGCTCGGCCCGTCAACGACGGCGTGCGCACAGGTCGCGTTCAGGATGTTCCTTGGCATTGTCGCTCAGGTTGTGAACTGGAATCCCGAGGGGACCGAGTGCAGCTTTATTATCGACGAAAATCCTCTCAACGATTTCGTGGAGCTGCCTGAGTCCGCCGCTGGCCTGCTGTACTCGAACATTCTTTGCGGTGTCATTCGAGGAGCCTTGGAGCAGGTGTGTTCCTGCATCTCATAGAAATTCGAGAGCTGAAACCCCCCTCAGATCAATATGAAAGTGGAGTGCCATTTCTTGAAAGATGCGCTGCGGGGAGATGATACAACCGAGATTCGGGTGCGTGTGCTTAAAGCTTGTGATATGAACTCCCTTGACAGTGCACCAGCTATCACTAAAGGAGCTTTTGCAAGAAACGTACCATGCAGATGATGACTAGCATGATATGTGCATGGCGCCTGTAGTATGCGAGACAGTTAAATACAGTTTTGGCTTTCATTTTTTATCCTTTGACAAGACTCAGGTGGGCACCAGGCTCACAGAGTCGTGAACAGCACGACATGCACATCTGGCATGCACAATTAAGCTTCGGTCTGCGCATGCTACAGGCGTGTATATATATGTACAAAGCTTAGCAGAACTTCGGAAGATGATCAATTACAAGCAAGTCCCTGCGGAGCTCGAGCATGCGCAGCCTAGCGGCAGGTCTGGCCTTGCAGCTTGAGGTTTCAAGGTCTCAGGAGGGTCACCGGGTCACCCGGCCGTTTTTTGTGTGCCCATATGCATTAAATTTTTATAACTGCGCATGCGCATGCTTGCTAGCGCTAGCGCTGTTACCGGCGCGGGGGGACGGGGAAGAAGAAATAGGGGGGGGGGGGGGGGAGGGAGGGGGGGGGGGGAGGGGGGTTGTTCTCGCTTTCTCGCAAGCGCTTGCCAGGTATACGTACCGGTTGCTTGGATCCGGAAGCGCAATCAACGCTCTGAGCGTGTTATATAATTATAAGGCCGGAATCATAGCCAACCGCGTCTCCGAGCGAGCAGTGAGAGCTTCGCACCGTCGGCAGGCGACGAGCACTTAAGCTCAGGCCGGCCCCGCGGGCGGCCGGCCTTTTGACGTTCTCTCTCGCTCCTTCTCGGCGTTGGATCAGTTTCTCGCGGAGCGGTACGAGAAAACATGGTGAACATCAGCATTTTGAGCGTGCACGTGTGCTCCTTACGTGATCCTTACTCAGGCTGATGCTACATCGCGGCCATCTGACCCGCGCGCCGTCGGGTATTTCGCTGGAAAGAAGTTGGGAAGCGAAGTGCATGCTGGCTTGGAGAAGGCTGGAAGCGATGTGCGTGCCGGCCTGGAGAATGCTGGAAGGGATGTGCGGCACGCCGGCAGAGACGTGCGGAACGGCTTATATGTTGTGCGTAGTCGGCTCTTTTCCGACGATTGCGGATACTGCCTCACGACCCCTAGCTGGCCTCTCAGGTTGGTGCCGGCCTCGTTTTGGCTGCAACCGTGCGCGAGTTTGGCATCCACCTCCGGACCCGTTCACGTGCACGTGGTCCACGAGGAAAAGGGACCCAAGTCGAAGACGTTGTCAAGGCGACCCTGAAGAAGTCTCGGGACATTCTTGGTGTGAAGCATCGTTGCGTGCATGAGGCGCACTGTTGATGATGCGTTTCTCGCAGGCCCGCGGTCTTGAGGTCTCGGTCAGCCCTGCCTACCTGCCTCGGTGCGCAGCTCTCTTTTGAATTTAATAGAGGTGAGTCTGACTGATCTTTCAGGCTGCGTTGGCGGGCCTGGTGTACTCGTTGGTCATGGCTCCCTCTGACCCCCGCGGCTGCTTTCAATCACTCCATGCCCTCTTTGCGCCGCGCCCTTGGCGCCGCACCCCCAGCTCTTACGGACTTCCGCGGCCGGCCGTGTTTGCCTCTCTGAGACGCCGAGAGCCGAGGCTTTGCCGCCTTTGATGCTATTCTTTAGACGATTGAAGGTTGTCCGGACTGGAACTTTGTGCAGTAGGAAATGGACTTCCACTCTTTCTGTCTTTCTCCAGCAGCGATGCGGCATCCTTCACTCTTTCTGTCTTTGTGCAGCAGCGACACCACGCCATTTCCCGTTCTCAAGACTGCTGTAGTTTCGAATCGTATTCAGCCTTATTCTTCTGCTAAAATGCCCAACGCTCTCATCGGTTTCATCTCCCGATCGATATCCCTGCAGGACATACTCGGTTGTGTGGCTTCCCCTCTGCATATTTCTCTTTAAGCCTGCCAGCAATCATTCTTCAATTGGCCTTCAGAAAGGAGAGCCCCTTCGCTCTGTGCCTGTCCTGTCCGTGAATTCAAAATGTGATTCAGCGAGTCCCGGAGTCCAACGGTCCCTGCAGAGCAGAAGTGGCCTTGGGGTTTGAAGGTTTCAAAACAGGGGGGCCCAAGGCCATAAGCGCCCTGGGGGCCACTCGGCAACACTTTCAAGTGATATTGAGAGGGAACATATATACATAATGATGCTCTGTTCGAGTATCACTTTGTTCTGATGCACTTGGGATGCAGAGGCAGGACTTGGGACTCGGAGAGAAAGAACGGAGCTGTTGACTGACTGACTTGACAGATCTGCACTCAGGGGTTGCTTGGGATCAGCTGCAATGCACACAGTGGTGAATTGCTGGTTGACCTTTGGGTGTGAGATCTAGCCTCCCGTAGTCTGTGACTTGAGCTCCTTGATCTGCACACAGAAGGCATTTACGATCCACAGGCCTTGACAGCAAGCTCCAGGATGCATGCAGGCAGGGACGCACAAGTTTGAAGATCTCTACCTGGTTGACACGCTGTTTAATGTTGTAGTCTTTCTGCAGGTATTTGTACTCAATCTTGAGCAGCCGCTTCCCGTCAATGCTACCTTCCTCCAGCTTTCTCGCGAAGTCCAGGGCCACGGTTGCAAAGTTGTGGGGGGGCCCTGCAAGAGAGCGTGCCCATGCTGCCACCTGCACAGGTTTCCACTTCTTCACTGCCTGAACAGATGATGATGCTGCTGCTGCCACTGGAATGGCTGGAGATGATGTTCCTACAGCAGCAGCTGGACCTTCTAGATCAGAAGTGAGATCTATGACGTTGTAGCCAGGAGCCACTGCTGGTGCTGCTGCTGCCAGTGATGCTGTCTCTTCTTCTTCATCTGAAGACACTTCTCTCTCAGTGGCAGCTGGACCTTCTTGATCAGAAGTGAGATCTATGACGTTGTAGTCAGGAGCCACTGCTGGTGCTGTTGCTGCCAGCAATGTTGTCTTTTCTTCTTCATCTGAAGACAAGTCTCTCTCAAGCTCCATCTGCAGGTGCACTGGAGCACTGCTCGCTGCAGGAACTCCTTGCACAGAGTTGCCATTTTTGGTGTTTTGAGGGTGTCTGTTGGTGCTTGAGCTACCCTCACAATGGAGCTTGGGCTGCGGTAACATTGAAATGCATGGTGCATGCACAAGTAGCTTTGGAGACACCTTTCTGCCTGCAGCCACCAACTCCTCTGCCGTCCCTTCTCCGTTTGAAGAATGTTCCATGATGTCCAGGGCTTCTGCACCAGTACCACCCATATGTGTGGCCTCTGGCGAGCTGCTTCCACAATCCTCCTTGATCCTCTTTCCACCTGTGGTCTTTCTACTGGGAGATTGCTTGCGCTGCAATTACATTGGAATATTTCCCTGAGCACTGCACAAGCAACTTTGAGCACACCTTGTTGGCTCCCACTGCCAAGCCAGCATGTTCGAATGCTGCAGCTGCTGTCCCTCCTGTTGTCCCTGTTCCGTTTGAGGAAGAAGACAGTTCCATATTGTGTGAAGCTGCTGCAACGCCCATTTGAGTGGGCTTGGGCGAGCTGCTTGGAGGAGAAATGCCTTCCACACAATCCTCTTTTGTGTTTGTCTTGCTTGGGGCCTTCTGCTTGTCCCCACACTGGTGCTGCTGTCAAATTGGAACACTCCCCATCTGCCAGCATTTGAGTGCACCTGGCCTCGAAGCACCCGCTTGCGCTCATTGCAGTTTTTGCACTTCTTACAGCCTTTCTGAAGTTGCAGTTGCGACAAGGGTCAGGAAAGATTGCAGGTGGCCAGGAGGTTCTTCGCACGAAATGGTAAGCCAAAACCTCTGTCTCGTTGAATTGCTCGAAAGACTCCCAGGTGTGCACCCCGGGCCAGCCCTCCCACTGGATTTTGAACTCCCATTTGTTCTGGAGCAGTGTGCTCAGAATAAGGGGGTGGGCAGTGTCACAAGCAAGACCAAGCACCATCCTCTTGTTGAATCTGCAGCCCAGAATCTTCTTGATGACAAATGAGCCGAGTGCCTCCCTAAACTCATCATCTGTCATGGTCCTTCCCCCCTCCAGTTCAAGAAGCTCCGGCTGCAGGTGGCATTCTGTTGCTTCTGGATCAGGCAGCAGATGATGTTACCTGAAGATGCTTGATGTAGTTGTACATTGTCTCCGGGCGCGTCTCATGATGCTCACACATTGCTTCGATCTGATCTTTCCACTCTGCCAGTGCATAGATATGGTGGGCCGGCTGCGTGGCAAAACAATGATGCATTTGACATCGTGAGCCAACTCACTCTTGGGCATCGTGAAGACTCCATTGACCATTGTGCTTTCCCATGGTTCTTTGTTCTTGGTCGTCACCATTGTGCTTTCCCATGGTTCTTGTTCATGGTTCATGGTTCTCTTCTTCTCCTCAATCTCCTCTTGGTCGTCAAGCCACTTGGACTTCTCTTCAACACCCTGAGGGCACGGCCATCTGTCAAGCTCTGACTTTGTACACCCTGCCCAACGGGCACAAGATAAGCAGACCTCTTTTTTGCTGGATCTGGATGGGCTGAGTGCCTGCTGGTACTGTTGCTCTGTCATCATGCCCCCATCCTCAAGTTCCAGCAAGTGTGGCTGCATGTGTGTCTTTCCGAAGAATTTCCTGCAGAGCAGGGAAGAGCACACGTGGCTTATACTGACGTAAGGATACAATTTCACCGCGCTCCGGTTCTGACTCTTCCATGCCTCCACACACGCCCTTTCCACGGCATGTTTCCAACCTACCAACGTCATAAGCTCTGATTATGACAATCGAAAAGGAACGAGAATTGAACAGCATACACTCTGCAGCACCTTCAGAAAAAGGCTCAGGCGCAGGCTGTCCCCTGGCAGCAGCCATGTGCCGTGCTCCAGATGCATCTTCGTCGTAATCATCCATCTGCTGCTAGGTTAGCTCAACGCGCGGCGCATCTCATGAGCTCGAGATTGCACCGTTGCTTACTAAGCTACGCCTGCACCCGCGTGCACGCGCGCACGCGGCGGTAAGCGCGGAATCGGAGATTTGGAGCGCGCGCTTGCGTTCCTCGGTCGTAAGTGCGGGAAAGCGAAAAATTGGAAGCGCGCGCTCACGCACCTCCTGCCAGCGTGACACGCACTCCAGATGCCACTGCGTATGCACACACGCGTGCGCGCGTTGAACGCCGCGGCGGGAAAACTCGACGTCGAAATATATTTTTCGACGTCTTCTTAATGCGATCGAAATCGAAGGGTACCACTGTTTTTAATTTTACGGTGGGGCGAGCCCGCCGGCCGCGGCCGGCGAGCCTTGATCATCGGATCATGAGCTCATATAAGAGAGCTTCTGCAGAGAGCTTTTAAAAGCTTAAGCTTCGAGTACGTAGCCGTCGAGGGGCCATCTCCCGAAAGCTTAAGCTTCTCATCGGTTCCCCTCCGCATATTTCTCTTTAAGCCTGCCAGCAATCATTCTTCAATTGGCCTTTCGGAAAGAAGACGCCCTTCGTGCAGAGGCCCCGAATGGCTTGCAAGGCTCTTCCAGCTGCAGGGACCCACTATAACGTGGAGACTCTCAGAGTGAGTGGCCATGGGACCACGTACATGACCCTGGGCCATGGCCACCACCCCCGGGCGCCAGCAGGATGAAAAGCCACATATGCATTATGCCATGATGTGGACAGTGACACCCGACAGCGCCAGATAGGAAGAGTGAATCCCTGTGATGGCCCGCTCCCTATCGGACGGCCTGATCATAGTGATCTAGGCTAGAAAGATAGAAAAACACACAGTTGAGCACGTTTTTCTATCTTTCTAGCCTAGATCACGCCATCCCTGACGAACTCTACGATCTCAACGATGGGCCGGTCGCCCAGCGCGTCCAGGAACGCGTCCCTAACCGCCGTCTTCCGGGATCCAGCATCGCTCGAGATCCGAATGCAAGAGCAGGACGCGCCGGTCTTGGCTACCGATGAAGAAGATAATTGGACGGATTTCCGCGGCGGCAGGCGCCGCCCCCGTGCTCACCATGCTGAGCACACCAACTTTGCCCGCCTCTTTTCAAACTCGACTTGGAAGCTGGGGTAGGGGGGGTACGGTCTCGGCGCAGCGGCAATCGAGGCTATCAGGAAGCGCCCAGGGCAGAAGAAAGGACATAAGCTGCAGTATCACTCATTATCACTCATTAAAGGCAGCATCAGCCATTCCCACGGATAAACCACAAGAGTCAGGGAGAGGCGAGAGCACCCCGTGCATCGCTCGCTGATTATGAGCTAGAGCTCGATCAGCAAACTGGGAGAGCTGCAGAGGCGTGGCTTGAGGGCGAACTTCGATCAGCCTCGTATTCCCAGCGCGCCTGTCAGCCAGCGTCTTCCTACTACAGCACTCGTTTCCCCCAACTCTTCTCCCCCCGCGTGCGTGCTCTCACATGGGTTTGTTTGGTAAGCTCCGCCCTGTGCGCAACCGCGCGCAAGCGGCCGCGTCGGCTTTGTTCTCTGCATCGTCGTCGTCGCGCACCCTGACCGCCTTCGGCGCAGAAATCAGCTTCGCCGGAGACATCGATCTGAGCAAGGTCGACGGCGAAGCCATCGGCACGGTCGCCATGGGGCGTGCCGCAGAGCGACTCAGTGACACTTTGAGTCTCTGTGCGCCCGCTCGCCCTCCAAAGCGTTCCGCGCCCAACGTTTGGTGCAGATACACCCCGGAAAGTGTTCCTCGGCATCGTCGCAATCATCGCCGCGCCCATCGTGACGATCAGTGCGCCGCGCGCCCGATCTGCTCCGAATACGGACCGAGATGCAACGCAGAGCTCGTCGACTGTGCTCTGGCCAAGTTCGGATTCGTCGGCGAGCAGAAGCACCGGGTCGCACACGAGCACGAGAACCGTTGAACGGCGAGCTTCAAGGCTTCCGAAGTTCATGAGAGAACTTTCGGCTTCATGATCAGGACGCCGTGACGCGTACGTATACGTGCTGAAACGGCCCGGTTTCTCCCGGAGTCCTACTAGGCTAGCGCCATGCACGGTGATGCACTGCGGAACCAGCCGTAAGTGCAGGCCCACTGCAGGGCCCCGAGGCGCCAATGCGACCATCGAACCATGGCCATGGCGAAATGATTGGATCAATATACCTTTTTCGAATTCAATGATTCGCTTTACTCAGCAAGGAGGTGTGAAATAATGATCTCTCTATATAGCTACTCAGCCAGAAGGGGCGCGCTCTCGGCGGCGGCTGCCTCGTCACGCGGCGCAGCAACGCGCTTCCGGGCACGCAGGGCGAGCTTTGCGGCCTCGCCCACCACGAGGACGAGGAGGGCAGCGCATAGGGCAGTGCCCCAGGCGTGCGCCGGGAGGGGCGTCAGCTTGAGACCATCCCGCAGGGGAGGTACGAGGAAGGAGAGAGCGAGGGAGGCGAGCGCGGCGACGGCCCAGAGGCCCATGGCCGAGTTCTCGCGGAGGGAGGCCAGGCCGCCCGGGGCGCAGCAGGGGGCGCCCGAGCGGGTGACGAGGGCGAGGGCGACGTGGGCGAGGAGCCAGGAGGCAAAGGCTGCGGACTGCCCCAGAGAAGGCGAGGAAGAGGAAGAGGAGGAAAGGAGAAATGTGGCGAAGACGGGGCCGGCGAGGAGGGCGGCCGCCCCGCAGACGGAGGCGAGGTAGGGCCGGTCGACGAAGGGGGCGTCCCGCGGGCGCGGCGGCCGCCGCATGATGCCCCTGCAGAGAAACGAAGCTGTCAGAACAAGCGAGAGACCGGACTGGGGGGGGGGGGGGGGGGGGGGGGGGGGGGATGGAGGGAGGGAGGGAGGGGGGAAGAGGGGGCGGGGGCTCTAGAAGTGGAGGTTGAGGTTCACGGGGGGGTACGCACGGCTCCGGGGGCTCACAGACGAAGGCGGCTCCGGCGGCTAGGTCCATCAGCGCCTCCAGAGCAATCACCTGCCCAGACCAAAGGTAAGGGGCGGGGGCCAGAGCGTGTGGAGGCCCATGGCGCACCTGGATGGGGGCGAGGGGCGGGGGGAGCCCGAGGGTGCAGGCGGCGGCGAAGAGGGCGACGAGGGCCGCTTTGCATGCCAGGTAGAAGCGCGTCCCTTTCCTGCGCGGGGCAGGGCGACAGTGAGGCAGAGTGAGGTGAGACAGATAATAGAAGAAGGCGGCAGATGAGAGGGTGTCATAGAGATGATAAGATGGTATAACCGGGTGGACTAGATAGATTATTTTATCAATTTTCATTCCGGACTCTTAGCTTCCTCTTCTCTTTCTGCTTACCTGAGGTTGTCGAAGAGGCGGCGGCCCTCGGCGACGCCGGCCACGAGCCCCGCGAACGAGTCCTCCGCCAGCTCCACGCCCGCCGCCTCCCGTGCCGCCCCCGCCGCCCCCCGCACCGCCACGCCGACCTTTCCAGGGGAGTGAGAAGGCAGAGAGCGGGGAAGGAGAAGGGAGCGCACGTCGGCGGTGCGGAGGGCGGGCGCGTTGTCCCCGTCGCCCATGGCGCAGACGGCGCCGCGCCTCTGGAGGACGGCGACGAGGCCGGCCTTGAGGAGCGGGGCGCTGCGGGCCCACACGAGGGTGCCCGCCCCCGCCTGCGCCTCCAGCTCCCCCACGCACTGCCGAGGAGCGCTTGGCCGGGCGGGGCGGAGCGGTGGAGGCGGAAAGGAAAATAGGGGTACACACCTTGTACGCCAGCGAGTCCGGAGGCTCGGAAGCCCCAACGAGGGCAGGCGCCTGCGAGCAGTCCACCAGGTAGGGCGTCGGGCCGGAGCGGGTCCTCGAAGGAGAGCACCCCCACGAAGACCTTGAGCTCGGCGGGGCCCTGCGCCTCGACCCGGGCCAGGCCGAGGCAGCGCTCCCCGGCCGCCGCCAGTTCCTCCAGCCTCGCCCGCAGCGCCGCCTTCGCTTCCGCCGAGAAGGGCGCCGCGCCGGCGGGGCCCGCCTCGGCCCCCGCGGGGGCGTCCAGGAGCGAGGGGCCCCCGGGGGGTACCGCCACGTGATCGCAGTCCGACGGTCCTCCAGGAGTGCCTCGGGCAAGCCGCGAACGAAGTGCTGGGGGAGGCGTACCCCCGGGAGCTTCCAGGAGGCGCTCGAGTAGCGCGAGGCGGCCTCGAAGGGCCGCGCGTCGACCAGAAAGGCGTGGGCCCGCTCGTGAGCGGCCGCCCGCGCCGCCTCGGGCCGCTCCCGGACGGTCTCCAGGACGGCCCGATCCCAGGCGTCCACGGTGCTGGCCCCGCGGAGCGCTTCCAGCGCCTCGTCGGCCGTGCAGGGTCGGCCGGCGGGCGCCGGGGCGGCTCCAGCGCCGACGAGAGGAGCCAGGTGCGGAGGAGCTCGGCGAGGACCGGGCCCTCGTCAGCGAGGGCCCCGGCGGGGCGCGGCGGGCCACCGCCGGCCGCCGGGAGGAAGTGCACGAGTCGCAGGGCGCCCGTCGTCAGCGTCCCCGTCTTGTCGCACACGATCGTCGAGACCTGAGGACGGGGCTCAGAGCTCGAGAGCGCAGAGAGCACAGAGCAGGCTCAGGACCACGCAGGCACCGCGCTGAGGGTCCCGGCGGTGCGGATGCGCTTGACGAGCAGACGGTGGCGGGAGAGGCGGAGGGCGCCCAGCGCACTCGACGCACTCCAGATGCCGCGCACTCGACGCACTCCAGATGCCGCTGCGGAAAGTCTCCGGAAATGCGTACATGCGGAGAACGAACGAGCGCCCGCGCGGAACGAACGAATGCGCCGAACGAATTCGAACGAGGCCGAGGAGCGGCCGCCGGGCCTGCGCACGCAAGGGCATCCGGAATCAGCGGGATAGACTCTGAGACAACTCGGGAAATGACAATTTGCCTGGAAAGCGTCGCTCGACCGCGCGGGACCGCGCGCGCCCTGTGAGGAATTCGAAGCGACGGGAAAGGCCTAGGGCGGGCCTAGGGATATCGGGAGGGGGGGGGGGGGGGGGGGGGGGGGGTGAGGGGGATTCGATCGCGAGGGGGTGCAGGTATACATGTACATATGCATGACTCAGTGAGCGCTGCAGGGGATATATATATATATATATATATAGGGGCGCTGTACTGTGTTAATCCGACCGCGCGGCGGGCGCGTGCTGCCGACCGGACCGGACCGGTACCGCGTCGCCGCCAACGCATGCGCAGGCGATCAGCGAACTAGATCCGCGCGCGCGGCGCGCGCGCTGCGATCAGCCTGGCAGCAAACTAGTACTAGATCCGATCCGTATCGATATCGATATCGATATCGCAGCAGGCCTAGGCCGCCTAGCTTATAGCCTATAGCTACGTATACTAGGCTATAGCTAGGGCCGGCTTGCAATTGAGCGGCTGTGGCTTGCAATTAATATTGGCCTCATGATCGATATCAGGCTTGAGGGCGGACTTCGATCGCGATCAGCCTGGCAGCCTCGTATATATATATTCCCAGCGCTATAGCTATATATAGCGCGCCTGTCAGCCCGGCGGCCAGCGCCCTCCGAGGCTCCGAGGCTCCTATAGCTAGGCCTTGAGCTCCTAGCTATAGGCCTACAGCACTCGTTTCCCCCAACGTTAACTTAGTAACGCTTCTCCCCCGGCCCCGGAGGCTGTACACATGTATACATGTGCCCGCGCGTGCGCATGCGCATGCATATGCGTGTATGCATGGCCGGCCGGCGCCATGGGTTTGTTTTTTGTTGGGGGGGGGGGGGGGGGGGGGAAGGGAGGGAATCAGGTACGAGCGCTGCAGGGTTGATCCGGTTGAACCTCGGCGGTTGAACATATTGCTACTGCCTGGCACTGCCTGGCACTGCGGCAATTGCAATAGCAATATTCGCAACTTGGCCAGCAAGCAACTGCCGCAGTGCAGCCGTGGCACTGCGGCAGACTCGTAATTCGTGGTGCGATCGGTCAGCAGACTCGAATTGGAGCGTCGAGGTGTCGGCATAAGCTTGCTAGGCTTGCTAGGCTTGCAGCTGCGCCTTAGCCTTTGCCCCGAGTCAGCAACTTCGCAAGTTGAAGTTGCGCAAAATGGGCCACGATCACCCAAGCGTGCCGGTGCTCAGACTCGTGCATTTCTGTTCTGCATATAAATTCATTTGAGCTGGACCGTGCAATGCGCAGCTGGTCCTCTTTTTCATCCTGGCGGGCAGTTGTTTGTTGGCAGCGGCCCATGGCCAGAACCTCGACGGGGGCATCTACAGCCAAAAACGTGAGCATGTGCGCTTGTGCGATACGCACGCGAGCCGGGCCGTTGTACACGTGCTGGCAACGGGTAAGTCACCACGTGTGATCTGATCAGCATGCAGGGCGCCTTGCAAGCCTCACCTCGAGCCCGGCTGTGCCGACGTGCAGTGCGCACGCCCTTCTGCCCTTCCCCCCCTTCCCTCCCCTTCGCACACCCCCCTGTCACACCTCATTGCCATTCACCTCCCCCTGCCCGGCCTTGAGCAGTGGCACCTCAACTGTTGTAGTGTGCCACTCCGCTCTAGCCAGCCTTCTGTTCCCCGTCGTGATGCTCCAAACTTTCCGCCCCTCCAGTGCGCTCCCACACTCCTCTCCCTGGCATCCCCCCTGCCTCGCAGCCCCCTCTCCGAACCTTTAAGCTTCATAGCCAGCTGCAGCTTTCTGGCTCCCGCTCATGGGACCCTCCTCCGATCCATCCCAAGCCTCCTTCGGGGATCTTTCTTCGAGCTTTGTTGATATGTGCTCTACAGGTGCACACTTCCCTGGCGGCGAGAGCTACATCACCCTGCCCCCACTGTACTTCGGGAATCCGATCTCGTTCGAGTTCTGGTGCTCGCATCCAACTTAGAACGAGCTCGCATCCAACTTAGACCGGGCAGGATCAAGCTTGGCCAGCAGCAGCTCGGAGGTCTGGCAAAGCAAGCGATGTTGTTCGATTTCGCAAATGGATGGTTTAGACAGGCCGTGGTTCGTCGATGCCAGCATGCATATGCATAGCGCCAGACCAGTCTGACGCTCTGTGCAGCTCATGGTAATCAAATCGGTATGCCTTGATTCGTATGGTCAACCGATTTTTGTCTGTGAACGTGGCCATCTGACATGCTAGGGTGACAGAACATCTTCGGTGCTCCGGGCCCGGACTGCAACAGTCTCTATTTGGGGCTCACCGATCGAAATCCTTCCAACAATTACGTGGTCTGTGACCGTCCTTGCCGCACTGTTTCCAAGGGCTCACCTCCAGCTACCACTGCCCAGGACCCCGAGGAAGACCAGGTTCACTTGTACTCACCATCGAATGTCAATGGTACTGGCCAGCTTCTCGTGCGCACGTTCTGCCTTGTTTATCAGCTCCTGACGTCAACTCATGACGCCCCTCTGCTCATGATCAGCTCAACCGCTGGTACCACGCGGTCACGACACTTGGGGCGACCGGCGACCTGCACTTCTACCTGACGGATGGCGTGACGGGAACCCGCACCCACATCGTCGACGGGCTAGATCCGAATGGAGGAACAAAAAATGTGACCATCCTGCCGAGCGGGATCCGCAACTACAATTACATCGGCCGAGTGGTTGCAGGGGTGCGCGTTGGATACGGAGCCCGGGGAGTGGGGAGGTTGGACAAATCCCTGAATGTCTGCACGCATGCAGGACCCGGGGGACAGCGGCTTGTACACACTTGAAAACGTCGACCTGTCCGGTGCGTGCCTGCCACGTGATCACATTTGCGATGATTTCCGAGGGAACCTGGAGCACAGGCTTCCGCATCTGGCCTGCAGCACTGTCAGAGAGCGAGGTAGAGACACTGGCGGCCGGTGGAGTTATTTGGCGCCAGCCAAGTCTCTACCTTCCCTTCGATGATCAACCTGCCGCTAGCGTGCGTACTTCCTCTGCTCGGGCTTGCGTTCTGATCATTATCGTGACTTGAGCTTGGACAAACGTGCGACAGTCAGCATCCAGAAATGTTCGAGATGCTTCGGGCAACGGGAGAAACGGAACGATTGTGGGCTCCGTCACCACCAGCAACGGCGCCGGCTGCACAAGCTACTCGAGCGCGCAATCGCTTCCAGGCTACCGCATGGCTTCACGTTTGTGCCGCAGTTCCTGACATCGCACCGGAGATCCGTTGCGATCTCTCCATTGCATCGGCAAACCAAAAACCCATGGCCAGCTAATGGCCAGCCTAGAGTATTAGTTAAAAATGCCAACGTTGAACGTTTCGATGCACGAATTGCGTGCAAATATTTCGATCAATGCACGAAGTTCTTGATCCAGATTGATAACAGTCCCTCGTGAGGCTGGGGGCCCATGGCATGTCATATCATATCCTGGGAGTCCATGGCAAGGTTACACGAACATATACCCTCGCTCTCAAATATTCAATTCCGAGAGTCAGCTCTTTGTCTTGCAATTGTCTTCAAGGCTTTCTTCGTGCTCTTGTCTTGGTCATTTTGCTTTTTTTGTCCCTGTATCCGAGTGTGTCCCATCACTGCTGTAGCTTCACCTCGAATTATGGGCCTTTTAAGAACCTTAACTTAGTAGTAAACAAGCTCGAGCTTGAACGGCTCCCGGCCTAGACCTGTATATGTTGACGTTACTAGTACTAACAACACTGTGACATGTTAAAATAATTGACCTCCTTTACACAAGCACTTTGAATCCGATGATCATTGAATGCAATTCCTGTTCGTCCATTGAACTGCCGTCTCTCAGAGTCTGTTAACTTATGAACGGAACAGGGACACTGCAGTTGCACTGCCCCTGTTGGAGGGGAAGGACTTCTAACGGTTGAGTAGGACAGGTCCGACGATCAGGTTCAACGGTTAGCCGAGATAGAGATCTAGAGAGTGTTGACTCTAAATTAAACCTGCAGCCGCTGATCATGAGCCGCTGAGCTGCGCGAACGCCCGTAGTCATGGCGTAATTGCAACTGGGACGGTGCCACGGTGGGCCGGCCGCGGGCTCGCGATCGAGCTCGTGGGACCGGAAGAGGACTTGCAGGTCAATCAGTCAGGTTACTAAGTTCTAGGTCTTCGATTCGCCCCCGCCCCCTGCTCGCCGAGTCGTGCAAGGTGGCCATGTGGTCTTATTCAACAAAGACAGCATCTCAGAGTCTGCAGGCTGCAGCAAATGCTCGCTAGGCGTAGACCTGGAACAAGAAGCCGTGCGGGAATGGGACAATTTGCCCTGCGCGCCGCGCCGCCACCCGCCGTGCGGGAATGGGACAATTTGCCCTGCGCGCCCCCTCCCGAGTCCCGGATCCGCCCCGCCCGACGAGCCGCGCGGCCGCCCGCCGCGCCTCTGCCCCGCCCGGCGAGCCGCGCCGCCGCCCGACGAGCCGCGCCGCCGCCCGCCGCGCTCCGCCCCGCCCGTTGAGCCGCGCCCCGCCCGGCGCGCCGCGCGGCCGCCCGCCGCGCCTCCGCCCCGATCGGCGAGCCGCGCCGCCGCCCGCCGCGCTCCGCCCCGCCCGTTGAGCCGCGCCCCCGCCCGGCGCGCCGCGCGGCCGCCCGCCGCGCCTCCGCCCCGATCGGCGAGCCGCGCCGCCGCCCGCCGCGCCTCCGCTCCGATCGGCGAGCCGCGCCGCCGCCCGCCGCGCCTTCGCCCCGCCCGGGGAGCTGCGCCGCCGCCTGCCGCGCCTCCGCCCCGCTTGGGGAGCCGCGCCGCCGCCCGCCGCGCCTCCGCCCCGCCCGGCGAGCCGCGCCGCCGGCAGCCGCGCCTCCGTCCCGCCCGGCGAGCCTCGGAGCCGCGCCGCCACCCGCCGGCCGCCGCGCCTCCGCCCCGCCCGCGGCCGGCGAGCCCCGCCGCCGCCCGCCGCGCCTCCGCCCGCCCGGCACGCCGCGCAGCCGCCCGCCGCGCCTGCTCCCCGTGCGGCGCGCCGCGCCGCCGCCCGCAGCGCCTCCGCCCCGCCCGGCGACCGCGCCGCCGCCCGCCGTCTGCTGCGGAGCGCGGCACATCGAATCTAGCTGTGCACCTTGCGCAAGAGGAGCTGTTCGAATTCGACGACACGCGTCGGCTTCTGTGCGCGCCCGGCGCGAGATTGCCGGGCGGCGCGCGAGCGCACCTTTCGGCGCAAGACTGTCGCATCTGCGGACGGCAGGCGCGGGGCAGTCAGAACCATCGGCGACGCGCACCGGAACGCGGCGGCGGCGTAGCGGGCGTCTTCTTCCTGCACTCTTTCACGTTCCGAAGTGCTTGATGAGCTGTTGCCGCATTGCAAGCTAGCCGGAGCTCAGCTAGCTATAGTTGGCCAGCGCGAAAGCCAGTCGGCAGCACTGTCGGCTAGCCTGCCGGGTACTGTAACACGAGTCTCGATCGGCTGAAAACTCTCAGGAGCGCTTTTTTTCGGCGCTCGGTACAACAGGTACTTGAGGCGGCCTAGCGGGCCACCCTGTGCCTCTCCGGTCTCGGAATGTATGACATGAATCGTCGGGCGTATCAGGCGCATTCAGGCGCACTTGGTCCGGTATATATACCGCCACTTGGTGAGGCGCTAGATCGCATTTTTCAAAAATGTGTTATTGCTCATCCCTGGTCGACCCGACGGGACCCGGATCTCCCGGAACACGTCTCCGGACTCCTAGGAACATGCCTTGCTAGGATCCGGCGAGAAAACCTGGGTTTTGGGAGGTCGGGACATTTCATTTTGGCCTGGGGTGGGCACCCGAACACCCCCAAGTGGGGGAAGGGGAAGGGGGTCCTTCCCCAATAATAATTAGACCCCACCTTGCACCTCCTGAGACGAGCAGGGGCGGGGCCGGGGCGAGTCGAAGACCTAGTAGCTACTCAGCCAGAAGGGGCAAGCTCTCGGAAGCAGCTGCCTCGTCACGCGGCGCGGCAAGGCGTGTACGGGCATGCAGGACGAGCTTTGCGGCTCGCCCACCACGAGGACGAGGAGGGCAGCGCACAGGGCAGTGCCCCAGGCGTGTGCCGGGAGGGGCGTCAGCTTGAGGCCGTCCCGCAGGGGAGGTACGAGGAAGGAGAGAGCGAGGGAGGCGAGCGCGGCGAGGGCCCAGAGGCCCATGGCCGAGTTCTCGCGGAGGGAGGCCAGGCCGCCCGGGGCGCAGCAGGGGGCGCCCGAGCGGGTGACGAGGGCGAGGGCGACGTGGGCGAGGAGCCAGGAGGCAAAGGCTGCGGACTGCCCCAGAGAAGGCGAGGAGGAAGAGGAAGAGGAGAGGAGAAATGCGGCGAAGACGGGGCCGGCAAGGAGGGCGGCCGCCCCGCAGACGGAGGCGAGGTAGGGCCGGTCGACGAAGGGGGCGTCCCGCGGGCGCGGGGGCCGCCGCATGATGCCCCTGCAACGAAACGAAGCTGTCAGAACAAGCGAAAGACCGGACCGGGGAGGAGGAGGGGGGAGGGGGTACGCACGGCTCCGGGGGCTCACAGACGAAGGCGGCTCCGGCGGCTAGGTCCATCAGCGCCTCCAGTGCGATCACCTGCCCAGGCCAAATGTAAGGGGCGGGGGCCAGAGTGTGTGGAGGCCCACGGCGCACCTGGATGGGGGCGAGGGGCGGGGGGAGCCCGAGGGCGCAGGCGGCGGCGAAGAGGGCGACGAGGGCCGCTTTGCATGCCAGGTAGAAGCGCGTCCCTTTCCTGCGCGGGGCAGGGCGACAGTGAGGCAGAGTGAGGTGAGACAGATAATAGAAGAAGGCGGCAGATGAGAGGGTGTCATAGAGATGATAAGATGGTATAACCGGGTGGACTAGATAGATTATTTTATCAATTTTCATTCCGGACTCTTAGCTTCCTCTTCTCTTTCTGCTTACCTGAGGTTGTCGAAGAGGCGGCGGCCCTCGGCGACGCCGGCCACGAGCCCCGCGAACGAGTCCTCCGCCAGCTCCACGCCCGCCGCCTCCCGTGCCGCCCCCGCCGCCCCCCGCACCGCCACGCCGACCTTTCCAGGGGAGTGAGAAGGCAGAGAGCGGGGAAGGAGAAGGGAGCGCACGTCGGCGGTGCGGAGGGCGGGCGCGTTGTCCCCGTCGCCCATGGCGCAGACGGCGCCGCGCCTCTGGAGGACGGCGACGAGGCCGGCCTTGAGGAGCGGGGCGCTGCGGGCCCACACGAGGGTGCCCGCCCCCGCCTGCGCCTCCAGCTCCCCCACGCACTGCCGAGGAGCGCTTGGCCGGGCGGGGCGGAGCGGTGGAGGCGGAAAGGAAAATAGGGGTACACACCTTGTACGCCAGCGAGTCCGGAGGCTCGGAAGCCCCAACGAGGGCAGGCGCCTGCGAGCAGTCCACCAGGTAGGGCGTCGGGCCGGAGCGGGTCCTCGAAGGAGAGCACCCCCACGAAGACCTTGAGCTCGGCGGGGCCCTGCGCCTCGACCCGGGCCAGGCCGAGGCAGCGCTCCCCGGCCGCCGCCAGTTCCTCCAGCCTCGCCCGCAGCGCCGCCTTCGCTTCCGCCGAGAAGGGCGCCGCGCCGGCGGGGCCCGCCTCGGCCCCCGCGGGGGCGTCCAGGAGCGAGGGGCCCCCGGGGGGTACCGCCACGTGATCGCAGTCCGACGGTCCTCCAGGAGTGCCTCGGGCAAGCCGCGAACGAAGTGCTGGGGGAGGCGTACCCCCGGGAGCTTCCAGGAGGCGCTCGAGTAGCGCGAGGCGGCCTCGAAGGGCCGCGCGTCGACCAGAAAGGCGTGGGCCCGCTCGTGAGCGGCCGCCCGCGCCGCCTCGGGCCGCTCCCGGACGGTCTCCAGGACGGCCCGATCCCAGGCGTCCACGGTGCTGGCCCCGCGGAGCGCTTCCAGCGCCTCGTCGGCCGTGCAGGGTCGGCCGGCGGGCGCCGGGGGCGGCTCCAGCGCCGACGAGAGGAGCCAGGTGCGGAGGAGCTCGGCGAGGACCGGGCCCTCGTCAGCGAGGGCCCCGGCGGGGCGCGGCGGGCCACCGCCGGCCGCCGGGAGGAAGTGCACGAGTCGCAGGGCGCCCGTCGTCAGCGTCCCCGTCTTGTCGCACACGATCGTCGAGACCTGAGGACGGGGCTCAGAGCTCGAGAGCGCAGAGAGCACAGAGCAGGCTCAGGACCACGCAGGCACCGCGCTGAGGGTCCCGGCGGTGCGGATGCGCTTGACGAGCAGACGGTGGCGGGAGAGGCGGAGGGCGCCCAGCGCACTCGACGCACTCCAGATGCCGCGCACTCGACGCACTCCAGATGCCGCTGCGGAAAGTCTCCGGAAATGCGTACATGCGGAGAACGAACGAGCGCCCCGCGCGGAACGAACGAATGCGCCGAACGAATTCGAACGAGGCCGAGGAGCGGCCGCCGGGCCTGCGCACGCAAGGGCATCCGGAATCAGCGGGATAGACTCTGAGACAACTCGGGAAATGACAATTTGCCTGGAAAGCGTCGCTCGACCGCGCGGGACCGCGCGCGCCCCTGTGAGGAATTCGAAGCGACGGGAAAGGCCTAGGGCGGGCCTAGGGATATCGGGAGGGGGGGGGGGGGGGGGGGGGGGTGAGGGGGATTCGATCGCGAGGGGTGCAGGTATACATGTACATATGCATGACTCAGTGAGCGCTGCAGGGGATATATATATATATATATATATAGGGGCGCTGTACTGTGTTAATCCGACCGCGCGGCGGGCGCGTGCTGCCGACCGGACCGGACCGGTACCGCGTCGCCGCCAACGCATGCGCAGGCGATCAGCGAACTAGATCCGCGCGCGCGGCGCGCGCGCTGCGATCAGCCTGGCAGCAAACTAGTACTAGATCCGATCCGTATCGATATCGATATCGATATCGCAGCAGGCCTAGGCCGCCTAGCTTATAGCCTATAGCTACGTATACTAGGCTATAGCTAGGGCCGGCTTGCAATTGAGCGGCTGTGGCTTGCAATTAATATTGGCCTCATGATCGATATCAGGCTTGAGGGCGGACTTCGATCGCGATCAGCCTGGCAGCCTCGTGTATATATATTCCCAGCGCTATAGCTATATATAGCGCGCCTGTCAGCCCGGCGGCCAGCGCCCTCCGAGGCTCCGAGGCTCCTATAGCTAGGCCTTGAGCTCCTAGCTATAGGCCTACAGCACTCGTTTCCCCCAACGTTAACTTAGTAACGCTTCTCCCCCGGCCCCGGAGGCTGTACACATGTATACATGTGCCCGCGCGTGCGCATGCGCATGCATATGCGTGTATGCATGGCCGGCCGGCGCCATGGGTTTGTTTTTTGTTGGGGGGGGGGGGGGGGGGGGGGGGGGAAGGGAGGGAATCAGGTACGAGCGCTGCAGGGTTGATCCGGTTGAACCTCGGCGGTTGAACATATTGCTACTGCCTGGCACTGCCTGGCACTGCGGCAATTGCAATAGCAATATTCGCAACTTGGCCAGCAAGCAACTGCCGCAGTGCAGCCGTGGCACTGCGGCAGACTCGTAATTCGTGGTGCGATCGGTCAGCAGACTCGAATTGGAGCGTCGAGGTGTCGGCATAAGCTTGCTAGGCTTGCTAGGCTTGCAGCTGCGCCTTAGCCTTTGCCCCGAGTCAGCAACTTCGCAAGTTGAAGTTGCGCAAAATGGGCCACGATCACCCAAGCGTGCCGGTGCTCAGACTCGTGCATTTCTGTTCTGCATATAAATTCATTTGAGCTGGACCGTGCAATGCGCAGCTGGTCCTCTTTTTCATCCTGGCGGGCAGTTGTTTGTTGGCAGCGGCCCATGGCCAGAACCTCGACGGGGCATCTACAGCCAAAAACGTGAGCATGTGCGCTTGTGCGATACGCACGCGAGCCGGGCCGTTGTACACGTGCTGGCAACGGGTAAGTCACCACGTGTGATCTGATCAGCATGCAGGGCGCCTTGCAAGCCTCACCTCGAGCCCGGCTGTGCCGACGTGCAGTGCGCACGCCCTTCTGCCCTTCCCCCCCTTCCCTCCCCTTCGCACACCCCCCTGTCACACCTCATTGCCATTCACCTCCCCCTGCCCGGCCTTGAGCAGTGGCACCTCAACTGTTGTAGTGTGCCACTCCGCTCTAGCCAGCCTTCTGTTCCCCGTCGTGATGCTCCAAACTTTCCGCCCCTCCAGTGCGCTCCCACACTCCTCTCCCTGGCATCCCCCCTGCCTCGCAGCCCCCTCTCCGAACCTTTAAGCTTCATAGCCAGCTGCAGCTTTCTGGCTCCCGCTCATGGGACCCTCCTCCGATCCATCCCAAGCCTCCTTCGGGATCTTTCTTCGAGCTTTGTTGATATGTGCTCTACAGGTGCACACTTCCCTGGCGGCGAGAGCTACATCACCCTGCCCCCACTGTACTTCGGGAATCCGATCTCGTTCGAGTTCTGGTGCTCGCATCCAACTTAGAACGAGCTCGCATCCAACTTAGACCGGGCAGGATCAAGCTTGGCCAGCAGCAGCTCGGAGGTCTGGCAAAGCAAGCGATGTTGTTCGATTTCGCAAATGGATGGTTTAGACAGGCCGTGGTTCGTCGATGCCAGCATGCATATGCATAGCGCCAGACCAGTCTGACGCTCTGTGCAGCTCATGGTAATCAAATCGGTATGCCTTGATTCGTATGGTCAACCGATTTTTGTCTGTGAACGTGGCCATCTGACATGCTAGGGTGACAGAACATCTTCGGTGCTCCGGGCCCGGACTGCAACAGTCTCTATTTGGGGCTCACCGATCGAAATCCTTCCAACAATTACGTGGTCTGTGACCGTCCTTGCCGCACTGTTTCCAAGGGCTCACCTCCAGCTACCACTGCCCAGGACCCCGAGGAAGACCAGGTTCACTTGTACTCACCATCGAATGTCAATGGTACTGGCCAGCTTCTCGTGCGCACGTTCTGCCTTGTTTATCAGCTCCTGACGTCAACTCATGACGCCCCTCTGCTCATGATCAGCTCAACCGCTGGTACCACGCGGTCACGACACTTGGGGCGACCGGCGACCTGCACTTCTACCTGACGGATGGCGTGACGGGAACCCGCACCCACATCGTCGACGGGCTAGATCCGAATGGAGGAACAAAAAATGTGACCATCCTGCCGAGCGGGATCCGCAACTACAATTACATCGGCCGAGTGGTTGCAGGGGTGCGCGTTGGATACGGAGCCCGGGGGAGTGGGGAGGTTGGACAAATCCCTGAATGTCTGCACGCATGCAGGACCCGGGGGACAGCGGCTTGTACACACTTGAAAACGTCGACCTGTCCGGTGCGTGCCTGCCACGTGATCACATTTGCGATGATTTCCGAGGGAACCTGGAGCACAGGCTTCCGCATCTGGCCTGCAGCACTGTCAGAGAGCGAGGTAGAGACACTGGCGGCCGGTGGAGTTATTTGGCGCCAGCCAAGTCTCTACCTTCCCTTCGATGATCAACCTGCCGCTAGCGTGCGTACTTCCTCTGCTCGGGCTTGCGTTCTGATCATTATCGTGACTTGAGCTTGGACAAACGTGCGACAGTCAGCATCCAGAAATGTTCGAGATGCTTCGGGCAACGGGAGAAACGGAACGATTGTGGGCTCCGTCACCACCAGCAACGGCGCCGGCTGCACAAGCTACTCGAGCGCGCAATCGCTTCCAGGCTACCGCATGGCTTCACGTTTGTGCCGCAGTTCCTGACATCGCACCGGAGATCCGTTGCGATCTCTCCATTGCATCGGCAAACCAAAAACCCATGGCCAGCTAATGGCCAGCCTAGAGTATTAGTTAAAAATGCCAACGTTGAACGTTTCGATGCACGAATTGCGTGCAAATATTTCGATCAATGCACGAAGTTCTTGATCCAGATTGATAACAGTCCCTCGTGAGGCTGGGGGCCCATGGCATGTCATATCATATCCCGGGAGTCCATGGCAAGGTTACACGAACATATACCCTCGCTCTCAAATATTCAATTCCGAGAGTCAGCTCTTTGTCTTGCAATTGTCTTCAAGGCTTTCTTCGTGCTCTTGTCTTGGTCATTTTGCTTTTTTGTCCCTGTATCCGAGTGTGTCCCATCACTGCTGTAGCTTCACCTCGAATTATGGGCCTTTTAAGAACCTTAACTTAGTAGTAAACAAGCTCGAGCTTGAACGGCTCCCGGCCTAGACCTGTATATGTTGACGTTACTAGTACTAACAACACTGTGACATGTTAAAATAATTGACCTCCTTTACACAAGCACTTTGAATCCGATGATCATTGAATGCAATTCCTGTTCGTCCATTGAACTGCCGTCTCTCAGAGTCTGTTAACTTATGAACGGAACAGGGACACTGCAGTTGCACTGCCCCTGTTGGAGGGGAAGGACTTCTAACGGTTGAGTAGGACAGGTCCGACGATCAGGTTCAACGGTTAGCCGAGATAGAGATCTAGAGAGTGTTGACTCTAAATTAAACCTGCAGCCGCTGATCATGAGCCGCTGAGCTGCGCGAACGCCCGTAGTCATGGCGTAATTGCAACTGGGACGGTGCCACGGTGGGCCGGCCGCGGGCTCGCGATCGAGCTCGTGGGACCGGAAGAGGACTTGCAGGTCAATCAGTCAGGTTACTAAGTTCTAGGTCTTCGATTCGCCCCCGCCCCCTGCTCGCCGAGTCGTGCAAGGTGGCCATGTGGTCTTATTCAACAAAGACAGCATCTCAGAGTCTGCAGGCTGCAGCAAATGCTCGCTAGGCGTAGACCTGGAACAAGAAGCCGTGCGGGAATGGGACAATTTGCCCTGCGCGCCGCGCCGCCACCCGCCGTGCGGGAATGGGACAATTTGCCCTGCGCGCCCCCTCCGAGTCCGGATCCGCCCCGCCCGACGAGCCGCGCGGCCGCCCGCCGCGCCTCTGCCCGCCCGGCGAGCCGCGCCGCCGCCCGACGAGCCGCGCCGCCGCCCGCCGCGCTCCGCCCCGCCCGTTGAGCCGCGCCCCCGCCCGGCGCGCCGCGCGGCCGCCCGCCGCGCCTCCGCCCCGATCGGCGAGCCGCGCCGCCGCCCGCCGCGCTCCGCCCGCCCGTTGAGCCGCGCCCCCGCCCGGCGCGCCGCGCGGCCGCCCGCCGCGCCTCCGCCCCGATCGGCGAGCCGCGCCGCCGCCCGCCGCGCCTCCGCTCCGATCGGCGAGCCGCGCCGCCGCCCGCCGCGCCTTCGCCCCGCCCGGGGAGCTGCGCCGCCGCCTGCCGCGCCTCCGCCCCGCTTGGGGAGCCGCGCCGCCGCCCGCCGCGCCTCCGCCCCGCCCGGCGAGCCGCGCCGCCGGCAGCCGCGCCTCCGTCCCGCCCGGCGAGCCTCGGAGCCGCGCCGCCACCCGCCGGCCGCCGCGCCTCCGCCCCGCCCGCGGCCGGCGAGCCCCGCCGCCGCCCGCCGCGCCTCCGCCCCGCCCGGCACGCCGCGCAGCCGCCCGCCGCGCCTGCTCCCCGTGCGGCGCGCCGCGCCGCCGCCCGCAGCGCCTCCGCCCCGCCCGGCGACCGCGCCGCCGCCCGCCGTCTGCTGCGGAGCGCGGCACATCGAATCTAGCTGTGCACCTTGCGCAAGAGGAGCTGTTCGAATTCGACGACACGCGTCGGCTTCTGTGCGCGCCCGGCGCGAGATTGCCGGGCGGCGCGCGAGCGCACCTTTCGGCGCAAGACTGTCGCATCTGCGGACGGCAGGCGCGGGGCAGTCAGAACCATCGGCGACGCGCACCGGAACGCGGCGGCGGCGTAGCGGGCGTCTTCTTCCTGCACTCTTTCACGTTCCGAAGTGCTTGATGAGCTGTTGCCGCATTGCAAGCTAGCCGGAGCTCAGCTAGCTATAGTTGGCCAGCGCGAAAGCCAGTCGGCAGCACTGTCGGCTAGCCTGCCGGGTACTGTAACACGAGTCTCGATCGGCTGAAAACTCTCAGGAGCGCTTTTTTTCGGCGCTCGGTACAACAGGTACTTGAGGCGGCCTAGCGGGCCACCCTGTGCCTCTCCGGTCTCGGAATGTATGACATGAATCGTCGGGCGTATCAGGCGCATTCAGGCGCACTTGGTCCGGTATATATACCGCCACTTGGTGAGGCGCTAGATCGCATTTTTCAAAAATGTGTTATTGCTCATCCCTGGTCGACCCGACGGGACCCGGATCTCCCGGAACACGTCTCCGGACTCCTAGGAACATGCCTTGCTAGGATCCGGCGAGAAAACCTGGGTTTTGGGAGGTCGGGACATTTCATTTTGGCCTGGGGTGGGCACCCGAACACCCCCAAGTGGGGGAAGGGGAAGGGGGTCCTTCCCCAATAATAATTAGACCCCACCTTGCACCTCCTGAGACGAGCAGGGGCGGGGCCGGGGCGAGTCGAAGACCTAGTAGCTACTCAGCCAGAAGGGGCAAGCTCTCGGAAGCAGCTGCCTCGTCACGCGGCGCGGCAAGGCGTGTACGGGCATGCAGGACGAGCTTTGCGGCCTCGCCCACCACGAGGACGAGGAGGGCAGCGCACAGGGCAGTGCCCCAGGCGTGTGCCGGGAGGGGCGTCAGCTTGAGGCCGTCCCGCAGGGGAGGTACGAGGAAGGAGAGAGCGAGGGAGGCGAGCGCGGCGAGGGCCCAGAGGCCCATGGCCGAGTTCTCGCGGAGGGAGGCCAGGCCGCCCGGGGCGCAGCAGGGGGCGCCCGAGCGGGTGACGAGGGCGAGGGCGACGTGGGCGAGGAGCCAGGAGGCAAAGGCTGCGGACTGCCCCAGAGAAGGCGAGGAGGAAGAGGAAGAGGAGAGGAGAAATGCGGCGAAGACGGGGCCGGCAAGGAGGGCGGCCGCCCCGCAGACGGAGGCGAGGTAGGGCCGGTCGACGAAGGGGGCGTCCCGCGGGCGCGGGGGCCGCCGCATGATGCCCCTGCAACGAAACGAAGCTGTCAGAACAAGCGAAAGACCGGACCGGGGAGGAGGAGGGGGGAGGGGGTACGCACGGCTCCGGGGGCTCACAGACGAAGGCGGCTCCGGCGGCTAGGTCCATCAGCGCCTCCAGTGCGATCACCTGCCCAGGCCAAATGTAAGGGGCGGGGGCCAGAGTGTGTGGAGGCCCACGGCGCACCTGGATGGGGGCGAGGGGCGGGGGGAGCCCGAGGGCGCAGGCGGCGGCGAAGAGGGCGACGAGGGCCGCCTTGCATGCCAGGTAGAAGCGTGTCCCTTTCCTGCGCGGGGCAGAAGCGACGGTGAGGCGGCAGATGATGACGGTGAGGCGGGAGCGACGGTGACGACGGTGTCGTAGAGATGATAAGATGGTATAAACGGGTGGAGTAGGTAGATTATGTTATCAATTTTCATTCCAGACTCTCAGCTTCCTCTTCTCTTTCTCCTTACCTGAGGTTGTCGAAGAGGCGACGGCCCTCGGCGACGCCGGCCACGAGCCCCGCGAACGAGTCCTCCGCCAGCTCCACGCCCGCCGCCTCCCGCGCCGCCCCCGCCGCCCCCCGTACCGCCACGCCGACCTGTGAGGGGAGTGAGAAGGCAAAGAGAGGGGAAGGAGAAGGGCGCGCACGTCGGCGGTGCGGAGGGCGGGCGCGTCGTTGGCGCCGTCGCCCGTGGCGCAGACGGCGCCGCGCCTCTGGAGGACGGCGACGAGGCCGGCCTTGAGGAGCGGGGCGCTGCGGGCCCACACGAGGGCGCCCGCCCCGGCCTGCGCCTCCAGCTCCTCCACACACTGCCGAGGAGCGCTTGGCGGGGCCGGGCGGGGCGGGGCGGGGCGGGGAGGGTGAGGCGGGAAGGAAGGAGGGGGTACACACCTTAGTGTACGCTGGCGAGTCCGGTGGCTCGGAGGCCCCAGCGAGGGCAGGCGCCTGCGAGCAGTCCACCAGGTAGGGGGTCGGGCCGCCCGCCAGCCCCGCAGCCGGCAGAAGCCCCGCCCGCCGCGCCACCGCCGCACACGTCGCCGGGTGGTCCCCGCTCACGACCATCTGCCGCGGAGCAAAGCGATTCAGCGGAGGCGGTGGGGCGGAAGGGTGCGGCGCACGACGCGGATGCCGGCGGCGAGGCACTGGGCGAGGGCGGCGGGGGCGTCGGGCCGGAGCGGGTCCTCGAACGAGAGTACCCCCACGAAGACCTTGAGCTCGGCGGGGCCCTGCGCCTCGACTCGGGCAAGGCCGAGGCAGCGCTCGCCGTCCGCCGCCAGCTCCTCCAGCCTCTCCCGCAGCGCCGCCTTCGCTTCGGCCGAGAAGGGCGCCGCGCCGGCGGGGCCCGCCTCGGCCCCCGCGGGGGCGTCCAGGAGGGAGGGGCCCCCGGGCGGTACCGCCACGTGATCGCAGTCCTCCAGGAGCGCCTCGGGCGAGCCGCGAACGAAGTGCTGGGGGAGACGTACCCCCGGGAGCTTCCAGGAGGCGCTAGAGTAGCGCGAGGCGGCCTCAAAGGGCCGCGCGTCGACGAGAAAGGCGTGGGCCCACTCGTGCGCGGCCGCCCGCGCCGCCTCGGGGCGCTCCCGGACGGTCTCCAGGACGGCACGATCCCAGGCGTCCACCGTGCTGGCCCCGCGGAGCGCTTCGAGCGCCTCGTCGGCCGTGCAGGGCCGGCCGGCGGGCGCCGGGGGCGGCTCCAGCGCTGACGAGAGCAGCCAGGTGCGGAGGAGCTCGGCGAGGGACGGGGCCTCTTCCGCAAGGGCCCCCGCGGGGCGCGGCGGGCCGCCGCCGGCCGCCGGGAGGAAGTGCGCGAGGCGCAGGGCGCCCGTCGTCAGCGTCCCGGTCTTGTCGCACACGATCGTCGAGACCTGAGGAGGGGGCTCAGAGAGCGCAGAGAGCACAGAGCAAGCTCGGAACGACGCACCGCGCCGAGGGTCTCGGCCGTGCGGATGCGCTTGACGAGCAGCCGGTGGCGGGAAAGGCGGAGGGCGCCCAGCGCGGCGGCCGCCAGGGCGATCATCGGGAGCTCCTCGGGGATCAGAGCGTACGCCAGCGAGAGGCCCGTCAGCAGCGATGCCGACCACCCGCTCTTCTCTGCGAACGAAGGCGGCGTTGAACAGGGGGGGAGGGGGAGGAAGGGATGGGGGGTGGGGGGGTACGGCGGAAGTAGGCCAGAATGGCGATGAGTAGGCTGACGACGAGAGCGGAAATCGTCAGCAGCTTTGTCAGCTCCTTCAACGCCTGAAGGGAGGTGAGTGAGGGGCGCGCAGAAAAAAGGGGGGGGTGGACCGGGAGGGGGTACGCGCCAGCTGGAGAGGCGTCTTGGGCTGCTTTGCGGGGCGCCCGCCGGCCACCGTCTTGCCGACCTCCGTCCTCGGGCCAGTCTCAGTAACGATCGCGATCCCGCGGCCCCGCGTGCAGAGTGTTCGTGCGAACACCTGTACCCCCGCCGTGGGTCGGGGCGGGGGGGAGGGAGGGGGAGGGGCGTCCGGCGGACCATGTTCGAGCGCTCCTGCTTGCCGAAAGCGCTCTTTTGAACGGGCGTCGACTCGCCCGTGAGCGTCGCCTCGTCCACCTCGAGCGAGTAGCTTGCAACGAGGCGGCCGTCCGCCGGAACGAAGTTGCCAGACTGCGGCGGCGAAGTCGCTGAGAGGGGGACGGCGAGGGCGGGAGCATAGGCGTGAGGGGTACCTTGAGGATGACGACGTCGCCGGGTACAACGTCCTCGGCCTTGATCGTCCGCTCGCTCCCGGCGCGCCGCACGACCGCGGTCTCTGCCATCGAGTCCTGCAGGGTCCGCACCGCCTGCTTGGCGCGCCACTCCGACGCCACCTCCGCCGTCACGGTCGCCGTGATCACGAAGGCAACCGTGCACGCGTCCAAGACCGAGCGCTCGATGGCCGCGTCTGCACAGGGCGCGGGTCGGCGGGCCGGCCGTTCGCCCCACGGGCCATAGCCCCGCGCGGCCTTGCAGCGAGGGGGGACGCACATATCGCGCCGATAGCGAGAAGAAGCATGATCTGCAGGACGGGGTTAGCATGCAGGGGCTCCGACAAGCTTCACGGCGCCTGGTTAGGCGTATGCACCGGCGGTTCTCGCAGCTCCTTGAGAAAGAATTTGACAAACGATGGCGGCTTCGGCGCGCGCGCTATATTCTTGCCCCATTCCTCGAGCAGCTCGTGCGCCTCCTGCACGCGAGGTCGAGTGAGCGCGGGCTCCGTGCGAGCTGTCTGCGCTCGCGCTCACGCGCGCTCGCGCTCGCGCACCTCGTCTGTCAGCCCCACCAGCCGAGCCGGCTCGGTCGACGACATCACCTCGCGAAGCGGCGTTCCCGAGCGCAGCGGCTGGACGAGTCGAGCCGGGCTGCTCGACAGCGCGGCGGCATCGATCATGCCGGCCGCCGGGCCCCCGCGAACACCCGAGTGGCTCGAGGCGTACGTAAACGCGTGTGCCGGAGAAAAGGGGGGGGGGGGGGGGAGGGGGAGGGTCGGGGGGGAGGGGGGGAGGGGGGGTGCAGGAGGAAGCGAGCAACGTTATAATTAACGTTGAAAGTTAACCGCGGCCGGTACCTGGGCGCCGGCCGGACCGGGAGGGGGTCCGGAAGCTCGAGCTCAGGTCGACGTCGAGATCTAGATCTAGCCTAGTAGATCATGATCTAGATCTAGATCCGAGCTCTCAAGTCCAGGGCAGGACCAGGAGCAGGACCGGAGGTCACTCACGCCCCCCGCCAATTAATATTGATAATGTCGAGCTCCGAGGCTCGGACTTTACCTGTTCATCGCAAAATTTTCAATTGAGAGCAATGCTCACACTAGCGAGAGGCTCCCACCCATTAACTACATTAAGCTCTAGATCTTGAGCTTGGCCGGCCGCCTAAATCTAACATCTTTTTCGATCGAGAGTGATGCTTATGCTATTTGCCATCGATATGTGCCTGGACCCGAGCAACAAGTTCCTCCTTTTTGCCTGCAGGAAGGAAGCATGAGGTGGTTCACGAGTGCACAGTCAATGAAGCAACAAATGCTGACAGCACCTGATAGCTTGAGACCGTTGGTCCTGCAATAGCTCTTTAGCTGGTCCATGGTCAGGCTCTTGATGCTGCCATCTGCTGCCAGGCTCTTCCAGTTGATCGCAGCTGCCTTCTCTGCAGCTTCTGCATCCTTTTCTGCCTTCGCAGCTGCTTTTGCAGGGTCTGCTGGTTTTGCTCTCTTGGCCGAAGGCTCTCCTGCAGCAGTGTTAGAAGATACTCTGCAGAGTCTAGATGATATGATCCGCAAACTGTAGACGTCATGACCAGAAGTACCTGCTGTTTCGTAGTCATCGCCCCAGACATCCTTGGCCCAGTCCTCAACAAGGGGCCCGATCTTCTGGGCAGCCTTCAGGCTTTCAGCAGGATGGACGCGGTCGAATGAATTGTCCTCTCGAATCCCTTCATCCAGAGCCTCAGCCTTCGAAACAAAAACACAGTTACGTATGAGCAGAGTCTGCCCGACCACTTGGGAATCTGAACCTGCAGAACATCGTAGTGGCGCTGCAGGGCCGGATTGTCAAAGTTTCGGCAGTCAAACTCTGCAAGCGTGAATGCCTTGATGACTTTCTTTGCCTTATCAACCTGGTCAGTAGTTGCTGCACAAGGCAGCGTCAGCAAATGAGAGAAACGACGATTGGAACGCAGCTAGGTAGAACCTTTTGGACCATCCTCGACATTCAGCTTGCGAATGTCGTCCGCAAAGGGGAGGTAAATGATGTGAAAGCCTGGTGGGTGCACCTGGCAGCCAGTCTCTTCATCCTCCTTCACTTGCTGCCGATTGCAGTCAGATGCTGTGATTTTCACAAAATCAGGAAAAGAAGATGCTCACCTGTGGCAACAACGCGACCAACCTAGGGTACTTGCTGAACCTTGAAATGATGCGGCAGATTGCAATTTTATCAAGCTCTAGCATCTTTGCATGGAGAGCTGCGAAGGCAGTAATCGAGCCTTCCACAGTCTGATCGTAGAATCACAATGGTTTGGCTGGGTAGATCAAACGAAAGTGCGACCTCATTGTTGGGATAGATAAAGGATGATGGGCGGATATTGTGGTGGATCTTAAGAGACGAGCGTGGCTTGAAACCGATCAGCTTGATGCCTGCACGAATGTTCATAGCATCTTCTCAGCATCAACACAAGAAGTCACCTGGTGGGCCGAAATCCTTGAGCTTCTTCACCTCCTCCTTCTCAAAGAATACTAGCTCGGAACCAAACTCCATCATTTGGGAGAGCTGGAAGTCTGCCAGTTCTTCGCCCACAGAACCAAGGTACTGCATCTCTGTCTGCACACAGATTCAGCCAGGCAGAAGGGTTGAATAGCTCAGAATACCTTCACGTCCTTCGCCTCTTCACCAGCAGTGACCCACGAATGTGCTGGCGTTTTTGCGTCTGTAATAAGACCATATCTGGAAAATCGTGAGGCGTTTGTTTTTGTCATCTAGAATTCAAAGAGGTTGCGCACAGATTCACTCCAATCTCCACGTTGGGTGCGATCTCAAGCGCAAGCTTCATGAGAACGCGTTTCTTGTGCAGCTTTCTCCGAACCCTGAGACAGGAATCAGCTCTCCAGACGCCGAGGCTAGGCCAGACAAAGCACCTGTTCTTCAGGTCTTCCCATGATTGCTGGATTTCCATTGACCCTGCAAAAGAGTCCTCGCCCCTCAGGTCGTTGATCAGAGCCTATCGAAAAGATCAGAGCCAGATCAGCGCCATTGTAGACAGCACCACAAGTGCTCGCATTCCAGAACTTGTTCCCATCAAATGGTCTGTCCGGTCTGTGCATGAAGAAACCTGTCAAGACGAAAGACCCCTTCCAAGTCTGGTGGAAAGGCGTCAATGAGTGGACATTATGGCAGCGTGTGTGCAGGCAGACCTCGAGCAGGGCTTTCGTTCTCCGTTTTTCACAGCGCGGACTGTCATTGTTCGTGAAGATGTAAATCAACTTATTCGCGACATCCAGTTGCCGCCTGGATGTGTCACAGCCATCAAAAGCACGAATGAAACGACCAGTCCAGAGCAGACCCTTCAACCATCTGCATCGTGTGAAGGCTCTGCAAGACGTTATCAATGCTCGAGTTCGCTGGTCCGTCAGTGAGATCCTTGAGCGCTGTGATGTCCTCTGCCGTGCGCAGGTGAGAACTTTTGCAGGCTTGCAAAGAATTCGAAGGCTACACACCAGAAAGCTGTTTTAGCAACAGGACTTCCTTGGCCGCTGGCCGATTCGGCGGGATCAATGTCATGACCGTGTCCGTGCGAAGGAAATCCTCGACGACATTTTTGGGGTTCTGAGCCACGGATGGGCCGGGTCAGGGGCGTCGACGCGCTGAAAGACGACGGAGCGAGGCGCGCCGTGTTGTATAGCACGACCGAAAGGAAGTCCTGCTCTGCAATGATGACCTGCGCAATCGCGTTCGCCGAGGGCAGCGCGCGGCGCAGCGCAGGGCGGTCGCGTACGTGGTCCTTGTAGAAAAACGAGATGGCGTCCATGGCGCGCTGGATGGGCGACTGTCCGCCGTTCTCAGTAGGCGCGTACATCGCCTCCGAGCCGTCGACCGCGAAGATGATCATGTCTGCGTCGGGCGCGTTAGGTGAACGAGCACCGACTCGCTAGTCGGCGCCGCAGCGCACCCCGCTGCGGCGAAGCCTTCTTGTCCCCCTCATCATCCTCTTCTGCCTCGTTCTCCGCATCCTGCTGATCGTCCTCGAACGCGTCGTCCCCGAAGAAGCTCATCCTTCCGTTGCCGCAGTGTCGCGAGGTTTAACCGAGTTGAGACGCGATGGCTAGGGCGCCGGCAGAAGGCTGTAGGTGAGCCTAGCGAAGTTCAGATAGGCGCGCTGGGGTACAGCCTTCACCGGATCGGGGCCATTTATCGTCTCTCTTGCACCAGGTGCGCATTGCGCGCGCCGCGCACTCGATCATTCAGCTTGCGCCTGCCCGTTATCCCGCGCCCTCCCCGCGCTGACCTCGCTCTTCGTCAGTTCCAACGATGGGCCTTGAGGCGAGTGATCCCGTGCCTCTCAGAGAGTCCCTCCAGTCTCTCCAGCGCAGAGCGTTGAATGAGGGGACCGCGCGCGTCGGCCGATCATCCTGATGCGCGATCTCCGCAGGAGGATTTCGAGGCGGCGGCGGGCGAGGTCAAGGAGCTCTCGGCGACTCCCTCGAACGAGGAGATGCTCGAGCTTTACGGCCTCTTCAAGCAGGCGAAGTCTGGCGACAACACCACCCGTGCGCACTCCGCGCGCGCTCTGCCCCGGCTCTGACGCGCCTCGCGTGCAGCTAAGCCTGGCATGCTCGATTTCACCGGCAAGGCGAAGTGGGAGGCATGGAACGGCCGCAAGGGTGCGCTGTCTCGCACTCTTATGCATTGGCCCTGTTCCCAACCGATCACCCCCTTTTCCAGGCATGAGCAAGGAGGACGCCATGAAGGCGTACATCGAGATCGCGAAGAAGCTTAAGACCAAGTACGCATGAGTGTGTCCTGTGTGATTCCGATCTGTAGTTGTTTGTGAATAGCTGTGCTTTATTTTATGCGATTTTGCTGTCTTTGCGCTAATCCCCATGCCATGATGGCCATGGCCACGAGTCTCAAGATCTTTGCACTGCCAGCTGCAGGCTGCGGGATTTGCATATGCGTACTAAGGTACTGATTAAGGCATGCGCAATCATTGTAGTATCGATATCGCGATCGCTTTCAAGTGTCAAGTTTCGGGAATTCGCTGGATCCAGACTCGAGCATATGCATGACTCGAGCTCGATCTAGCGTGTACGTACCGCGCGCACGGCCGGCGCCGGCATTCATGCATACGATCAGCTCGAGCTCGGAGTCGACGTCCGGCGGTCCCTTGTATCTCTCCGCCGGGTACCCCTCCGGTCAGGGTACAGCCATCACAAGTTCGCGGGCCCCGCGCCCTCTCTCCCCGGCGGCTACGCAGGCGTCATCCGAGGTGTGTGCGCGGTAGAAAACCTTTCCCCCGCCCGGATTGTCTCTCTTCTGACGCCCCCAGCAGCCTGGCTTCGGCGCAACCGCTTGAGAAAGCTTTGCGCAAGTGAAAACGCGACCTTCGCACGCGGGCGGTCCAAACAGCTTCGCAATCGAACATGGCGAGCAGAAAACGCAGGAAGGTAGAACCAGGCAGCAGCGTTGCCTCTGTTTCGGCCGACGATGACAACCCTGACTCTTACTCAAACACGACCGCCATCGGTGCTCGATATCCACTCATTCCGCGCGGTTCAGATGCACATACTAGATCAAACAAGCGTGCCGCGCAACGCTGATCGGTCTTGCGGGCGAGCAGTCACTGGCCTCAGCGGCCTCCTCGAGGACACCGCGCTGCTTGACGTGACCCTCGTCTTCGAGGACGGTGAAAAACTCCGCGCTCACCGTGCTGTACTTGCTGCAATCTCGTCTGTGTTCCGGTTAGTGCGATCGAGCCTCGGTTTGAACGCCAGACGCTCACGCACCGATCCCGGTTGCAGGGCTATGTTCACGGCCGGCTTCAGAGAGTCGAAGCAGGACCAGGTTCAGATTCATGACTGCAACGCCGTGACCTTCAAGAAGTTCATGAAGTTCTGCTACTCGGGTTTGCGCGGTTGCTGCGTTCGCCCCTGCGGCTCGGCCGACTGAAACTTCGTCAGGCTCGATCTCGCTGAGCGTCGAAGATGTTGGGGAGATCGCCACCGTTGCGGATCAGTTCGGCGTCATCGCCCTGCGCGACCTCTGCCTTCGCTTCATCAAGGACAAGATCTCGATGGAGACGGCCTGCAAGTTTATGCGTGAGTGACTCGAAGCTTTCTTTGCGGCTTTAATGACTGAATTTTGTGTGCGCAAGATCTCGCGATGGCTGTCCCGGCTCTGGAGGGCATCGAGGACGAGTGCGGTAGCGCCCGGTCTGCGGTCGCGCGCGCTGCTGACTCGCTGTCGCGCGCGCAGGTGCGCGAGGTACATCGCGGACAACGCGTCGTCGATCTTCAACGACCGGGGGTTCCTCCTTCTCTCGGAGGAGATCCTGATGCGCATCCTGCAGAAGGACGAGCTCGACCTGGACGAGGTGCACGCGAGCCTGGCCGCTGTTCGAGCACTCCAAGATCGCGCGCTCACTCGCGCGACTGCAGACGGACATCTTCCGCTCGTGCCTGAAGTGGGCGGAGCACCAGGCCAGCAAGGTCCAATCCGTGGATCTCTCCGATGACGAGTCGGCGGGGAGCGGGAGCATGTCTCAGATCCGGAAGGACACGTCCGCCAAGTTCGCGCGTCTGGCGCCCTTCATCCGCTTCGAGAACATCAGCGCCGAGGTCCTCGCCAACGAGGTCGAGAAGACGGGGATCGTCCCCAACGAAGTCCTCCTCGAGGCATACAAGAAGATCGCCCTCGTGAAGGCGCGCCCGCCCCTTCGATGCCCGTATTCCATTCCGCCTCGTATCGGATCGAATCGCTGAAGCCGTCCGCAGAGCGTACCCCAGAGCGCCGGCGCCCGCCGGAGCATCCGGGGCCTGAAGAGCCGCCGCAAGCGCGAGGGCGGTGCGCGCCCGCCCGCGCCCCTGCGCCTCCTTGCGCCTGCCTGCCTGCACGGCCTAACGCGCGGTCGTGCAGACTACGTGAAGGAACACGACTCGACGTCCGTGCCGGACAACGAGTGCTGGTACGTCATCGACAGCGTCTGGCTCGAGACCTGGCGCAACTTTGCTTTCGCCGGCAAGTACTTTGCTTTGCTTTGGTCTGCTCTGCTTTGCTTTGCTCCGCCGCTCACGCCGGGGCGGTGCAGGCATGGGCGAGGAGCCTCCGGGCCCCATCGCGAACGACCGTCTGCTTCAGGCAGACGGGACGCCGCGCCCGAACCTGGTCAAGGCGAAGCACTACCGCGGGATCAACCGGACCGTGTGGGAGTTCCTGCACGACAAGTACGGCGGCGGGCCCGTCATCGCCCGCACCGCCCTCGACATCTACAGCAACGAGCCCGCCAACGCCGGCTAGAGATGGGGGTACAGCATACGCCGGCTAGAGAGAGGGGTCCAGCATTCCTTCCATCCCCGTTCGCGTGCTCCCAGGATTTTTAGGAAAGCAGTCTTGCGCTGTACATTGCCAACCTCCTATTTATCGCCTCCGGTGGGCGTTTCAAGGTTAGAGTTTCGAACGCGAGTAGCCTTCACTTGATTTTCACGGAGCCCGCGCCTCCGCCCACGCCAACCCGTATGCGCGTCGTACTTGTGTGTGCTATAGTGTATTTTGCGTATGTATCCCCCCGGAGAGCGTTTGTAGGAGCATGTAATCTAGATCTCGAGCTCGAATCGCTGCTAAAGACTGCATCTCATTGAAACATACCACGAACGTTAATGGGCTACAAATAGGGCGCGGGTCGGGCCGGGCCGGGCGGCGGCTGGCGTCAGACTACTCGAAGGCTCACAGGAGGAGGCGCCTGGGGGAGACGAGGAAGCCCTGGAGGGAGCGGAGGAAGCGGGCGGCGTCGACCTCGTCCACGCAGCGCGCGTCCGCCGAGAGGCAGACGGTCATCACCGTCATCGGCTGCATCTTCTGCTCGCGGAAGGCGTGCGTGCGTTAGCGGAAGGAAGGAAAGCGAGGGGAGGATGGGCAGGCTGACCAGCAGCTCGGCGCTGGTCGGGCCCTCGGGATTGTCCAGATCCAGAACGGCGGCGCTCGGGGCCCGGGCCTCGCCCGCCCCGACGGCCAGGATGCACGCCATGGGGGGGTTCACGATTGCCGAGAACTCGGCCACGCCGAACATCCCCAGGTTCGAGATCCTGCGGGGCCACTTCAGGGTCGCTATTTTTAGGCCGGCCGGTTAACGGGGGGGGGGTGCGCGCGTGATGGAGCCGCCGGTGAACTCCTCGGGCTTGAGGCGGCCCGTCTTGGCCTTCGCCGCGAGCTCCTTGACCTCGCCCGAGATCGCGCCGACGCCCTTGCCGTCGGCCCCCCGCACGACCGGCACGATCAAGCCGCGGTCCGTCGCCTGTCGGGCCCTCGTCAGACGCGCGCGGATCCGCGCGCGACCTAGCCCGGCGCGCGGGAGGGGTACCATTGCGACGGCAACGTCGATGGCCGCGTTGGGTACGGCCCCCTTGCCATCCACGTACCCCACGTTGACCTCGGGAACCTAGCCCGGGGCATCAGCGCGGGGCGCAGGGCTGAGCGCGGCGGCGGGCGGCAGGCGCGGCCGACCTCCCGCAGGGCCGACGCGACGGCCTTGACGATGAAGTCGTTGACGGAAACCTTGACCCCGAACTCGGCTGCGGGGGCCGCGGCGGTCGGCCGGGCTCGGAAGGAAAGGCGGGAGGGGCCTGTGCCCCCGAGGCTCTCACCGGCGAAGTGCTGGCGGGTGGCGAGGAGGGCGTCCAGGGGTACGTCGGCGTAGAAGTACTGGTGGGGTACCGTCTGCTTCGACTGCGTCAGCCGCTGCGCCGTGATCTTCTTGATCTGCACCCCCCCGCCCCCCGGCCCCGTCAGCCGCGGCCGGCGCCCGCCTCGCTCCCCTTACAGCTTGGCGCGCCTGGCTGTGAGGGACTTCGGCGAACTTCGCGCCCGCCGTCGCCTGCGGTCATGGATGAGCGGCGGGCGGGCGGGCGGGCGGGCGGGGAAGGCTCGCGGGCGCAGGCGAGGGGCGCACCGGCCGGGCCTCCGGCGCGGGGATGCGTTCGACCTTGAAGGGCAGCGCACCAGCGGCGCCGGCCTGCGCAGGGATAAGAAACAAGCGCGCAACTTAGAGACCGCCTACGGACCGCCTGGCCCGCGCCGCCCGAGGGCTTCACACCGCGCTCGATGGCGCGCAGAACGTCCTCCTTGCAGATGGGCCGCTTGGAGCTCCCGCGCACGTCCTCGGGGCTCAGCCCGTGCTCGATCATGAGGCGCTTCGCCGTCGGCCAGACCGCCACGTTACTGAAGTCGATCTTCGTGTGCCCGCCCGCCGCAGGCTTGGCCGCCGGGGCCGCCGGAGCCGCCGCCGCGGGCGCGGGGGTCGAGGGGCCGGGCGCCGCCGCTGCCGCTGGGGCTGGGGGAGCCGCGGGCGCCGCGGGGGCCGCCGGGGGCGTGTAGTTGGCGAAGGCGCCCACGTCCGAGGCCGACTCGACCACCACCAGCGCCGGAGTGCCGACCTGCGCGGGGCCGTTAGCGGCCGCCGGCGCTTTGATGGATGCTGCGCATGCGGCGCGCCTTGACGGAGGGAGTGCCCGGCTTGATGAGAATCTTAGCGACGACTCCGTCCTCGATCGACTCCCAGTCCAGCGTGGCTTTGTCAGTCTCAATCGCCGCCAGCACAGTCCCCGCCGCGACCTGCACCGGCGGCTCACGGCGGCCCGCGATCTGCGCGCGGCCGGCCCCGCATACCTTGTCGCCCTCCTTCACGCGCCACTCAGCGAGGTTGCCCTCCATCATCGTTGGAGAAAGAGCTGGCATCGGCAACACCATATGAGCGGGCAGAGCTGAGTAATGGCGCCGGGCTGGCGATGATATTGTCCGGCTGAGCGGCGCGCGCGGCTCCGGGGCGCGCGCGTCCACTATCCTCGCGCAGAACACTCCCCGTGCAGGCTGTGTGAGGGTCGCATGTGCGGGCGCGGCCGCCGCCAGAGTGCCGACTCTGGCGCTTCACGGAGGCGGTGTCGGCGGGGCGCGGGCAGCTCGGTATCGGTAAAGCCTCACCTGGTCGCGAGGCGGCCGCTGGCGGCCCGCACCGCCGCCCTGTTCGCCGCGAGCATCTTTGTTTGCCGTACCCCGGCTTCTGCTTTCCAGGCTTTCCTGTGGCGACGGCCTAATCCTCCGGGACGCCCAGGAACCCTTCGATCACTCGACTTTGCAGCCTGAGCGTCTGTGCCCGCGAGAATGCCTCCCCGGGAGCGCAACGCCGCGAGCTTGCACGTTCGGAACATTCCTCGCGACTGCAAGCCGGATGAGCTGCGCGAGATGTTCTCGAAGTTCGGTGCGTGAAGATTCGTCGCTCCCGTACTTTCCCGGCGCAGCTAACCGCGTCTTCTCACGCAGGCGACATCAAGGTGCCGCTTCCAGCTGTGCCCGTGCCTTTCGCCGAAGCTAACTTCTTTTCGCGACGCCATAGGACGTGTACCTTCCGCTGTGAGTTCGTTCGTTCCCTCCTTCCGGCGTATGGCTCATGCTCGCGCAGCGATTACTACACTCGGGAGCCGCGTGGCTTCGGGTTCGTGCAGTTCGTCGACGTTCGAGACGCTGAGGACGCCAAGGTGCGCGTCAGCCCTGCCATCCGTTTTCCGGACAACGCTTATCCGCCTCGCAGAACAAGATGGACCGCACCATGTGGAACGGCCGCGAGCTCGCCGTGGTACGGCATCTCGTCCTTGTTCTTTCTTTTCATAGATGCCTGAAACGCGACGGGCAGATGTTCGCCGAGGGCGACCGCAAGGACGCGAAGACCATGCGGTCTCGGGACGACTCGAGGTCCGGTGGTGAGGAGCGTCGCCGCTCGCGCAGCCGCGACCGGGACCGCCGCCGCCGCAGCAGCCGCTCCCGCAGCCGTTCGTTCACCCCCGCCTTCGCTCTGCGCCCGTGCAGGGTCCGACACTTCCGCAGGGTCCCCTCGCCGGAGGCGCTCAGTGTCTCCCCGCCGCGACCGGCGGCGCTCCCGTGACCGCGACGACCGGCGGCGCTCGCCCGACCGGCGCCCTCCTCCCCCGCGCCGTGACGACCGCGACGACCGGCGCTCGCCTCCGCCGCGCCGCGACGACCGCGACCGCCGCGACGGTGATCGCGATCGCGAACGGCCCCGCGGTGCGCTTCCTTTGCTCCCCGCGCCCTTTCTTTCCTCGCACGCCTCCTTTCTGACGTGGTCTGTCGGACCGCAGACGAGCGCCGGCGCTCGGCCTCGGCCAGCCCGCCTCGCAAGCGGAACCGGAGCCGGTCGCCTGAGGACCGGGAGAGGAGCCCCGCCAACCGGGAGCGGAGCCCCGCCAAGGGCGGCGACGCGGGGAGCCCTAAGAAGGACGAGCTCGACGCGTGAGCGCGCGGGCGGGTGCAAGCAGTCAAAGTAGAGAGAGCCCCTGTGCCAAGGCGGAGCTGCCAAGCGCAAGCGCCAAGCGCTCAAGTGATGTGCAAGCTCAAGTAGCAAGCTCAAGTAGCAAGTGCCAAGTGCCGAGCAAGGGCCGGGGCGCCCAAGTGCCAAGCAAGCCTGAAGGGCAAGAGACGTAAAGCAAGAGCAAGAGAAGGGCCAGAGACGTACTACGAGGGGGCGCACAAGTACCCAAGCTGAGCCACGCCCTGCAAGCCGCGCGATTCTAGCCTCGCAGTGCTCCGAGGGCCGTGGAGCTCGAGAGCAGAGGGCCAGAAGCGATGTCGAATGCGCTCGAACTCGAGCTCTGGGGACTGGCTTCAGCCTGGTTGCTGGGGTGACGGTGCGTTCTCCTCGCTTAGCTTCAATTTGGCATGGATCTAGAAGGACCAGGCCTGGGGTCGGCTTCGGGGATCCAGTCCGGCGGAGGGCGCCCGGCGTTAGCCGCTTGTCCTAGCTAACCCACTGATCTCGAGCATGTGTGGTCCAAGGCCATCGTTATGTCGTCAAATTCAAGAAACATGCATGTACATCGTGTAAACAGGGCCGCCCCTATAGCTAACGACAGCTACGAGGGCACGGGCGGGACGACATCAAAAGACTAAAAGCGTTACATAGACTACAGGCTGAGGGCTAGTCTAGTGGCTGGCTGGCTACCTGTGCATTCATTCAAGAAAGACCCGAGGAAAAAAGCAGTGCCGCGGCCCGCGGTCGATCACGCCCAGGCGGAGCGTGGCTCGGCCGGCGGGGGCGACGAGGAGGAGGAGGCCTCGCCGGCGGTGGCGAGGGTTAGGGTCGGGACGGCGGCGGGGGCGCCGTCTGCGCCCTGGGGCAGCTGGATGACGACCTTGACGCCCTGGCCCTGGGCGCCGTAGAGCCGCATGAGGTCGCGGGCGACGTCCACCAGCGAGCGCGCGCTCTCGTCCGACGTCGCCCCCAGCGGCGGGTTCCGCCCCGCTGCCGCCGCGGCGGGGCCGCTGCTGCCCGGCGGGGAGCCGCCCGCCGCGGGGGTCTTCCCCGCCGTGCGGCGCGCGGGGCGGTGGCGGGCGGGGCCATGGGGCCGGGGCGGGCCCCGGGGCGCGGCGCGCGGTCTGGGGCCGGCGGGGCGCGGTGGGGAGGGCGAGACGGCCTCGCGCACGGGCGGGGGCGCCTCGAGCCCGCCGGCCGCCCGCATGGCCGCCTTGAGGCTGTGCAGCGAGTCGATCGAGGCCCGCAGGTTCGGGCCCCGGCCGCGCGCCCGCCCGAGGGCAGGCCCGCCACGGGGCTCGCCGCCGCCCGCCGGGTCGCCGGGCTCGGGCTCGGGCCGGCCGAGCGCTCCGGGCCCGGGGCTGCCTCCGGGGCCGGCGCGGGGGCGCCGGCCGTCGGCTGGCCCTGGTCCAGGGATCCGGTTCGGCTGTCCCCGCGGCGGGTCCGGCTCGACTGGGTCTCCTGCATGTAGGCGCCCGGCTCGCGTGCCCGGGCGCGGGCCGTGGGGAGCGAGGCGAGCGAGGCCCGGATCTGGCTCAGCTTCTCCGCCTGCTCCCGCGCCTTCTTCGCGCGCGCCGCGATCGTCTTCCAGCCGTACCCGGCCCCCGGCGAATGGGGCGAGGTGGGAGAGCCGGCGCCCTCCGACCCGGGGCCCACCGCTGCGGATCAAATCAGAATCAAATCGAATCAAATCGGGTCGGGCGGGCGCACGCGGGGCCATGCCGGACGAGGGCCCGGCGACGGCGCGGCGCTGGGCGTCGATGGCCATGCCGGCGGGGTCGGCGTACGTGCCGGGGGCGACGCCCTGCGGCGTCGCCTTGCTGGCGAGGTCCTGGTGCCCGGGGGCCGCCCCCACAAAGGCGGCGGACTGGCGCATGTCGGCGGCCAGGTCGCCCTGAAGCGTGTTCATCGCGTTGGCGTAGGCGCCCGGGCCGACGGCCGGCGGCGTCGCCTTGCTCGCCAGGTCCTGGTGCCCCGGCGAGTCGGCCGCAAAGGCCGAAGCGATGCGCCACTTGTTCGCCTCGAACTCGCCGAGCATGGTGCCGGCCTTGGATGCGCCCTCGTAGGCGCCGGGGCCAAGCTCCTCCGGAGTCGCCTTGCTGGCGAGGTCCTTGTGCCCTGGGGCGTCCGGCGCGAACGCCGAGGCGATCCGCCACTTGTTCGCCTCGTACTCGCCCTGCATGCTGCCGACCTTGGCTGCGCCTTCGTAGACGCCGGGGCCCAGCTCCTCGGGAGTCGCCTTGCTCGCCTGAGCAGAACGTTCAGGCAAACACGAGCCGGATACGGATGAGGCGCAAGCCGCCGCACCAAGTCCTTGTGGCCGGGCGCGTCGGGCGCGAACGCCGAGGCGATGCGCCACTTGTTCGCCTCGTACTCGCCCTGCATGCTGCCGACCTTGGCTGCGCCCTCGTACACACCGGGCCCCAGCTCCTCGGGAGTCGCCTTGCTAGCCTGAGCAGACCGTTCAGACAAACGCGAGCCGGATACGGATGAGGCGCAAGCCGCCGCACCAAGTCCTTGTGGCCGGGCGCGTCGGGCGCGAACGCCGAGGCGATGCGCCACTTGTTCGCCTCGTACTCGCCCTGCATGCTGCCGACCTTGGCTGCTCCCTCGTAAACACCGGGCCCCAGCTCCTCAGGGGTAGCCTTGCTAGCCTGCACCGCGAAGCGACGTCAGACGAGCCGTAAGCACACAGAAGCGCGCGCAGCCGCACCAGGTCCCTGTGGCCGGGCGCGTCGGGCGCGAACGCCGAGGCGATCCGCCACTTGTTCGCCTCGTACTCGCCCTGCATGCTGCCGACCTTGGCTGCGCCTTCGTAGGCGCCGGGCCCGAGCTCCGCCGGCGTCGCCTTGCTAGCGAGGTCCTGGTGCCCGGGCGCGTCCGGCGCGAACGCCGAGGCGATCCGCCACTTGCTCGCCTCGGAGTCGCCCTGGAGGGTGTGGATGGTGTAGGCGCCCGCGTAGGCGCCCGGCCCGAGCTCGGCCGGCGTGGCCTTGCTGGCGAGGTCGCGGTGGCCGGGGGCGTCGGCGGCGAAGGCGGCCGACTGGCGCATATCAGCGGCCAGGTCGCCCTGGAGCGTGTTCACAGCGTTCGCGTACGACCTGCGGGCGCGCCGCGTCAGGCAGCACGTCGCGCGGGCCGGGCAAGGGCGGGGGAGCTGACCCGGGGCCGACGTGCGGGGCGGTGGCGCGGGACTCAAGGCCCAGGTGGCCCGGCGCGCTCGCGTTAAAGGCCGCCGACTCGCGCGGGTCGACGTTCCCCGCCAGCGTGTCGTACGTCCGCACCCCGTCGTACGCCCTGCGCGAGGCGCGGGCGGGCGGGCGGGCGCCCCCGTCGTCAGCTCTCTCTTTCGCTACAGGGCGGCTGCGGCGGCCTGGGGCGGGCGCGGAGGGCGCACCCGGGGCCAAGCTCGGCCGGCGTGGCCTTGCTGGCGAGGTCGCGGTGGCCGGGGGCGTCGGGCGCGAAGGCCGACGCGACGCGCCACTTGCTCGCCTCGAACTCGCCCTGCATCGTGTGGATGATCTGCGCCCCCGCGTAGGCTCCGGGGCCCAGCTCCTCGGGGGTCGCCTTGCTGGCCAGGTCCCTGTGGCCCGGCGCGCTCGGCGCGAACGCCGCCGACTGGCGCATGTCCGCGGCGAGGTCGCCCTGCAGCGTGTGGATCGTGTAGGCCCCCACGTAGGCGCCCGGCCCGAGCTCCGCCGGCGTCGCCTTGCTCGCGAGGTCCTGGTGCCCGGGCGCGTCCGGCGCGAACGCCGACGCGACGCGCCACTTGCTCGCCTCGAACTCTCCCTGGAGCGTCCCGACCTTGGCTGCGCCCTCGTACACGCCGGGGCCCAGGGCCTCGGGCGTGGCCTTGCTGGCGAGGTCCTTGTGCCCCGGGGCCGTCGGGCTGAACGCGGCGGACAGGACGCCGGCCTCGCGCAGCTTCTTGGCGCGGCTCGAGAGCGTGTCCAGCATGTACGAGGGGTACACGCCCGGCCCGAGCTCGGCCGACGTCGCCTTGCTCGCGAGGTCGCGGTGGCCCGGGGCGTCGGCGTTGAAGGCGGCCGACTCGCGGGCTGCCTGCTCGGCGGCCCAGGCCTCGATGGAGCCCGGGGCGTTGGAGCCGATGTAGGCGCCCGGCCCGATCGCCGTCGGCGTCGCATATGACTCGAAGGAGCGGTGGCCCGGCGCCGTCGGGGCGAAGGCCGACGAGGGGATCGCCGCGTTCTTGTCCAGGTACTCCTCCACCGTGCCCCACTTCGTCACGTCTGCGCGCGCGCCGGGTTACTAACTCCTCCACCGCGCCCTAGTTGGCGCGGCCGGCGCACATTTGCCGGGGCCGACGGCCTCGGGGGTGTTGCGGATGGCCATTTCGGCGTGGCCCGGGGCGCTCGGGTTGAAGGCGGCGGAGAGGCCGGCCTCCTGGCCCTTGCGCGCCCGGCTCGCCATCGTGTCCCGCATGTACGCCGGGTAGTACCCGGGGCCCAGCTGCGCCGCGTCAGGGACGGAGACGGACAGCAGGCAGGCGAGAGCGGGGCTGGGCTGGGCGGACCTCGGGCCCAGTGGCCTTGCTCTCGGCGCCGGGGCGCTCGCTCATGTCCGCGAAGGCCTGCCCGCGAAGGTCAGCGAAGGAAAGTCGCCCGGCAGTCGGCCAAAGAGACAAGGAAAGAAGGCGGACCGCGGAGAGGCGCTCGGCCTCCCTGTCGGCGTTGTAGCCCATCGAGTCGTACGCGGCGGCGCCCTCGTAGGCCCCGGGGCCCACCTCCTCGCCCGTCGGCGTGTCCTGGAAGAAGCGAGCGTTCCGGTTGACCAGCTTCCGCTGCTGCTGCCCCGGCGACCCCTGGAGCGACGGCGAGACGCCCCGCACGAGCTGCTCCAGGTTCAGCTCGATCACGGGCGAGCTCCCGTCCGCTGTGACGCGGACGGCCGACTGCGCGGCTCCGGGCTGCTTCAGCGCCAGCTTGAGCAGCTCGTCCAGAAGCTGCGGCAGGGACGCGTCCGAGCCGGAGCCGCCCGCCGCCGGCGGCGGCGGAGGCGGGCCCTCCACGACTATCGCCTCGGTCGAGGCCGGCGCGCTCGGCTTGGGCGAGGGCGAAGGCGAGGAGGTCGAGGCCGAGGCGGCGGGCGAGGCGGCGGCCTTCCCGCGGCCGCTGGGCGTCTTCGGGGCCGGCGCGGCCGGCGCCGCGGGCGCCGCCGCGTCGCGCTCGTCGGCGACGACGAGCTCCTCTGGCTGCCGCGCCTTCTGCTTCGCAGGCGACGGCGTCGAGACGATCTTCTTGACGGGACTGCTGCCGGGCGAGGAGCCCCACGCGTCCTTCCTCTTGCCCCTCGCGCTCTTCGGCGTCACCGGCGCCGCGGCCTCCGGAGAGCCGACCGCCTCAGTCGGGACGCCGCCCAAAAGGAACTGGAGGCCCTGCAGGACGTCGCTCGGCAGGCTGCTGTCCAGGCCGGCCGCCGACGTGGCCGAGCGCGGCGAGAGCATATCGATCGACTTTGACGACGTCGAGGTGGGCGACATAGGCGGGCTGAGGATTGCGGTACTGGACGCATCGCTCGTGACGCTCTCGTCCTGCGCGGCAACGCCAGGCTCGAAAACCGAAACGACCAATGAAGGGCGTGCGCGTACCACACGGCTCGTCTTGAAAAGACCAAAGATGCTGTCCAGCACGCCCTCCTCTTTCGGCCCGGGTTTCGGAGGGCTCTTCACTTCCTGGCCGCCCACCGACGACGACGAAGACGAGGGCGAAGCTGGCGGCTTCTTCTCATCCTTCGAACCAAAGGAATCCCTCAACTTCGAAAAGAACTGCGACGCGAGACTGCTCAGATGCGGAACATCCGACTGATGGGAGTGCGGCACCTCCATACGGCGGCAAGTCCCCTCCGCGGCTTCCGCGCCTGTTGGTACGAGGACCGCGCTGATGTACCGGTCCGCTGCCGATGCTAGGTGTTTGGCTGACCGGAGGATGCTGCGCCGAAGATGCGGGCTCCGAGCACACGTACGCTGCTGCCGGCGCTTGTGGACGCGACTCTCACAAAAATGCACGCTGGGTGCGCGGGCTGGACGTCGATCCGGAGCGCGCGGACTGGCTCCTTTGACTCGCGCCTGCCAACACACTACGACCTGAATTGCCGTACCCCGCCGTAACTGCCGCACCGCTTGCCAGCGCACAGAACGACAGAATCGAAGGAGAGGGCCAGCGCATGCGTAGGAGCGCCTAGCCGTCGAAGATGATGCGCCCCTCAGTAGTAAAACCGATGCCCGCTGGAGCGCCAAGGCCAGGCAGCGCGAAAGGAGGGCGAGCGTCGCTGAGTGCGCCGAAGCCTTTGAGTCCAGCGAGACCGAAATCAGCGACGGGGTTGCGCCCATCGCCGACACCCTCCGATGCCAGCGGCGCGTCAGCGCCACCCGGGCCGAGCAGCGCCGGCCCGCCAAGCTCGGACGAGACCGCGAACGTGAAGGTTGTCGCGCGCATCAGGCCGCTCAACGATCTTGAGCGCACCCAGGTGCGCTGGCCTGGGAGCCGTCCGAGCCCTTGTCCCGGCACCGAGCTCCCTTCACTGGCTCACCGAGGGCCGCGCACTCGCAGCGAGAGCACGAAGTGTGCGTCCAAACAGCAATCGACGGGAAGAGCCTCAAAGTGCTGCCGCCCGCGCAAGGCTTCATCAAGGTGCCGCCCCGCCTGGCCTCGGCCTCGGGCCGCGCCTGCAGCGGAAGCTGACCAAATCCTCGCGCGCGCAGCACACGAGCAACTTCGACTATGGCAAGACCGGTTCGCGCGCGCCGCCGTGGCGCCGCGCAGCGCGGCGGCGCGGCCTGAGCGCGGGCCGCAGAGTTCGCGTTTGACGGCGTCTTCGGGATGGAGGCCTCGCAGGAAGAGGTCTACAACCAGGTGGGGTACCCCATTCTCAAGGAGATTCTCAACGGGTACAACGGTGCGGGAGTCCCCTCGCCCTCTCCCCTCCCCGCCCCGGCCGCCTGCTGACGTCCCCTCCGTCCCTTAACTGCAGGGACCATCTTCACGGTGATTCAATGTCTCGCCCGCGTCCCGTGCCCGTCTGCCGCATTACTTACTAGCGAATCTCTTGCAGTACGGACAAACCGGCAGCGGCAAGACCTACACGGTGAGCGACCCCGGGACGGGGCGCTGCGCCGCCCCACGCGCCCCCCCCTCGACGCCCTGCTGAGATAGACTGGCGCCGCCCCCACAGATGCAAGGCCCCGGCAACCGCGGGAGCACAGGCGAGCTCACCTCCCTCCCCTCCGCTCGCCCTCGAAGCCCCGTCCTGAGCCCCCCTCAGCGGGCCTGATGCCGCGGCTTGCGTACGGCCTCTTCGAGGCGATCGAGGCGGCGGGGGCGAGCGTCGAGTTCGCGATCAAGGTCCGCCCCGCGATCGAAGCTGAGCTGAGCTGAGCCGCCTCCCCGGGGGGCGGGCGGCTCGGCCTAGGCCCCCCCCCTCCCCCCCCCTCCCCTCTCCTCACCCCCCCTTTCCTCGCTTAGTCCGTAGTCCGCCCCGCTTAGCTGGGTTCCTCCCCTTAGAGAGCCCGCTTAGCTGCGCTCTCTACCCCGCCCCCTCCCCCCCCCCCCCCCCCATCCCACCTCCCTCACTCCCCCGCCCCCCTCCCCCCCCGCAGGTGTGCTACGTGGAGATCTACATGGAGCGCATCCGGGACCTCCTCGATGGCACCGGCCAGCTCGACAACCGTGCGCCCCCGCCCCACGCCCCACGCCCCCGCCGCTGCGCGCTTGCGTGGCTCTATGCGGGGCGGGGCGGCCCGGCGGGGCGGGGCGTGGCGGGGCCCGCCCTGAGGCGGGCGTGGCATAGCCCTTAGCTTTCCTTGAGCCGGCCGGCGGGCGCGCTCTGAGGCGGCCTTGATCTGATCGCTTTGCAGTGCCGATCCGGGAGGACAAGTACCGGAAGATCTGGGTGATCGAGGGGGCGACCTCGCGCTACGTCGCCTCCGCCGAGGAGCTCCTCCAGCTCATCGACGTGCGCCGGGGGACCGGGGGGCGGGGGGGCGGGGCGGAGGGGGCGGGGCGGAGGGAGGGGCGGGGCGGGGGGGAAGAGGATGGGTGGTCTAAGGGTTTGCTGAGCCGAGGGCCCGCCCCACCCCGTGCTGCGCGCAGGTCGGCTCGGCGAACAGGGTGATGGGGGAGACGGTGATGAACGAGCAGTCGTCGCGGAGCCACTGCATCTTCATGATCACCGTCCAGCAGCAGAGCCTCACCGACGGCCGCTCCCGCACCGGCAAGCTCTACCTCGTCGACGTGCGTGAGCTTATCGGCTCTCCTTTCAGTTGTTTCTTTGTGCTCCTCTGAGCTTGCTTGGGGCGCAGCTCGCCGGCTCGGAGAAGGTGGAGAAGAGCAAGGCGGAGGGGATGCGATTCGAGGAGACGAAGCTCATCAACAAGTCCCTCACGACGCTGGTATGCTGTACAGTACGCCCAGCAAGCCAGTTCGTACGCTCAGGCAGGTGCGCAGGGCATGGTGATCAACGCGCTCACGGACGGCAAGAGCACGCACGTGCCGTACCGCGACTCGAAGCTCACGCGCGTGCTGGAGGAGTCCCTCGGCGGCAACGCGCGCACGGCGCTCATGATCTGCTGCTCGCCCTCCTCCTGGAACATCGCCGAGACGCTCTCCACGCTGCGCTTCGGGGCGCGCGCGAAGAACATCAAGAACAGGCCCCGCGTCAACCTCGAGCTCTCCGTCGACGAGCTCAAACAGCTCCTGCAGCGCGCCCAGGGCGAGATCGCGTCCCTAAACAAGCGCCTCAAGCACCTCGAGAACGAGAACAAGGTCCTCAGGGGACAGGACCCGACGCTCCTTCGGGAGATCCAGTCCCAGCGCGCGGCGGCGGCCGCCGCCTCCCAGTCCCAAGAGGGGGAAGGGGGCGAGGGGGGCGCGCCCCCGCTGCGGAGCGTGGAGTCCCGGCTGGCGACGATCGACGAGCAGATGGCGGAGATGGTGCACCTGGCGACGCTCATGGCGCAGCGCCGCGGCGACGTCGCCGACGTCCGGACCATCACCGAGTGCGCCTCTTTGAGCTCCGAGCTCGTGGGCTCTTGCTCACGTTTCTTTATAAGAATCAAGGCTTACTCACGTTTCTTTATAAGAATCAAGGCTTACTCACGTTTCTTTATAAGAATCAAGGCTCAAAATAACATAATCGATAATGAATAACATGCGAATTGTAGAATAAGAATCTGGCATGGCTAGTCGCCGATCTTCTGGGCTCTGACCTCTTCGCCGCAGGCTGCACGAGCTGATGCGGGAGAAGCTGGTGCGGCAGGAGCACGAGCTCAGGTTCCAGCGGCAGGAGATCGGGCGCCTCCAGGGCGAGCGCGACGCCTCCGAGGAGCGCCTCACCGCCCTCCAAGGTCCCTCTCCCTTCAGCTATTTCCTTTCCTCCCTCTCAGCTTTGCACCGCAGAGGAGAACGACAACCTTACGTACTTGCTGGCCAAGGCCGGCACGCCCTCCCCGGGCCGCCCCGCCCCCCTCCGTGCGCACCACGCCTTCGCCACGGCGCTCTGTGTCGCTCTCTGACTCGGGCACCAGCGGTGGCCGAGGCGAACGGCGGCCAGATGGCGTCGGGCCTGGGCTCCGGCCCGGCCTCGCCGCAGCTGCAGGGCGTCAATGGGGTCGGGGGCGCCTTCCAGCGGGTGGACGCCCTGCGGACCTCGACGGTGATCAAGCGGGTCGGCGGCCTTGTGGGGGGCCTCGGCTTCACGTCGCCCCGGGGGCACGAGCCCCACGGGCCCCCGCACCTCGCCCTAGAGTAGCGAGCGATAGCCACAGCTGCAGCCGTAGCCCTTCCCCTGTCCTCCCGATTCTGCCCTCCTCCGGATCCATCTAGACATGTAGATTTCTGTATGCAGTGTTTTTCTGCACAGGATTATTGCATGCATATGTGTTGCATTAGCCGCTGAGCGCTAGCGCTAGCCGCTGAGCTAGCTTCCGGAGGGGTACTGCGATCTGGATCTGCAGCTGCGTCGACGTCGACCGTGGACGTCCGACGGTCTGCAGGCAATATAAGCAGACACACCGTGGCACGTATGCGAACCCCCGATCCGCGCGCCCCGGATCGACGTACGCGTGGCACGTCCGGTCCGCGCGCTCCGGATCGCGGCCGCTGAGCACTAGCGCAACAGCGGCCGGCCGCCGCCGGCGGCGCTGAGCATCATCATCAGCAAAACACCTGCACGTACTGCAGCGTCCTCTGGTCACCAAAACACCGTTCCCAGTCAACGTCAGATGGAACAAGTCCCCAGCGAGAATTTGCTACGAAAAGCTTGCATGGCGCTAAAATCTATACTACATGGTGCTTCTTCTTAGTCGTGCTTTTCATCCGACACATGCAAATGTCTGAAGTACACCTCGGCACAGCTGCAGCTGAAGTCGCCGAGCCTACAACTCATTATCCCAACATAGTTCTTCTAGGGCTCCGGGCGTTAAAAAGGATGGATCATCAACTTTTCGAAGTCATCACAGGCCATGTCAGCCTCCTGCTCGCAATCGAACTTGCAATGATGGAGATCACAGCCGCTCATGATCAAGGGGATGTGAATGCCACGGCGGCCACGGAGGAAAACAATGTCCAGTTTACCATCAATGACGATGTCAAGAAACTGGTTGCTGGTCTGCAGAGCACTCTTGCTGCTGCTGAGTCTGATCGCCGGAAAACTCCTTTACTTGATGCGTGGAACACTGCCTTTGGCATGCTGCTGGAGAGTATTGATCAACGTGTTGCTGAGATTTCAGGCAATGTTGAATTCTTGCTAGCAACAAAAGAAGCCCAACTCAACACAAAACTGCTTATGCTGAGGTTTCTTCATGTTGTGTACAAAGAGAACGGGTGAGGCTCCATTTTTGCTTCAATCAATTTGTAGCACTCAAAAATGGACCGCTAGGCTTCTTGGTGAGAAAGAAGATGAGGACAAAAAAACTCAAGTTTGTAGTCGGGACTTCTTGGCTGGTGCTCTTGGACCATGTGCAGATACATGCAGAACAAGACACCTGTTCACCCCAAGCAATCGACAAATCTTGGAACAGGCTGCCAAGGGTTTGGATTTGCCAGATCAAGTCAGATTTCGGGTTTCTTTTCCGGACCATCCAGAATTCCGGACGTATGATTTTCATGGGAACTTCAATGTTGATAATGAGAATGTGCACGCAGTGAATATTCTTTGGCAAAGCTTGAATTTTCTTCTGTCAACAGTAGCAGATGACATGGAGATGACCAGTTTGATCTGGGAAATTTGTCCTCGTCTCACTCTTGCATTCGCTCACCTCAACATCATCATACAAGCAAATCTACTGCCTACATGCAAACTCCTCCTGATTCTGCAGGTTCAAAGACTGCAGCCTATAGAAACAGGAGCCTGTGCACACAATAACATATGCATGCTGCATAGGAACCTATGGGCTACGGGCGTGGAACTCATACAAAGCTCTATGGTGCTACTGGTGTGGCTGGAGATCAGCTCTTTGCGGCTTCTTGGAATCGTGCAACTCAGAAGCGTCTTGGAGCTTTTATCTGTGGTGATGGAGGAGATAATGACCAAGAGATTTTCGGAGCATCCTTTGACTTTGTTGTACACACTGGAGGTGTCTGCTTTTTAAATTCTCGCAGGTTTTTTATATATCTCAGATTTGATCTGTATTAATACCTCACCATTCTGCTCAGATTTGATCTGTATTAATACCTCACCATTCTTATTTACAACACGCAAGCAACGACCCATTCAAGCGCTCCAGTTGTCAGGCCAGCACGGCTGCACAGTCGCTCTCCTTGCAGTGAGCATTTAAAGTACAGACACTTGTTAAGCTGTCACTGATTCATGCACAGACGCTTGTTAAGCTTGCTCTCAGTGGTCTGGGGAGGGACTCAGAAAGCACTTTTGAAATCCAGAGCAGGCGCCAGCCTGGCAAACATGTACGACATGTATATCACCCTGTGGCTGGCCATTACGTTTGGCCTGCCATTGCTGCCTGTGGAGACGAAGTGCAGACTTACACGCTCAAGGCACTCCACATCAGTCTGCAAGCAGATGTCCATCATCCGTCTGCACTTTGTCCCCCGTACGAATTCACACAAAGTGCACGTGGATCAAAACGTGTGTCCTATGAAGTGCCAAACAATGTTACCAGAATGGGTCTTCCAAGGCTTCGTTTACTTTTCATGGGCACGACTCATCCATCCTCCAATCATCAGCGAGAAAATCCGAGTGCAGCACATTGGAGTTCATCATACGATATTGAAAGAAGACATCAGTGGAAAAAGATATTGGAAGATCGATGTCCTACTCTCTTTGCTCCAAAGGTTCCGTGTTTATTTTCGAGGATTTGTTTTCGACTTTCAAAAGTTTTTCAGCTAATCGAAACTTTGTGCAGACAATACAGTCTTCACAAGAGCTTCTTAGATCAATGGACACGTGTTTACTGAAGATAATGCCATTCTTTTCTGTAGAAGATCATGATTTGCAATAATTATGTGAACTTCGGAAGCCCAATTGCGACTTTGAATGTTAACCTATAGATCGATCGCGAGCTGTCAGGCTGATGTTGGTGTTGGGTGTTGTCTGGGTGTTGTCATGATATGTCATGATAAGACGCCAGCTGCATGATAAGACGCCAGCTGCAGGTGCACGGCTGTTAATGTCGCCAGGCGCCGGCGCCGGCACACGGCTGTTAATTTTGTTGTTGTAAGTTAAACTTGAAACCGTTGAACTTTGAAATTCATGATCCGGATATCCGATGATGATCAACCGTGAACTTTTCGGATCTGAGAGTATTCAAACTTTCTCGTGGGGTGCTGTACTTGTATTTCTTGTGGGGTGCTGTGTACGTACTACGGTAGCCTGGCCTGTTACTTTAGTAATTCAATTAATGGCACAATTGCTTGCAAGTACGGTCTCTCTTAAATCTAGAGTCTGTACCCTGCACGCAGAAAAACTATGAACAGTTGCAACTAGCGCTTGAGGTGGCGGAGTTGGGCGAGGGCGAGGCACTCGGCGGCGCGGAAGGCCACAGCGAAGGCGGCGCCCACTGCCACATTCTGCCAGGCGGCGTCCGTCCTTAGGCCGAGGGCCGCGAGGGCCGCCCCGCCTGGGGCGCCCAGGGCCGCCAGCTCGGGGGCGGCGAGGGCCTCGAGGGCGTAGGACCAAGGGCTGGCGCGGTACGCCCAGCGCCAGGGGGCCGGCATGGACCCCTCGGGCACGAGGAAGCCTGCGAAGGCGCAGAGGGCCGCGATGGCAGTCGGCGCGAGCACGCCGGCCGCCTCCGCCGAGGGGCACGCCGCCGCGAACAGGCCCATCATCCTGCTTGACATTAGGGGGGGTACAGAGTTACTTTTAAGTTGGGGGTACAAGGCGCACGCGTCCATCTCCCAGGCGAATACCACCATGACGAGGAGGAAGAAGGGGAGCCGGGCGGGGTCGAGCCCGGCCGCGAAGTAGAGGACGAGGGAGAAGAGGAGAGTGCAGGCGGCCGAGAGGGGCGCCTCGGCGGCGAGCCAGGCGAGGGCCTGGGGCGCGGGGCGGACGGAGCCCTGGGCGGCCTCCCTGTAGAAGACGGCGCGCTCCTCCACCCTCCCCGGGATCGATCCGAGGGCGCCCAGCGCGAGGTACGTCAGCGCGGTGAAGAGCAGGGCCGTCCGCGTCCGCGGCGCGTTCTGAGGGGAGGTGAGGGTTGGGTGTAAGGAGAGGGAAGGGTGCGCGCACAGGTCCCTCCTCGCGGGCGGAGAAGAACAGTGTACCCATCACGGCGGCGACGAGGAGGGAGCGGAGGAGGAGGGCGCGGAGGACGGCGGGGCGCCGCCGCAGGCTGCGGTACGCCCGCGCCGCGCACTCGCGCAGCTGCGTCGTCGCGGGGACCGCGTGCGGCCCGAGGGGCGCCTGCCGATCCCCGCCGGGCGCGCGGGCCGCGGCCTCCACGGCAGCCCTGCAGCATGGATCAGGCGCATGGAGGGCAGGATCGGAGGATGGGTGGATGGATGGATAAGGCGCTAGGGTCGGAGGGGAGCTGGGGACGGGGGAGCGGGGGGGGAGGGCGCACGCGTCGAGCTCGGCGGCGGCGGCGGCGGCAAGGGGCGAGGCGGCGAAGGCGGCGGCGCAGTCGCCGGCCCCGGCCCCGCGCTTCCCCTGGACCACCTCCAGCAAGAAATCTTTCGAGGAAAGGTGAGCTAGTGAGAAAGACAGATAAGACAAAGATCAGAAAGGCACAGTGAGCTGGTGAGAAAGACAGATAAGACAAGGCTAGTGAGCTAGTGAGAAAGACAGATAAGACAAATCTTTCGAGGAAAGGTGAGCTAGTGTGAAAGAGAGAGGGAGGAGATGCGACCGGACGTACCCGCGGGGTTTCGGCCCGGGGCGCACTCCTCGCCGCAGAGGGCCTCGAAGTGGGCGAGGGGCCGGCGGGCGGCGGGGCCGACGCCCCCGAAGTACGCCACGCGGCCGCCCCGCTGGAGGAGCAGCAGCGAGTCGAAGGAGCAGAAGAGCTCCGCCGACGGCTGGTGCACCCTGGGGAAGATCATTAGGTTTTGGATAAAAGATGATGATTGAGCAAGAGTTCGGAGCGCACGTGCAGACGACGGCGACGCGGCGGGTGCGGCAGAGGCGGCGGAGGCAGCGGACGATGTTCGCGGCGGCGGGGGCGTCCAGCCCCGTCGTCGGCTCGTCTGCGTCCAGCAGGAAGTTAAGAGGACGGCAGAGTTTATTATTCACGAGTCGGGTGCCCTCCAGGAGCCACGGGCGCCGCGGCGCAGGCCGCACGCACCGAGGAAGAGGACGGCGGGCCCGCAGACGAGCTCCATGGCGATCGTCGCGCGCTTCCGCAGCTCGAACGAGGCGGCGGAGAGGGGCAGGGAGGCCTGGCCCGCCAGCTGCAGCTCCTTCAGTGCGCCCTCGGCCTAGGAGGAGTTGATTAGATGACGAAGAAGAGGAGAGGGGAGGGGAGGGGAGGGGAGGGGGCACGGCGGCGAGCTTGTAGCGGCGCGGGAGGGAGGCGGGGAGGCGCGTCAGGGCGCAGAACTGGACCGCCTCTCGAACCTGAGCGGATCAGATCGGATCAGATATCAGATCAGATCAGATCGGATCTGATCTGAGCGCAGGGCTGGGCGGCCCCCCGCACCGTCTGCGTCTCCAGCAGCAGGTCGAACTGCGGATCAGATCAGATCAGATCAGATCAGATCAGATCAGGTCAGATCAGATCAGATCGGATCTGAGCCGCGCCCGCACCTGCTCGACGTAGCCGGTGAGGCGGCGGAAGGAGGCGTCCCTCTCGCGCCCGTTGAGGAGTACCCCCCCGGAGATCTTCCCCCCCGTCTTGCGCCCCGCCAGCACGTCCAGCAGAGTCGTCTTGCCCCCCCCCGAGGGCCCCATGAGCGCCAGCATCTCACCGGGGCGGACGAAGCCCGACACGCCCGTGAGGAGCGCCCGCTCGCCTCCGGCGCCGCCCTTGGCGGGGACGCTGTAGGAGAGGTCCGCGAAGGCCAGGTGGCCCGGAGTCGCCGCCGGGCCCGTCCGGATCGCCAGCGCCCCTTCCTCTTCCTCTTCTTCCCCCCCAGCGCGGGGTACGGCGACTCCGGCCTCGGGGTCCACCACAACTTCGGCTGCTGCCGGGAGCTTCGAATTCAACTTCGAATTCGTAGAAGAGAATGATGCCGACGAGAGCTCGAGGCCGGCCGGCTCGTCGGCCCACGCCGCCGCCGGCGATTGCAAGGGTCCGCCCCGCAACGAGCGGTTGGTCATAATCAGGGGCGCCTTCTGGGCGGAAGAAGCGGGGCGAGGGGCGCGGGGCCGGGACGGGCGCGGCCGCCGCCGGTCGAGAAGCGCGGCGGCGAGGGCGTACAGTGCCACGCAGAAGGCGGCCGCGATCCCGAGGGACCGCGAGACGGCCGAGGGCTCGTCGGGGTACCCGAATAGGGCGAGCACGGGGGCGCCCGCGGCCGTACCCCGGAGCTCGTTGACGGCGAGGGCCTCGAGGGGGTACGAGAGGGGGCTCAGGTAGTGCATGAAGATCCAGGGGCGCGGGATCGAGTCCCGCGGGACCAGAAACCTGCTGGCCATCAGACGCGCCGCCCCGAACCAAATCAAATCAAATCTGAGCAATCCCTCGCACCCAGAGAACAGGATGAAGACGAGGAGGGTGGCTGGCCCGACGGCCCCCGCCGTGCGCGCGTCGGGGAGCCAGGCGCAGAGGACCCGCAGCGTCGCGTCAGCCGCGACCCGCGCGAGGAAGCAGCCGGCGACGAAGACGCCGAACCGCGCCCCGGCGTCCGCCGGCGAGAACCCGGCTCCCTAGGCAGGCAAGATTAAGGGGGGTACGGGCAAGATTGATTAAGGTGGGGGGTACGGGGTACCGCACCCAGTACGCGAGGGCGGAGAAGAGGAGCGCCTCGAGTCCGAACACGGGCGCCTCGTGGGCCACGTGCGCCAGAAAGTACTACAGAAACGAAACGGTAAGAAGGGGGGTACGCGAATGTAAGAGTAAGGGGGTACGGGATCACCGTGTACGTGCGGAAGTACCCCGCCTCTCTTTGGCGGTAGAAGAGCGCCCTCTCGGCGAAGGCCCGGGGCACGGCGGCCGTGGCGACCTGGGGGAGGAAGCTAAGAGAGGAGAAGCTCAAGGATCTTGAGCTTAGGCTTAAGGATCTTGAGCTTAAGTTGAGCTCGAGCTTACGCTTAAGGATCTTAAGCTTACGCTTAAGTATCTTAAGCTTAAGGAAGCTAAGAGAGACCACGAGAAGCCACGAGAAGCCAAGAAGGCGCGAGGCCGGCGAGGCCGCGGCGGCGCACCCAGGCGAGGCCGGCGATCCCGAAGAAGAGGACGGAGAAGCTTTAGGTCACGTATCTTAAGCATAAGCTACCATTAACCTTAAGAAATAAGATATAAGAAGGTGCGGAGAAGAAGGAGGACAGCTAAGAGGAAGAATCTTGAGGGTCTCACGGAAGCAGAGAGGGGCTAAGAGAGCTTCGAGATTAGAGAGCTAGATCTCTGAAAAGGATCTTAAGAAAGCTGAGAGAAGCTAGTTATAGAATGTAAGAAGGCGCGGCGCACCCAGGCGAGGCCGGCGGTGCCGAAGAAGAGGACAGAGAGGCGGAGGAGGGCGCCCTCGGGGGTACCCCCCGTCCTCCAGAAGAGCGTGCCCAGGAGGAAGCCCAGCGCCACCGCCTGGAAGAACCTGATAGAGGGAAAGGAAGATAAGCTTAGCCGAGCTAAGAAAAAAACGTCTAAAGGATCTCAGGGGATCTAAAGGATATCTTAACGGGTTTTCAAAGGGAAGCTAAGGGCCTAAGTTCTTAAGGTATCAAACGAAGCCAACGAGATATCTTGGAATATCTTCTTAAGGTTCTTAAGGAAGCTAAGAGAGACCAATAAGCGCACCGGAAGGCGAGGGCGACGCGGGCGCGGAGGAGGGCTTAAGGGCCGGTGCGCCTCGCCTTTCTAAAGAATATCTTTATTGGGCTTAGTTAGGGCTTAAGCTGAGCAAAGGAGATAACTTAGGATATCTTAAGGATCTTAAGGAAGCTATGAGAATACAAGCAGGCGGGCCCGGGGCGCACCGGAAGGCTAAGGCGACACGGGCGCGGAGGAGGAGGCGGGCCTGGCGGGCGAGGCAGAGGGCGAGCTCGGTGGCCGCGGGGGCCGCGAAGGGCGCCGCGTCCAGCTCCGAGACCTCCGGCAGCGACATCCGCCGCACCTGGGCGCGAGGGGAAGGGAGGCACCGGTCAGAACGGCCGCCGGAAGCTGAAACTTAGGCGGCTTAAGCAGATTTGAAGAGAATAGTGAGGCTTATGGCTCAAGCTGCCTAAGCTTTAGAACAGCCGCCGGAAGCTTAATCTTAGGCGAAGTCTAGAGTAGTAGGATCTCGAAGATTTGGAGAGGATGAAACGGGGCTCGAAGATTTATCAGCTCGACCAGCTCGAGCAGCTCGAGCAGCGCTGTTGATCTAAGCAGAAGCGGGCACCTCGTCGCCGGCGGCCCAGAGCTCGCGCCCCAGCTCGGAGTAGAGGGCCGAGGCCCGGTACGCCTCCGCGAAGCCGCGGCGGTCCAGCGGCACCGAGGCCGAGGGCGGGGCCGAGGAAGGAGGGGGGGCCGAGGGCGAGGGCGAGGGGGCCCGAGAGTTCGAGGCCCCCGCGAAGCCCCGCCGGTCCGAGGGAGGGGGGGCCGGCGAGGCGGCCCGCGATGGCTTCGAGGGCGAGGGCGAGGGCGAGGGGGCCCGGGAGGGCGGCGAGGGCGGGAGGACCGCAACAGGCGGCGGCTTCGAGGGCGAGGAAGGCGGGGCGGGGGCCGCCTCAAAGAAGAAGCGGCGCCCGTCCGGCTCCGTCACGAACTGAGAAGGGTTAGTTAGCAAGCGGGGGGGGGAGCAGAAGGGGGGTAGGGGCGCACCGAGAGGAAGTCGGGGACCGGGGTGCTCGGGGGCCGCCTGTACCCCAGGGCCTCAAAGAAGGCGGCGGGGGCGTCCCCCGCCGGCCCGCAGTAGAGGACCTCTCCCCCGGAGAGCAGAACCAGCTTGTCGAAGAGGGCGTAGGCCTCGGGCGAGGGCTGCAGCAGGCTCATGACGACGGCGTGGCCGGTGTCCGCGAGGGCGCGCCCCGCGCCGCAGAGCTCGAGCGTGGCGGCGGCGTCCAGGCCGTTCGAGGGCTCGTCCAGGAGCAGGACGGGCGATCCGATGACGGCCTCGACGGCGACCGAGAGGCGCCGGCGCTCGCCGCCGCTCACGCCCCGGAGCTCCTGGCTCCCCACGATCGAATCCGCCACGTGGGCCAGGCCCGTGATCTCCAGCGCGAGCGCAACCTTCGTACCCCGACGTCACGACGGGTTCAAATTCGAATCGAAAACCGCGTACCCGGGCGGCGATCTCCTGCTCCGAGGGGCGGCCCGGCAGGCGGCAGCGCACCGCGAAGGCCACCGTCTCCCGCACCGTGAGCGTCGCTGGGGGGTAGGGAGTCAGAAGGGGGGGGGGGGGGAAGAGGTGGAGGGGGAAGAGGTGGGATAGGGGAAGAGGTGGAGGGGGGACGAGGTGGGGGGAAGAGGTCTCGGGGGGTACGCTCGCTCACCGAAGTGGGCGTCCTGCTGCTCGACGAGGCCCACGCGGCGGTGCCAGTGGCACTGGCGGGGCGAGTCCCCATTGAGCGTCATCTCGCCACGGTACCGGAGGCCCAGCAGCCGGGACCGCCCCGCCAGCGTCTGGAGCAGGCTGGATTTGCCAGAACCGGGCGGGCCCATCAGGAGCCACATCTCCCCTCCCTGCCGCGCGCGTTCGTTCGCTTCAGGGGGGTACGGTGCGTTGCGCTACGGAAAGGGGTACCCGAATGACTGCGGAGAAGTCGCGGATGACCTCACGCGGAGCCTCGGCCCCGCGCTCCTCCCTCAGGAGGCGCCGCGCCCGCTCCAGGGCAGACTCCTCCGCCGGCGCCGTCCCGATGTGCAGATTCCCTGCCTTTCTTCGTCAGGATTTCGCGGGGAGTTCGAAACGGGGCCGGGCCGGGCCGGGCCGGGCCGGGCCGGGCCGGGCGGCCGGGCTGGGCGCACGGATGGAGAAGATGACGCCGCCGGCCATGGCGGCACCCGACGGCTGCTGCTGGAAGAAATGAGCGAGAAGCGAGTTCGCCCGGTTGCGGCCTCCCCGTCCCGCCGGCTGCGCGGGGCGTAGAATCGGCTGCGGGCGCGGGGGCGCAAGGGGAGGCGACGGGCGCACCGTCGCCGGCGCCCCATCGCGTCCCTTCGGGTTCGTCTGCGGGAGAGCCATTGGGAAGCTGCGCTCTGCGACCCCGCGGGGCGACCCGAGGTTCGCCTCGCCCGCCGCGAGCACCGAGGCCCGGCGGTTCGAGCGCGACCCGGAGCGCGGGCTCATCGGCGGCCGCTCCGCCTCTGCTGGCAGCTCGATCTCCTCCGCGCCCTCGAGCGCGGGCGACTCGGGCTCCGCCAGGGGAATCTGAACCACGCGCGGCCCGAGGAAGGATGTGAGGGCCGCGATGGCGTCGGGCTGCGGCGAGCTCGACGTGTAGAAGGAGCCTGCGTCCGGCGGAAGCGGCATCATGACCACCGGCTCCCTCGCTGCGGTCGCCTTCGCGTCAGCTCTGCCGTGCGAATCGACCGCGCACTGCGCACCGAAGCTGACGCTGGTCGAGTCGTCGCTGTCGAAAGAGCTCCTCGGCGGGCTTCCGCGGCCGGACTGCACCTGACCGCTCGCTGGAGCGCTCGGCATAGGCATCACCCGCATCCAGCGCGGGTGTACACGCGACAAGCACCTGCGCGAGCGCGAGAAGCGGGCAAAGGCGAAGCGGGCCGGGGAGAAAAGCGACTCGGGAAGCGAACGGGCGGCGCGCGACTTGATGAGTTTCAACCGCCGCGCCCCCGGGGACGAACCGCACCCGGGTACACATTGAAATGGCCTTCACCTGCACAGGCCTCCCGGCGACGCGGGGCGCTGCCCGCGCGGTCCAGAGCCGTCAGGAGGGCCAGCTGTGCCCCGCCCGGCCCGAGCCGGCGCGGCGCGCGGGTGGCCGCCTGGCCTCGTTCTTCCACGGCGAGGCTGTCCATCGCGCGCGTTGGAACGGGTCCAGCGAAACTCGCCGCGTGCGCACGTTTGTGCCGCGGGTCGTCGCCGAGTCGACGCCGGCGCCGGAGGCCACCGCAGCTCCGCCCGCCCCGGTGCGTCGCGCAGCCGGCGTGGGCTGGCCTTCGTCGCTCCTTCTTTAGCTAAAGGGCTCTTTCGTATCGCAGCTCGCCGCCGAGCTCGCCGTTTGGGCCGGCCACGGTCAGGAGATTTGATTGCCGGATTATTGTGCGGCCGCCGGCCGCTCACACCTGCGCCAGATATGCGCGTGACGGCGATGTCGATGTCCCCGGATGGAACCAGGCTGGCGACTTGCAGCTGGGACAAGACAATCAAGGTACGGCAGCTAGCTAGAGCGCGCTTGATTGGCGGCGGCTGCGCGAACGCGGGCGCCGCGCAGGTGTGGGACACGAGCAGGCTGGGCACTGAGGAGCTCGCCATGATGCGCGGGCACATCGGCTTCGTCGAGGGTGCGAGCCGCAGCGCCGCAGCGCCGCTCATATTCTGCGCGCCCAACACGCGCGCGCGCGTCCGCCCCGCAGGCCTCGGCTTCTCTCCGGACGGAAAGCTCCTCGCGTCCGCCAGCCGCGACTCCACCATTCGCGTGCGTGTACCCCCCAGCGGGCCCCGCCCCGCGGCTGAGCCCGGCTCGTTCCAGGTCTGGAATGCGGAGGACTGGTCCCAGGTGGCCACCCTCGAGGGCCACACGCAGGCGCGCCGTCCCGTACCCCTCCTCCTTCCCCCCCCCTCCCGAGCGAGCCGGCGGCGCAGTGGGCGTTCGGGGCGGCGTTCAGCCCGTGCGGCAAGTTCCTCGCATCGGCCTCCTACGACGGCTGCATCAAGGCGCGCGCGCTCGCGCGCGGGGCCGTACCCCGCCCCGCCCCGCCCCGGACGGCGCCGCTCATATCCGCGCAGATCTGGGACACTACGACCTGGACGCAGGTCGCCATCATGCTGGGCCACGCCGACGGGGTGCGTGCGTGCGGGGCTCCCCCGCCCCAGGCCTCGGCTCGGCCAGGCGAGGCGAGGCCTAGTTAACGTTTTAGGTCTAATTCAAGATCTTAAGCCTGGGGCCTAATTTATAATAAAGATCTCGATATTGGGCCCAGTTCTAACTTCGAGTCGGCCTCAGATCCGGTCGATCGCGTGGAGCCCCGACGGGCGGCGGCTGGTGTCTGCCTCGCTGGACAACAGCCTGCGGGTCTGGCGGGCCGGCTCTTGGGACGAGGAGGCCTGCCTCGAGGGCCACTCCGACTGCGTCCGCCCTCTCTCTGTCTTCGGCTCTCTGTCTTCGGCTTTGTCTTAAGGGGTGGCGGGGCAGGTGCGGTGCTGCGGGTTCCTGCAGCCGGCGCGGGGCGAGGACCTCTCCCTCGAGGAGTGCTCCCGCTTCCTCTTCTCCGGCGGCGAGGACCGCGTCGTCCGGGTACGCCGTTCTCCATTTCGAATTCGAATTTGTTCAAAGAGCAAACGAGCGGCCGACCGCAGATCTGGGACCTGGATAGCATGCAGGAGGTTGGGAAGAGCGGGGAGCACGGGACGTGGATCAACGGCGCCGTCTTCTCGGCCAAGCGCGACGGGGAGGGCCTCGCCGGCAAGCTCCTCACGCTCGACGAGCAGGCGCTGCGCTGCTTCCAGTTCACCATCGCCGCCGACGGCGAGGCGAACGTCAACTCCGACGCCGTCGGGCTCGCGCGCGACCAGGTGCATGCGGCACGGCGCCTTTGATTACACCAGATTCAGCTTGACCTAGATTTATAAATTGCATCCATTATAATTACATGCAAGAAACGCGGCGCGGCGCCCTCGAGCTCGGCCTAGCTGGCCCGCTCTATGCCCCCGCCCGCCCTGAGCCGGCTTCTTTCGCTTCGAATTCGCAGGCGTCGCGCTTCGTGCTGAGGCCCGACTCGTCAGAGGTGGTCGTCGGCGACGGCGCCGGCGTCCTGTCCGTCCTCACCCTCCCCTTCCTGTAGGCGCCGTACCCCCCGGCCCGCCCCCATGCAAATGCTATCCGAACGCGGACGACGGATAGATACGACTGGGGACAGGCAGGGGAGAGAAGGGGTACACGAGGCAGGGGGCGGTGGGGGCAGAGCGCTGGGGGGAGGGAGGGCTGGCTAGTCGGCGAGCCACTTGGCGATCTTCTTAAGGCGGCGCTCCTCCTTCTTCTGCCTAAAGTTCTCCATGTCGTTCTGATTGGGCTTCTTCCGCTTGCCGCCAAGCATCGCCTCGTTCTTGGATTGCACCCACTGCGCGAGCGCGAGCGCGCGCGCCGGTGTCGGCGGGGGCCGCTGGGCGGGGCCGGGCGGGACCAGGCGGACCTGCTCGTAGTCGAAGTAGTAGCCCATCTGCCGCCTGTCGCGCGCCTCCGTCGAGTAGAACTCCGCTTTCCACGACGGGAACTTCTGCGAGTACTCCGCGTTCGGATCTGCTCGGGCGGTGAGGTTTCTGGAAACACGGGAGACCGGAAGCAGTGCTGCGCTAACCCTGTGCGCCGTGTTGGTGTTGGGCTCCTGCTTCACCCCCGTTCTGATCCGCATCATCATCTTCTTCGGGCGCCGGCGGCACGTCCTCCGCATTCGTGTGCCCGAGCTCGGCCTTGACCTACGAGCCGGCTAGCGATTAGACAAAACCCGAGGCGAGACGCAGCAAGGCGAGCGGTTGCAAGCACCTTCGTTTCAATCTGGTTCAGAATGCTGTCGAGCTTGGAGAGCGAGTCCGCGCTGACCGCGGCCGCCGCGGCTGCGGGCGGAGGGGAGGCCGACGTGCCCGCGACTGGCACGCTGTTCGCTCCCGAGCTGGAAGCTGCGACTGCTGGCAGAGGAGAGTGAGAATGTGATCCGTGATGTTGTTGTTGGTCGCCCCCGGCGTAGTGCTGCTGCTGGTAGTAGCCCTGATAGTAGGCCGCATACGCTGCGTGGGGATCTGGCTCTTCGTTCTTCTTCAGGGGGTTTGTCCATGTAGTTTCATTTGTTTTTGCACTGGTGGCACGATCAGCGGCCGGACCAAAAGCATGGCGGGAGAGCGAGAAGCGCGGCGCACTTCCAGAAGTAGAACTGGCCCGTCCTGGGGTCCTGAACCGAGCGCCACGGAGTCTCCTCGATTTCTTCTTTCACTTCTTTGACGCCGGGCGCGCTCTTGCCCTCCCTCGCTAACCGCTCCAGCGTCGCCTCATCCATGACCTCGGGCACATCCTCCTCCGTGACGTCGACGGGCGGGCCCTCTGTGTAATCGTACGCCATTGCTCACGTCGGCGCTGTGTCGATCGCTACCGCGGATTGGCGACCTGCGCGGCGTGGCAAAGCGTGAGGATGATTTTCTGCGGAAGAAAGCGAGAGTTCAACCTCTGCGGCCATTTCGGCCGATAGCGGCTCTCGGCGGTCGGCGGAGCATTGGATTTCCCCTTTTTCCAAAGCGCGATTCATCTCGGGCGGACGGAGGGCGGGGTAGCCAAGCGAGGCGCGCACCGTGAACTCCGTAAAGCGACAAACAAGGAAGGAAGCCGGAAGAAAGGCGAGGGCGCCGGGTACAGCGGCTACGCCCGGGTACAGGGTCGACGTCGAGCGATGGCGGCCTCGCCCGGAAGCGGGCCCGCCCGGCGGGTCCTTCCGCATGGCGGGCGGAGGAGGACGCTGTCCGCCACGCCGGTGACCTGGGGCCTTCGCATGGCGGTGTTGGCGGCGGTCCTCGCGCTGGCGCTCGCGCGGCTGGACCCCTACAAAGCGCTGGGGCTGGACCGTGCGGCATCGCAGAAGGACATCGAGAAGGTTCACGCGCGCGCGGCCTCCTGGTCTCGCCCGGCCTTATCTCACGAATCTTCCCGCGTGCCGCCCGCAGGCCTACCGAAAGGTTCGCAGTCGATCATGCTTGCGTGCTTGTGCCGTGCAGAGCGTCGGGAGGCCGGGGCGCCGCGCATTCGAGCGGCCTCGGCTACCGCCCGCCGTAGCTTGCGAGGTCGCGTCTAAGCATTCGCATCGCCGCGTGCGCAGATGGCGATGCGCTGGCATCCGGACAAGAATCAGGGCGGGAAGGCCGCGCACGACAAGTTCGTTGAGATCAACACGGCGTACCAGATCCTATCGGACCCCGCCAAGCGCCGGAACTACGACATGTACGGCGTGACGGACGAGCGGGAGCTGCAGATGCGGCAGGCGCAGGAGCAGGCCCAGCGCGCCTACAGCGGCTTCGCGTACGCGCGGGAGGGCGACACGTTCGAGGACATCTTCAAGTACCACTGGCGCCGCTTCGCCGGCTCGGGCGGCCGCTACTCCGTCGGCCGCAACGCCTTCGCCTCGGCGGCGGCAAGCGGGAAGGACCCGATCGCGTTCGGCGCGAGCGTGGTGCCCCTCACCAACGCGAACTTCCAGGAGCTCGTCGGGGCGCGGGGCGCCGCGCAGCGGGCGGAGGACGGCGTCTGGCTCGTGATGCTCTACGCCGACTGGTCCTCCTCGTGCCGGGCGCTCGCGCAGCCGTTCAGCCAGGCGGCCCAACAGCTCGCGCAGCTCGGCGTGGCGGTCGGCCGCATCCACTCGGAGCGGGACCGCGCCGCCGCCGAGGTTGCGCTCGGCGTGAATGTGCCGCTGGCGCTCCCCACGATCCTCGCCTTCGTGCGGGGCCAGCGCATGGACAAGTTCAGCGACCCGCCGCTGGCGACCAACGCGGCGGCCGTGAACGCGCAGCACCTCGTGGACTACGTCGCCGCGTTCTTTCCGGAGCGCGTCTCCGTGCTCCGGGCCCAGAAAGACCTCGCCTCCTTCCTCGACTTGGAGCCGGAGAGCGTCCACGCCGTCCTCTTCGCGCGGGACTCGCCCCGCAAGCCCACCGTCCCCTTCCCCCTCCGCGTCTCCGCCCAGCTCCACCGCCGCTCGGTCCGCGTCGCGTACGTCCCCGTCGGCGGCGGCGGCAGCGCCGACTGGGGCGCCAAGGTGGCCGCTCTGTACGGGGCGGCCGACCTCCCCAGCCTCGTGCTGCTCTCCGAGGGCCCGACGGGCCCCGTCGTCCCTACCTTCGTGGGCGCATCGGCCGTATCGGAGACGAACCCCTCCCCGCCCCTCTCCCGGACCCGGCTCCAGCGGGCCCTGGCGGCGAACCGGTACCCCGCCTCGCCGCCCCTCACGCGGGCCGCCTACGAGGAGCTGTGCGGGCCGGCCGCCTCCGCCTCCTCCTCCTCCTCTTCTTCCTCCGAGGGCTCCTCCGCCCCTTCCCCGGTGCTATGCGTGGTCCTGGCCGGAGACTCGGTCCGCGGCTCGGCCGCCCGCGCCGCGCTGCGGACCGCGGCCGTGCGGCACGCGCGGGAGGAGGGCTCCGAGTCCGGGCGTCCCCTCCGGTTCCTCTGGGCCGACTGCGCCGAGCAGCCCGACTTCTGCAACGCGGCCCTGGCCCCGCTGGGCGGCCGCCGCCCGGCCGCCGCCCCCGCCGCCGCCGCGGCCGGGGGCGCGGGCGCGGGCGCCGCGCCGGCGGAGGCCCCCCCTGCGTACCTCATCGTGATGGACGCGGGCCGAGGGCGCTACGCTGGGCGCCGCCTCCCCCAGGGCGGCAGTCAGGAGGCCCTGGCGGAGGAGATCGCGGGCTGGGCCCGCAAGGTCTCGGACCCGGACTTTGCGCAGTGGATGGCCCTGCCGCAGTCCTCCTCGGGGGGGGCGCCCCTTGTGCGGGACCCGCCGCCGCCCGCCTCGGCCATGGATGACCTGCTCTCCGCCCTCTCGCGCTACCTGTGGCCCCTCACCGCCTTCGCCGGGCTCGTTTCCAAGGTCTTCCACCTCGCCACCCAGGCAAGCTTTCGTTTGTTCGCCCCCGTCGCCCGCGCCGCTGACGAAGCCCGCCGCAGAACACGGCGTCGATGCTGATGGTGGCGGCGGCTCTGTACTCGGTGCTGACGTTCCTGGCGAGCCGCGGGGAGGCCCGGCAGCCGCCGGGCCAGGGCGCGGGCCAGGAGCGCCCGAGGCAGCAGCCGCAGCCGCAGTCCGGCCAGCAGCAAGGGGCGAGCCGACAGGACCAGGCGAGCGGGGGCTCGCACCAAGCGCACGCCAGCTCTGCGCGGCAGCGGCCCGCCGCCCAGCAGCAGCAGCAGCAACAACAACAACAACAACAGGCGCACCAGCACTACCAGCAGCAGCAGGCGCAGCGCCAGAGGGAGCACGAGCAGCAGGAGCAGGAGCGGCGGCAGCGGGAGAGGCAGAGGGAGCAGCAGAGGGAGCGGGAGCATCGGGAGCGCGAGCGCGAGCGCGAGCGCGAGCGCGAGCGGCACGCGGACGGGAACGGTCGCCGGCGGGAGGCGCGCGAGGAGAGCGAAGCCGAACGTTCCTCGGGGAGCGGCAGCGGCAGCGGGAGCGGGAGCGGGGAGGGCGGGGACGAGGTGGAGCTCCTGGCGGACCTGACGCCGGCCTCGTACCGGCGCCTCGTCTACGACCCGCTGGCGCCCTACTGCGCCCTGTGCGTCTCCGACGGCCGCGCCTCGGTCGTGGGCGCCGCGGAGACGCTGGCCCGCGTCTTCTCCACCGAGAGGTGAGCCCCTACGACGTTTTCGTTGTTCTTTCTGACTACTACGACTGACTACTCGGAACGTGCGCCCCGCAGCCGCGTGCAGTTCGTGCACGTGCGGGTGCGCCCGGCCGGGGGGCAGGGCGCGCTGAGCCCCGCCGAGCGCTGGCTCGAGCACGTGTTCCACCGCGAGGGACGCCCGCCCCTCTTCGACTTCCGGGGCCGCTGGGACGAGGACTCGCTGGACGTCCAGCGCCCCGCCCTCATCCTCATCCTGCTCTGGAGGTCCGTCCCGCTCTCTGATTTGAAGCACTCGCCCTCGCGCATCTCCGCTGAACTATTCGCCTTTGGTTTGCCTTCTTTCCCCCAGCCGCAAGCGGCGCTTCGCGGCGATGACGAGCGGGGTGCGGAGCATCGAGCTGAAGCCCTTCGAGCGCTTTGTGGAGACGTACCTGGACGGGGTCCACGCGTCCTCCTGGGAGACCTGCCCCGAGCTCCCCACGTCCCTCGGCTAGCCTAGTAGCTAGCTGGCTGGCTAGCGCTAGCTATACAGCCGGCCGCGGCTCCGGATCCCGCGTGTTCCACGCCGCCCCAGTAAACCGAGATCTTAAGTGCGCTTCCGAAACTCTTTGCGACGGGCTTTGAGAATTGGTACGGTTGATTGGGAAGAGTGCGAGGTCCGCCTACGCTATCTATGATAAGCTATTGAAACTGCGGCTTGTCTCGATACCTAATGAATCGGTGCTTAGCTGCACATCTATTCCCTAGTTAGCCGGCGCCGGCGCCTATGTATACCACTATCCCACCACCTGCGCGGATCCAACGAGGGTCAACGCTCCCCCGAAATGCTCGAAACCAACGCAAGGAGGTCGAACCGGTGGACCGCAGCTGAATGCGCTCTTGGGAAGGGGGATTCCGAGCTCTATTCTGTATTTCCACGCCTGAGGGAGATGCTCGTCCCCTAGCCTGTTGACTACCTCGTCGATGTCTGCGTCCTCTCAAGGTCAGAAAGAGCGGAGCATCGGGCGCGGCTTCGTGCGCCGGCGACTCGCACCCTGCATGTGCTCGTGATCCTGCATGTGGCTGTTGCCCTCGCCATCGAGCTGTGCGCCTTTGAAGCTCCGCTGGCGCTTCTCCGCCGGGCCTGCCTCCGTCGAATCCGGCGCCCGTTTCGAGCTCCGATGCAGATCCTCGTAGATGAGAGAAAGGAGCTCCGCTTCGCTCAGATCTTCCGTCTGCACACAGGTGCGGCTGCCGGCCGCGATGGCCACTTGCTGAAGCACGATCCGCAGGTGAACGCTCTGCAAATCGCGCCACCGGACCGCGTGCGACGACGTAAACAAGCGGACGCCCGCCTCGCCGCACAGTTGGACGCCGTGGCCGACTCGGAAGAGGAGCCCAGCTTGTTTGAGCATCTCCTCTATCCGGAAGTCCAGCGGTGTGCTCAGCCAGCTTCGGAACTCTGAGAGATCATATGCGCATGCCGCCATCGATTGCCCGCGTGCTACTGCGTCTCCCGCCAAGCTGCAGCTGCGGGTCGCAAGGCAACGTGCTCCGGCGTTTCACGTCGCGAAAAGGGTGGCAGAAGGGAGGCGGAAACGCTTCGAGAGGCCGGTGTGCTTCGAATTCGCGAGGCAGAGACTTTTTTCCGAGACGGGTACGGCGAATTGAAGCTGCTTGGCTTAGCGGTGCCCGCCCACAGCGCCGGCATCACGGCGGCATGGTGCTTGCCGCCGAGCTCGCAGCTTGTTCGGGAGATTGGAGAAGTCTTGAGCGATAACAGCCGGCGCACAACAATCTGTGCTCCAATCCGCCGCGGCTTGGCTACCGGCATCGTTTCGCGCAGCTCACCCTTCCGGGTTGAGCGGCACATGAAAGCCGGCCAGCATGGCCGCCGCGGCTGAAAGTGTTAGTGGGCGCCACACTGGTGTTAGTGGGCGCCACACAGTGAAAGTTTCAGTTTCCCATACTGTAGAGATCTCCTCGAGCACGCAACTGGTCATAGGTGCGAATGCTGAGCGGCCTCCCATGGGTCCGCTAAAAAAACGGCGGCGGCAGACGATGACAGGGACTTCGCGCGGCGGAAAGGCCTGTCGTTCGGCATTCGCTTTGCGGACCCGCAGGTGAGGCCTTCGCCCTCGCTCCGCACCGCCGCCCGCCCCGCTACACAGCCTTCGGGCTCGGGCCTGCGAGAAACGCCCGAAGCACCGCCGACGCATTCGTGCTCCCCGCAGGTTGAGTCCTCCTATCAGGAGGACAGCCTGAACTTCCTCCAGCAGCGCTACCGGCAGATCTCGTTGCTGCTCGGTGCGCCGCCCGGGCCCGCCGAGCCGCCTGCGCGCTTCATCGAGCTCCGAGGCTCACGCAATGGCGCGCGCAGTCCTCGCCGCCGTCTCGTCCCTCGTGGTGCGCCCGGTCGCCCGCCGCGCACCCGCGAGCCGCGCCTCACGCCGCCCGCGCAGTACCACACGGCGCTCGCGGGCGATGACACGCGCGTGCGGGTGGCGTGGAGCTGCGCAGCGCTGTGCGGCGTGGGCATCGTCAACACGATGCTCCTGCGCGTGCGGCGGCTGCGGCAACACCAGCAGAAGATCCTGGCGGCCGTCTGCCTTTTCTTCTTCCTCTGGTCGCAGTGTACGCCCCCGCCGGGCCGCCCGCCCCTCGAGGCCCCCATGCATCCGCCCATCCCCTTCAAGCTAATTAACTACCTATCTAGCTAGCTATCGAACTAAGTAGCTATCTAACTAGCGATCTAACTAGCTATCTAACTATCGCTATCTGTCTATCTAACTAACCGTCCCTGCAGACTTCTTCTGCGGGATCTTCCGGCAGCCGATGACGCATGCGATCGACATGGGCCTGATGGGCCTCGTCATGGCGAGCCAGGTACGAATACTGCGTTCTACGTTCTGAGGCCCAAGATTAGATTAGAAGACTTCCGGAACTATCTAACCGCCATTAGAGGGCTATCTGAGGCCCGAGATTAGATTAGAAGACTTTTGCTGCTACTAGTTACTAAAATACTGGCTAGAACTTCAACCCCGGGGCTTTAACTGCTACGGACGTTAGAGGGGGGCGGCTAGATGGGCCTGATGGGCCTCGTCATGGCGAGCCAGGTCCGCCAGACTTCAGCTCTGCTGCTACTAGAGGGGCCAGGGCGGCTAGAGAGACCCTTACTGCTACTACTCCTACTACTATTAGAGCGGCCGGAGAGGGCTAGCGAGGCACACAGGCAGACAGACAGACGCGCCCGGATAGCCAGCGCTGCTCGGTGAAACGTACATCGAACGCCTCGCTCCGCTAACGTCTTCTTCGCACCCGCACGCGCGCAGTACCAGCTCCGCTTCCACTCCGTCGTCATCGTGCTGGCGATCGCGTGGACCGCCTTCTGCGTGCACTACGCGTCCATGCCCTCCCTGCGCCAGGTGCGCAGACCAGAGCAGTGCGGAGCGGAGCGGAGCGCGTGGGCCGGGCCGGACTAGGCTAGGCTAGGCTAGGTACCTAGACACCTAAGCTAGGCACATAGATAACACGCGCCCCCTTCGGGAGGTCCGCTAGATTGGGCTAGACTGGGCTAGACTGGGCTTGGCTGGACGGCTCCCCCAGGCTAGCGAGCGCCGGGGGCGCCGGGTAGGCCTACCTAGCCGGCGCTCTGCTAGCCGGCGCACGGCTTGCCCCCTCCACGGCTGGGGGGGGGGGGGGGGGGGGGGGGGCGGCCAGACGGCCAGAGGCTACCAGATGCTAGCTAGCTAGCTAGCTAGCGGCGGCGGGTCCGCTCCAGCGCGCGAGTCTACGGCAGCAGACCCCTTCTCGCCCTTCCTACCTACCTGCCTTGGGCAACGCTGCCGGAGCAGGCAAAGCAGCTCGGGCAAAGCAGCCGGGGCAGCTGGCTGGGATGGACCCAGAGCGCGCGCTCTCTCAGCTCCGCCCCGCCGCCCCTCTCACCTCTGCCGTCGCCGCGGCAGCTGGAGCAGCTAGGCTAGGCCAGAGGGGACGCCGCCCACTAGACGGGCGCTAGGACTGGCTGGGCTGGTCCCAGCTAGCCTTCTCGTCGCCCTTCTCACCCGCGCTTCTCGTCGCCCCGGCAGCTGGAGCAGCCCGGGCTGCCGGTGATCATGGCCTGGGTCGTCTCCTTCCTCTCCTCCTACTCCACCTTTATCGCCGAGGTGCGAACGAAGCCGCCGGGCCGCGAAGGATAGCAGAGGATGATATAGATCTAAGATGGTATAAGGCGGGGGATGGCCTAGGATAGACGGGCGTAGGAGGTAAGATGCCATCGCCGAGGTGCGAGCGGGCGGGCCTTGAAGGGTGGCAGAAGAGTCGAGGCTGGGCGGTTGCTGGTGTCTAGCCCGCCGGGCCGCGGCGGAAGATGCGGGATGGCATAGTATGTCCGGATGGCTTAAGATAGATGGCTTGTTCTGTTAAGCCCCGTCTGTCTATCGGGCGGCCGGGCTCTGCGCATCGGCCCATTCAACTCCAACGCCGCCCCTGACTGAGACACCGACGCGCGCGCATGCGCAGGTGCGGCGGCGGGAGGAGTGGAAGCAGCAGCGGGGCCTCAAGAAGCACGTGCGGGAGGTCACCCGCCGCAACGAGGAGCTCGTCGACGAGGTAACGAAAGACCGGAGCTGTAGAAGATAGAACCTAATCAAGGGGAGAGGTTACCAGAGCTGTAGGTAAAGGGGAGAGATAGCCTCGGAAGCTTATCAAGGTCCAGAATAGCCTTTCCTTTCTAACCTCAGAAGAGCAAGAGGGGGCTGAAGGAAGCTTTCGCGCTCCTCTAGGTGGCGAAGCCGTGGAAGATAGACAAAAAGCTTAATATATAAGGCTCCCAGAAGCTGACCCGCCCGCCCGCTGACCCAGAAGCTAATATATAAGGCTCCCTATCTTCTTCACGTCTAATAAGCGTCTAATAAGGCTATCTTCTTATGTCTAATAAGCGGCGCCTCAGGTTGCGAAGCTGCGGGCGGAGACGACGCAGCACGAGGGCGCGGGGGCGGCGAACCTCGCCTCGCCGCTCGAGAAGCTGCTGGAGGAGCTCGACGAGATCTCCCGCAGCATCGGCGAGACCCGCAGCGGCGAGGCCGAGGTCCGCAGTACGAGATTGAAATGGATCCACCGGAGCCATAGGAATTAGAAGAGAGTGTCCAAGAGCTAAGAATCTAAGTATCTTTGTATGTAAGATAGAGATCCTCAGAGCTAAGATTAGATTCGAATCGATGATAACCTCGCCCTCCGCCCCCCCCCCCCCCCCCCCCCCCCCCCCCGCCCCCTATCTTACCTTGACCTGGCAGCGGCTGCACGGGATCATGGCGCGCCTCGCGATGTTCGACGGCAAGAGCATGGTCCGCAGGCCCCCGCCCCGCCCCGACCCGCCACCCACCCCCTCCCCGCCCCTCACCCGCCCCGCCCCGCCCCGCGCAGATGGTGCCGGACCTGGAGAAGGCGACGCGGGACCCGGAGACCCGCGACTGGCTCCTCCGCGAGGTGCGTCCGGTTGAGAAGTTGGGCTACAAGAGAAGGTTGAGAAATTAGGGTCCTACAAGAGAAGGATTGGATTGCATTAGCTAGCTAGCTAGCTTTGGGTCTCTCTTCGTGAGGTCCGTTGAGAAGGTTGAGAAGGCTGAGAAGGGTGAAAAGTCTTAGAAGAGAAGGACTGGATTGGATTGCATTAGCTTTGCTTCTCTTTTCGTATCCTAGAGAAGATCCTACTAGATCCCGGGGCCGGGCGGGCCGGGGCCCCTCTAAGAGCACGATTGGACTGTATTGTGTTATGTTACATTGGGTTCGCTGAGGCCGCTGTCTCTCTCAGGTGGCGCCGCACAACAACGCGTCGGTCAAGTCCCGGAGGGGCGCCGGCGCCGCCTCCAATGCCGGTTCCTTCGCCAGCATCCGCGGGGCCCCCCGCAGCAGCGCCGGCGCCGGCTCCGGCGGAGGTGGAGGTGGAGCGGCGGGGTCGCCGCTGCCGCTGCCCCTGCTCGCGGGCGCCCGCGCCGGGCGCCGCATGTCGCACCCGGCGGTCTTCGGGCGGGACGTGGTCGAGTCCCTCTCCTCGCCGGGGGCCGGCCCCGCCTCGCCCGCGTCGGCGCACACGCCCCGCTCGGCCGCCGCCGGCCTCTCCTCGATGCGGTGGGAGCGCCAGAGCGTGGGCGGCGGCTCGGCGGGGGCCGGGGCCGGAGCCGGAGCCGCCTCCGCCGCCGCCGCCGCCGCAGCAACAGCGGCGGAGCTCGCTACTACTACTGATACTCCGACGCCCACTACGCCCACGCCGGGGGCGCTGGGCCTGGTACCCGTGGACGCCGTTATGCTGACCGAGGCCGACCTGGCGCTGCGCCGCGCGATGTCCAACCTCGACGACTGGTTCGAGTTCGACATCTGGCGCGTCGCGGAGCTCACCGGCGGCCGGCCCCTGGTTCGTTCGTCCTTCTCCCTACATCAGAAGCACAGCAAGTCTCTCTAAACTTCTAGTGGCATAAAAGAATCTTGCTTTCAAGTGCTTTCAAGCTTAACGTTTCATTAACAGCAGCTCTCCTTCTTCCATCTTGCATCAATGTTCCCCTCCTCCTCCTCTCTAAACTTCTAATGGCATAAAAGAATCGTTTTATGATTTCAGAGGCCCAAGCATCCCTAAGCTCAAGCTCCCTTAAGCTCTCCTTCTCACATCGCCCCCCTCCTCCGCTCCCCTCAGGTCCCCGTGACGCTGGCGGTGGTGGAGCGACACGGCCTCGTGCACCGCTTCGGGCTGGACGCGCTGCGCCTCTCCTCCTTCCTCCGCACCGTCGAGGCCCACTACCTCGACAACCGTGCGCGGGATTGATTTACTCGAAAAGCTTCGCTGAGCTAAACGCCCGAAGCTAGATCGGCTTGGCTCATTAGAAGTTTAGCTAGCGTAGCTTAGCTGAGCGCCCGCAGCTCGTTGGAAGTCTAGACCGGCTTCGAGCCCGCGCGGCGTTGCTGACGGGGCCCGGGGGCGGGCGGCCCGCGCGCAGCGTACCACTCGGCGATCCACGCGGCGGACGTGGTGCAGTCGCTCCACTTCCTCCTGCTGCGCGGCGGCCTCGCCTCGCGCCTCCTCAGCGACCTCGAGGTGCGAGCGAACGAAGCGAGGGGGGGTAGGAGTGGTAGTCCCGCCCTCGAGCTCCCCCCTCCTCCTCCTAAGCCGCCGAACGAAGCGAGTAGCAGCAGCGGCCTGGCCCTCCCCCCTCCTCCACCCTTCCCCTCTCCTACCTCCTCCCATGCTGAAGCGGCCCCCCCTCTCCCTCCCTCTCTTCTGGCTTCAGGTGCTGGCGGCGATCCTGGCGGCGGTCGTGCACGACCTCGGCCACGGCGGCTTCACCAATGCCTTCGAGATCGGTCCGCCCGCCCGCCCCGCCCCGCCCCGCCCCGCCCCGCCCCGCCCCGCCTGGAGCCCGGCCGCCCTAGCCAGCGAGCTAGCCTGCGAGCGAGCCCCGCCCGTCGGCCCGCACTTCGGCCCCGCCCGTCGGCCTCGGCTTGACCGGCGGCGCGCAGCGACGTCGTCGGAGCGGGCGCTGGTGTACAACGACCGGAGCCCCCTCGAGAACTACCAGTGCGCCCCGCCTCGCCCTCCTTACTCCCCGCCGCTAGCTTCATAGTGGCTTCAGTGCGCCTAGAACTGCTAATAGAATCGCCTAGAAACTACCAGTGCGCCCCGCCCCGCCCCGCCCCGCCCTCCTTGCTCCCCGCCGCTAGCTTCGTAGAGCACGGCCGCCTTCTCCGCCACGCGCCTTCCGCTCCGCCTCGCCTTGACGTCCCCCGCCCCCGCGCCGCAGCGTGTCGAAGGCGTCGATGCTGCTGCGGAAGCCGGAGCTCGACTTCCTCGCCGGCCTCACCCCCGAGGAGCGCCGCGAGGTGCGCCCGGCCACCCGCCTGCCCGCCCGCCACCGCTGGGCAGCCTCGAGGGCGCCGGGCTGGCTGCTGGGCTGGCTAGGCGCCGCCCCCCCCCCCCCCCCCCCCCTCCTCCTCCTCTTCCTGGGCAGGCTTGAGGGCGCCGCCACCGAGGAGCGACCTGAGAGGGCGGCTGGGTGGGCTCGTCTAGAGGACGTCTGGGCGGGGGGCGGCTGGGCTGAAGGGGGCGGCGCCCTGCCCTGCCTGCCCTCCTCTCGCCCCGCCTCCGGCCCCTATCTAGCTAGAGCCGCCCTGCCCTGCCTGCCGTCCACTCGCCCTAGCTAGCTAGAGCCGCCAGAGCCGCCTCCTCACCTCGGGGCGTCTCTGGCCCATCCGCTGTCTCCGCTCCGCTCCTCCGGCCCCGCCGCCCCGCTCACCGACGCCGGGGCGGGGCCAGGTGCGGAAGGCGACGATCGGGATGGTCCTCTCCACGGACCTCGCCGTCCACTTCGAGCTCATGGTCCGCCCCTCCCCATCCGATCCGATATGTTCTGAGCCGATATCTGATCCGATCTGAGCTTATCTAGCCTAATCTAATCTCGCACAACCTCTCATCCCCCTCAAAGTCTTCTGACGCTCGCTCCTTCCCTTCGCGGCGCGCAGGGCCAGTTCAAGGCGCGGGCGGGGCAGGAGGAGTTCGGGGCGGCCCCCGAGGAGAAAGCCCTCGCCCTCAACCTCGCCATCAAGGTCCGCCCAATCTGATCTCATCTGATCTGATCTGATCTGGTCTAAGCTTAGCTTATCTAAGCTTAGCTAAGCTTACCGCTTAGCTAACCTTATCTGGTCTGATCTTAGCTGATCCCCTCCATCTAATCCAATGCGGTCCAATCCAATCCGATCCAATCTGATCCGTCATCCCTGCCTGACCCCCGCCCCGCCCCGCCCCACCCCGACCCGCCTGACCCCACCCCGCTCCGCCTGACCTCGCCCCGCCCCTCCCCCCCGCAGGCGGCGGACGTGGCGAACGCGGCGAAGCGGCCGGCGGTGTACCTGCGCTGGGTGGACCAGGTCATGGCCGAATTCTTCCGCCAGGGCGGTCCGCGCGCCCCTACTAGAGCTCTATAAGACTTTTTGAATATTCTACTAGAGCTCTAGAACACTTTTTAAAATATCTTGCTAGAGCTCTAAAGATTTTTTAGATTATTCTATTAGTTCATGGCCGAGTTCTTCCGCCAGGGCGGTCCGCCCGCTTCTACTAGAGCTCTATAAGACTTTCTAGAATATTCTACTGGAGCTCTATAACACTTTTTAAAATATTTTGCTAGAGCTCTAAAGATTTTTTAGATTATTCTGTTAGTTCATGGCCGAGTTCTTCCGCCAGGGCGGTCCGCCCGCTCCTCCCCCCGCCCAGCACCCCCCGGCCTTTCCCCACCGCTCCCTAGATTGCTCCACCCCGTCTGAGCCCGCCCGCCCGCCCCCCTTTCTCCACTGCTCCCTATACTGCCCCTGTCTACAATCCCCACCCTGTCTGAGCCCTATCTGACCCGCTCTCTCCTCCCCTCTTCCCCCCCGGCAGACGAGGAGCGGCAGCGGGGCCTCGCGATCTCGGCCTTCATGGACCGCCGGGAGGCCCAGGTCGCCAAGTGCCAGGTCCGGCTACTCTTAGAGTTCTAGTTCTATGAGACTCTCTACACGATTCTATGTAGAAGCAGCGTTGTTACTGCAGGCCGGCTTCCTTGACTTCATTTATTATTATTAGAGTCCTATAGTTCTATAAGACTTTCTGACAGATTCTATCATTTAAACGGCGTCTATTTATTGCAGGCCGGCTTCCTGGACTTCATCGTGCTCCCCATGTACACGGCCCTGGTCGGGGCCTTCCCGGACGCCCGGCCCCTCGTCGAGGGCGCCCGCGCCAACCGGGACCACTGGGCCGCCGCCGCCCCGCCGGCCTCGGCCCCGGCCCCGGCGGCCCCGGCCTCGCCCTCGTCCCCGGCGCCGGCCTCGCGGTCGAACTCGGGCAACGGCGTCGGCGTCGCGGTGGCGGCGCGGCCGGCCTCGGCGGCCGCGCCGCCCGCGCCGCCCGCTTCGGAGCAGCCGGCGGGGCACGGGCAGGGCACGAACCGGTCCCACGGGGCCGCCTCCAACGGCGCCTCGCACGCCCGCGGCGCCGGCACCAACAGCGACGTGCGCCCTTCCGGAGAGTTCTAACAGAATCTGATAGAAGAAAGTCTTATAGAACCTCTCATAGAATCTTATAGAAAGTCTATAGAACTCATGCCCCACGCCTCTGTGCAGCCCTGCACGCATCTTACCCGCCCCCGCCCCCCTTCCCTCCTTCCGCAGCAATCGCTCGGTCAGGTGAGCGCCATGACGCCCAAGGGGGCGCTGGATTCGATCAAGAGCATGGACCGGCTCCAGCCGACGCGCTCGTCCGCCGGGGGGGGCCTGGAGGCCCTGAGTGGCCAGAGCGGCGGGGCCGGCGGGGCCGCGGCCGTGCACGTGCCTCTACCCCCCGGAATGGTCCTCTCGCGCCGCGGCTCGAGATCCCACTCCGACACGCCCCCGCCCCTCGCCCCCTTCGCCATGGCGGGCGGCCCCGGCCCCGCCTCCGGACCCGACCTCCTCCCCTCCTCCCCCAACTCCCGCGGCGTCGCCGCCGTCCTCTCCTCCGCCCCTGTGGCCCCCGCGCCCTCGCCGTCCCCAGAGCGCCGAGGATCCCTCTCGGGCCTCTCGGGTACGGCGGCCGGATTCACGCCCCCGCCCCGCCCCATGGCCTCGGGCTCTTCGGGGAGCCTGGACACGGCGGGGCGCGAGGGCGCCGCGGGCGCCGCGGCCGCAGTCGCCCGCGGGCGCCGCCCCAGCATCACGGTGCTGGGGGCCGACGGGCAGAGCACGCCCCTCGCGTAGCCGCCTGATCATGACAGGCCGCGCACGGTCCGCTTGGGGTCGGCCACCAACCACGCATGCTGCTTCAATTTCTCGCGTAGATATGCTGATGATAGATAGACCCGCTTACTCTCCTGAGGTGTAGGTGTAGGCGTATACGTAGCCCTAGGGCGCCGCGTGCCGATACTTTCTTCGCGCTTGCGATTTAATTTTGAGAGCTTTTCTTTCATATCTACGTAGTTGTGTACACATAGGCGTAGGCTTTTCCTATCATAGTATCCGGTAGGTGCGGTATGCGTAGCGTGTCTCTGTAAGATTTCGTGGGTTTGGGTGAACGCAGAATATTATCGAATCATTGAAGCCAGCATGGCATTTACCCCCGGGCCTTGTCACGCGTTGTCTCAGTGTGGGTCCGAACTGGACTCCGAAGGTCCGAAGGTGGGTCGATACAATAAGCCGTGATGGCCCGTGGTCAGACGTTCGAATATTAATATTAATTCAACGATGATCATCGGAAAACATGATGTTGTATTCATGAATCATGATCAATCCTGATCATGAATCCTGATCAATCCTGGTATTCCTGGTCTCATCATAGTATTGATAGCTTTCGAATTCGAAGTTCTAGCCTAGTAGCCTAGTAGCCTAAGCCTTGAAGTAGACTTAGTATGACGTCGACTCCGAGGCTCAGCGGCTCTGAAATCTGCCAGGCTGGCGCCGGAACCATTCATGATTTCGAAGTTCGGAACCGCGGTCACTCTGTACCGTAGTACGGGCTCAGCGGCTCGCCTCAGGGCTTAGTGCCACGGTGCACGTGCAACTTGGCAACTTCGAATTCCCCCCCCTTCCCCCCCCTTCCCTCCCCCCCCCCCCCCCCCGCCCCGTGGCTCCGGGTCTTGCCCCGCCGGCGCCGGCCGCCCCGGCCCTTAGCCGCTAAGCCTCGCCCCCCCCCCACCCACCCCCGTCAGGCATTCCATTTCACGGTAAACCACGTGACCTGACCATAGCTTGTTTTCATCCACTTACAATTATAACCGGCTACATGCTAACTTCAAACGGCAGCCACCGGCCCGTCGCCGGCCTCGGGCCCGGCTTCGGCCTCAGCCTCGGCGGCCGCGGCGGGGCCCCCGGGGCGCGGGCGCCGGCGTCCAGGGCGCGGGAGGCCTCCGCCGCGGCCCTCTTCAGGGCCTGGAGGCCCGGGGGCCAGGCTCCCCCGGCCGGGGGGCTACCCACGCCCCAGAGCTCCAAAAACCCGAGGTCGGGGCAGGCGCGGGGCAGGCCGGACACGGCGCGGACCACGGGCTCGAGGCCGTCGTCGGCGGGCGGCAGGGGCGGCAGGAGGCAGAGGGAGGCGAGGCGGGGCAGGCGGGCGAGTGCGGCGAGTGGGTCCTCCTCCGACGCCGCCACCAGCGCGCAGCTGACGCGCAGCGCGCGCAGGCTCGCGCTGTGCTCCCCGCCTGCCCCGCCCCGCCCCGACCCCCGCCCAGCCGTCGGTCGACATGTACAGCCGTGTAGGGGGCGGGCGGGGGACGAACCGCAGAGGAGGGACAGGAGGCTGCCCGCGTCGGAAGCGCCCTCGCAGGCCTCGAGGGCGATGGCGCTGAGGTGGGGTACGCCGCGGCCGCGGAGGAGGCGAGAGACGCAGGGGCCCTCGGCCTTGCGGATCTCCACCAGCTCGCAGCCGCGGGCGGCGAGGGCGGCGATATCCTCCTGCGCGGACTCGAAGTCCTCCGCCGTGGCCAGAAGCTGGACGGAGAGGCGGCGGGGCGCGAGGCGCGAGGCGGCGAGAACCCGCAGGGAGGGACCCCCCGAGGTCCAGAGCTCGCCGTTCACCGTCCCCAGGTTCGGAAAGGCCGCCGCAAGGCCCCTCGCGGCCTCCTCGGCCTCGAATGGAGGTTCTGGAAGTTCTGTTGAAGGCGTGAGTGTGGTACGCGCGGCCGCGGGCTGCGGCCGGGACCAGCGCACCGAGGCAGTCGTGCTCCTGCCCGAATTCGATGCGCCTCAGCGCCCCGTGACGGCGGCCGCCCGCCAGCGCGATCAAATCGTGCGCGAGAACGTACGCCGGCACGTTGGCGCCGCCCTCGGGCGTGTTTGCGAGCAGCAGCCGCTCGACGCCCGGCGGCAGCACCGCGCCCGCTAGGTTGAGCCCGTCCCCGGAGCAGTTGGCGACATCGCGCACGTAGATCTCCAGCTCCCGCACGCTGCCCGGCGCTGCCCGCAGCGTCTCCGCGAAGCCCGAGCCCAGGACCTGCATGACAACCAGCCGCCGCACGCCCGAGAAGCGCCGCTGCCGCAGCAGCGGCGCCGCCTCCTTGTCGTCCAGCAGCTGCTCGCGGAGGGGATCCGTTGTGTGCCGCCAGACGTTGAAGCGCCTGTCCGGGCGCATCGTCTGCGCCCAGTGGCTGTGCGGGCCGCCCTCGCTGATCCTGCGAAGCGCTCAGACAGGCGAGTCCGGATCACGCTGCAGCGCTCGAGCGCGCACCAGAGCTGCAGGTCCGGCCACGCAGCGGGCTCATCGGCAGCTTGGCGCCAGCGGCGGCAGACTCGAGCCGCGACGACGCGCGAGGCTTGTGGCAAGAGGCTAAAAACGCGGGAGAGGACGTCGTCGGGCACGGCTTGCATAACTTAGTGCAGCAGCGGCCCAGCCGTCCAGCCTCCGGCTCCGGGCACCTGAGCCTCAAACGCCCTGTACCCGGCAAAGAAGCAAACTTCAGAACACGAGGTCGTGGAGCACTATGACACGTCGTAGGAGACGTCGGCAGATCAGCTGAGATGGCTCTCAGTGGCCGCGAGGCGCGGCTGCGGGAGGACGCGGCCGCGTTGCTCCTGCCAGCCCGGGCGCAGCTCGCTCCCCGCCTCAGCCACGAGCATGTAAGCTATGAACGGGCCGGAGATCCGCGGGCATCGCCGACGATCGCGCAAGCGATGGTCGCCGGCCCCAGGTGCCGCCCTCCGCCCACTTGCCGATCCGAGCTCCCGCGCGCCTGACGCCGTTCTTCTGCGGCCCAGATCGGGTGATGCAGTCAGAGTGCGCAGCAACATGGCGTCAAACATCAGGTCAGCACCGCGCCGGCCCCGTAGCCGCAACAACCGCGCGGTCATGCGCGTGCTCCACGCGGGGCGGCGCCCTCGCGCCTCCAACCCCTGCATTCATTATTCTGTCACTTGCAGGTCCACGTATGCGATGGCGGCGCTCGTGTGCAGCATAGCTCTGTCGATTGGCGAGGTCGCCGCTCAGGCGAGTCCCCCCCGCTTCGTTGACCCGCTGCGCGGCCTGACGCTGCCTTCAGATCATCGTCCTGTTCATCACGTGGGAGCAGGTCACGCGCTCCCCTCCGCCTGCGCCGCGCACGCGTCTGATCCGAAACCACAGTCGTGCCAGCAACCACTCAGGTTATGGGTCATCGTGCGGGTTGTATTGCAGATGATGAGCTTCCCGCTGAGCGTCTTCTTCGGCGCGAATGACGCGCCGCGGGAAGAAGAGGCGGCGTCGGCCTCGCAGCGGGCGACGCTTGCGAGGCTCTCCACAGCGCTGAACCTGTGCAGCTTCGGCTGGTTCATCGTTGGCAACGTGTGGACTCTGCAAGCGGAATCCTGCGTGCGCCCCGTCTCTTTCGTCCCTGGCACCAATAGACGCTCTCTGACGCGCCGCCCGCCGCCAGGCCGCGACCTCCCCGCATCTCTATCGCTTGTGTCTAGCGCTCATAATAGTTTTCTACTGCCTGATGGCGCTCGTGCGTCCTTCTTTCTTCCTTTTTCTGGCGGGCGCGGCTGACGGGCGGGGCGCGGCAGCCGTACATCTTCGGGCTGTGCCTGCTGTGCTGCCTTCCCTTCTTCATCGTGAGCTTCTCGAGGATCGCGGAGCAGACGGGGATCGGCGGCCGCGGGGCCACGCGCGAGACGATCACGCGGCTCCGCACGCTCACGTTCCACGCCGGCAGCATGCCCAAAGAGGACGCAGTGTGCGTACCCGTCCGCCTTCGTCCCCTCCCCCCTCTCTCGCCGCCGCGCCGTCCGCCGAGCCATGCGTGCGTGCGCCGCGCAGGTGCGTCGTCTGTCTGAGCGAGTACGAGGAGGGTGAGCCCATCCGGGGCCTCCCTTGCGGGCACTTGTACCACGTGCGGCCTTACCCTCCCCGCCCTCCCCGCCCCGTCTTCCGGGCTGATCAATTCCGCCCGCAGTCGAACTGTATAGACCGGTGAGCCTAAGAAGACCGCCGAACGCCGCCCGCCCCCGCCCCGCCCCGCGGCGCGCGCTGAGCGCCTTCACCGCAGATGGCTGGTGATTAACAAGGCGTGCCCCCTCTGCCAGAGGGACGTGGACGAGATCGAGGCGTAGCCGGCGAGCCGGCCAGCCCCGTCCGCCCCGTCCGCCCCTGCCGGCCCTGTCTCGGGCCACCTTTCTTCCCTTCCACCGCCGCCGCCGCCGCCGCCGCAGTCGTCGCCTTTCATGTTTCATCGCTCCGCCGTCGCCGCCGCCGCCGCCGCCGCAGTTCGCCCTTCGCCCGTCGTCTGTCGCCCTCCGACCCGCCGCCGGCCCTTCCGTCGGCCGCCGGCCGCCCTCCGACCTGCTTCTTCGCTGCTTCCTCTTTCGCTCGCCCGCCCACCTCGCCCCCTTCCGCGCAGACCCTCCTCACTCACTTTTCCCCTCTTTCCCCTTCCTTCCTCTCCCTCCGCGCCACCAGGCCCGCAGTTTTCAGAGGCCGACCCCCCGCACAGTGCTGTATCCTAGCGCTAGCGTAGGCTTAGACAGATAAAGGTAGCCACGGGCTGTAAAGTATCGTCTCTGGGTGGGATAGCTCGTAGGAATTGCTGATGATGCTGATCGATCCGTCGAGAATACGTACTACAAAGAAACCTTTCAAAGAAGCAGAAGCTGCGCTAGCTAGCTGGCTAGCTAAGGACCGGAGGGGGAATAGCTAAAGCTAAGCTTAAAGAGGGGCCCACCTACAGCTAGGAGAAGTCCCGGTCCCAGGAGACCTCGCCCGTCCCGGGGTTCTCCCAGTAGATGTCCTTGGTCTTCTCGTCGACGACGGCCGTCCAGCCGCTGGGGAGCCCCTTGCGCGCCGCCGCGAGCCGCACGTCCATCGGCAGCTCCTTCCGCTGGTCCACCCGCAGCGAAGGCGGCGTCGCCGTCGCCTTCGCTGCCGGCGCCGCCGGCGCCGCCGCCGCTTTCTTCGCCGCCGGCTTCTTGGCTGGGGCGGCGGCGGGGGCGGCGGCGGGGGCGGGGGGCGGGGAGGTGGAAGGGGCGCCCCCGGCGGGGCCGGCGAGGCGCGCGGAGAGGGCGTTCCAGGCGTTCGTCCCCAGGGGTACCAGGTTCGAGTTGTCCACGAAGCCCCTGGCAAAGCGCGGCGGCGCTTAGAGCCTTAGAAAGGGCCTGCGGGGCGGGCGCGTGCGCACTGGCGGATCTGCTCGGTGCGCCACTTGTCGTACTGGCGGGCCTTCTCGGCGTCGAGCTCCTCTTGTGAGGCGCCCTCGCGCCGCCGCTTGCGGTCCTCTCGCTCTGCCTCCTTCTCAGCCTCCTCCGAGCGCTGCCGCCAGACGCCCATCATCCCCGCCAGCTTCGAGGGGCGCGCCACGGAGGACGAGATGGCCGCCGGCTTGCCGCCCCCCGCCGCCGCCGGCTTCGCCAGAGAGAACGCGACGGGCTTGCCGCCGGGTGGGGCGTTTGCGGAGGGGGTTTGAGGAGGAGGCGGGGGCGGGGCCGAGGGCGGGGGCGGGGCGGCGGGCCCCGCGACGGAGGCGATGGCGGAGGCGAGCGCCGGGGAGGCCTTCTCGCGGGGCGGGGCCGGCTTGGACTCGCCGGGGATGCGGATGGCCGGGGCGCCGCTGGATAGGCTGGAGAGGCTGACCGCCGTCGGCGTGGTCACGACGGGGATCGGCTGGGACATCGCGTACCCCGCCGCCGTCGACGCCATGGGCATCGCGTACCCCGCCGCCGCCGCCGCCGCGGTGGCCCCGTACGCGCCGTACGCGTAGGCCGCGGCGTCGTAGGCCGCGGCGTCGTAGGCCGTCGGGGCCGGGCCGGGCGGGGCGGGGGCGGGCGCCGGGGTTGCGGCCGGGCGGAGGACGGGGCGGGGCGGGTGCCCGGGGCGGCTCGTCCCGTCTATCTCCATGTCCACGTCGTCCTCGCCGCCTCGGGCTCGAGGGTCACGCCGGGAGGCGGCGAGGCGGCCGCGGACCCGGCATCGGCGGCGCCCGCTGGGGCCGGGGTAGGGCCGGGGCGGGGGCGGCGGGGGCGGCGGAGGAGGAGGGGGCGGCGGGAGGACGACGGGTAGCGGGGCGACGACGGGAAGGACGGCGGGGGCGGGGGCGGGGGGCGGGTCCGGGGCGGGTACGTCCCACGAGACCTCGTTCGAGACGGAGTGGACGAAGTACCAGCGCCGCGTGCTTCGATCGTACTTCTGCGTCCACCTGCGCTCGGGGTTCGTCGCCGGGGCGGGCGGGCGCAGGGCGGCGGGCGGCGGGGCGCGCCCTGCAGGAACGTAGGGGTGCGGCGCGGGCTGCGCGTTCGACGCGGCGGGATCCGAGGAGGATGCGGAGGAGGAGGTGGTGGAGGAGGCGGTGACGGGGGCGCCCGGGGCGGCGGTAGCAGAGGCGGGGGCGGAGGAGGGGACCGGGGCGGCTGGGACGGGCGGCGGGGAGGAGCCGGTGGCGGGGGCCGAGGAGCGCAGGGCGGAGGAGCGGACGGGGAGGGACGAGATCACGGCGCCGCGGCGCGCCGGCGGCTCGGCGGCGGGCTGCGGGGCCGCTGCGGCGGGCACGGGGCGACCGCGGAGCGCTGCAAGCGGATCTATCAGGGGCGGGAAGGGCGGCGGAGGGGAGGAGGGAAGGGCAGCCGGCACGCACCGAGCTCGGCGCGGTCGATTGCGCGGCGAGCCTCTTCCAGGCGGCGAGCGGCGAAGGCGGCGCTCAAGCCACCGTCCCGAAGGTCCGCGAGCCTGCCGCCGGATCAGGTCGGGGAAAGGACGGGGCCCGGGAGGCGGCGCGGCGAGCCTGGCGTCGATGTGGTGGCGGAGGGCGGCGAGGGGCGGGTCGCCCTCGTGGAGAGGCTCTTCGCGGGCGGCGGCGGCCGTGTAGGTTCGCAGCAACGCGTCCACTCGCTCCGCGAGCTGCCGCCCCAGCGAGAGCAGCTCCGAGGCGCTCGGGCCCTCCGGCTCGGGCGCGGCGGGGCGGGCGGCGGGCGAGGCGGAGGAGGACGCGAGGGCGACGGGGGGCACCGGAGAGCCCCGCTGAGCATGCGCAACGGCGGAAGAGGATGCGGGGGTGGCGTCTTGGACGAGGGCCGAGGAAGGGGCTGGGGCAGATGCGGGAGGGGCCGAGGCGCGCGGCTCGAGACGGTTCCAGGCGCTCGAGTCGCCGGCGTCGATGCCCTCGAGTTCCGCAAGGAAAGAATCCACCTCCGCGGCGATTTTGCTCACACCTGGTAGCACCCGCCACGCACGGCGGCAATCAGGCCCCGCATCGAGAAGAGGGGCGGCGGGAGGTCGCCGACGGCTCTCGGCGCGGGCGCGTCACGACTCTCTGTTCAACTGCTGCCATGCTGTACTGGTCCGCTTCAAGCAAGCGGCCTGCTGACCTTTCTCCGGCGCGGCACTGGCGGGCTCCTTGGGGGCCTCCGCGGGTGCCTCCTCCTCCTCATCGTCGTCATATCCGCCGAGCAATCCCGCAAGCGGATTCTCTGCGTGCTCGTGAGCGATCGCGGCGGCGACGGGCCGCGTCCGAGCGCACCGGCCGCCGATGCGCGCTGCTGCTGTTGGTTGTCGTCATTGTCACGAGATTGCCGCTCTTCTGTGCGGTGCGTCAACGGAAAAGGCGCGCGAAAGCGGCCTGAGGCGGGACCTTCGGTGCGGAGCGCCCCTCCCCAGATGTCTATCGGAGCGGGCTCCTCGGGTTCGAGCTGCAGCATCGTTCGCCGCCGCCCGGGGTTCCAGTGCCTGTCCTTCTTCCCCATCTCGCAAGTTCCAACCACTGATACGTATACCCCCCTTAGCGCACTTGCACTTGCACCTGAAAGCCGCGAAAAGCGCTTCTCCGACCGATGGGATGCGGCTCCTCCGCCGCAGCATCGGCGGAAGCGCCATCCCGAGGGCCGCGCCCGGCCGTGCCGGCGAGTCTTGCCCCTGCCGCGCCGGCAAGGGCAGCGGCCGCTGCAGACGAGCGTACCAGCGTCAAGGATAGCACCGATGCAGCGCGTACGGCCCAGCGTGTCGAGCCGCCTGAAGCTCCGAGCGCTCCGCCTGTTCCGCCGGCTGCAGATCCGGAGCCCCCCGCGGCCGCGCCAGTGCGACAGGCGGAGCAGCTTGACAAGGAGGCCGCCGTTGCAGCGCCCGCACCGATGCCGAGTCCCGCCGTCGGAGCGGCAGCAGTGGAGGGGCCCGAAGCGTCCCAGGGAGCTTCGGCGCCTGCAACAGTGTCCGAGGCCGAAGCACCGCCGGGCGCAACGTTGGCAGAACACGGACAGCCCCCGCCGGTGCCAGCGCACGGCCACGGGGGCGTGGAGCTGCCGGCGGCGGCCGCACCCGTCGCGGGGCACGGCGGGGGCGCCCCTCTGCAGGTCGGGCACGTGCACGGCGGCGGGGCGCTGCTGCCGGCGGGGGCGGATCGTGCGCCGGAGTACCCGCGGGAGGACGCGGAGGCGCTCGCTGCGTACGTAGAGCAAGAGCTGGCGGAGCAGGCGGCGGCGGAGCACGGCTGGGCGCACCCGGGGCCCCCCGCCGGCGAGCCCGTCGCTCGCCTCTTCGTCTCGAGCCCATTCCGCGACTTTGCAGAGGAGCGCGAGCTCCTCACCAAGGCCCGCCCGCCCCCCGACGCTTCAAACGGTGATTAGAGTTCGCTGACGCCGGCGCCCGCAGCTCGTCTTCCCGCAGCTGAGGGGCCTCTGCGCCGCGCGCTGCGTCGCCTTTGTACCCGTCGACCTCCGCTGGTGCCCCGCCGCCTCTCCCCAGCGGTCTCCGCCGCCTCACCGCCGCGCGCCGGGGCAGGGGGATCACGGCGGAGAGCGCGCAGGAGGCGCGCGTGCTCTCCATCTGCCTCTCCGAGATCGACAAGAGCAACTTCTTCATGTCGATGTACGGCGCCCGGTACGGCTGGCACGCCGTCGGCGACGGAACCGCCGCCTCGGCCGCCGCCGACGCGCTCTTCGAAGAGAACCTGCGGCGGGCGGCGGCGGCCGGCCACGCCTGGGTGCGCCGCTACGCCGACCGCTCCGTGACCGAGCACGAGATCCTGCACGGCGCGCTCCTGCCGGGGGCCGCCGCCCGCCTCCGCGCCGCCCCGCCCTACCTCCGGGACGAGGGGTACGTGCCGGCGCCGGAGCTGGCGGGGGCCTTCGGGCCCGAGAGCGCGCGGGCGGCGACGGCGGTGCGGCGGCTGCGGGCGGTGCTGGCGGCGCGCGGGCGCGGGCCTACGGGCGCCCCGCCGACCTGGCGCCCCTCGTCCTGGCGGACCTCTCGGCCGCCGTCGACGCCGCCTTTCCCGCCCGCCTCGCGCCCTCGCCGGCCCTGCGGGAGCGGCAGGCGCACTGGGGCCTCGCGCGCCGCCGCGCTCGCGGCCTCGCGGGGCGGACGGCGTCCTCGAGGAGCTCGCGGGGGCCCTCGCCCGCTGTGAGGCCGTCCTCCTCCTCGGCGAGAGCGGCTCCGGGTTCGAGTTTCGAATCAGATCTGAGCCGGCCCGCCGCCTCCGCTGAGGGGCGAGCGGCCGCTGCGCAGCAAGTCGGCGGTGCTCTCGGCGGCGGCGGCGCGGGCGGCGGCGGCGCCGGAGGCGGGCCCCGTGGTGCTGCACCTGACGGGGGCGGGCGGGGGCGGCGGACCCGGCGGACCTGCTCCACTCGCTCCTGAACGAGCTGAAGGAGGCGGCGGCCGGCCGCATCGCCGAGGAGGTCCCTGCCTCCCACGCCGAGGTACGTGCGCGCGATTCAGGCGGCTCAGGCGGCTGGCCGCTCAGGCGCGCGCGCTCAGATGGCGGCGGTGATGCCGGCGTGGCTGGCGGCGGCGGCGGAGGGCGCGCCCCGCCTGACGCTCGTCGTCGACGCCGTCGACATGCTCCGCGCGCCGCCCTCCGAGGCCCTCGCGTGGCTCCCCGCCGCCCTCCCGCCAACGCCGCCCTCCTCCTCTCCGCCTGCCGGGCCCCTCGAGGCCGCCTGGGCCGCCCGCCACTGGGCCCGCCCGCCCGCCTCCTCGCCCTCGCCCCGCTCGACGAGGCGGGGCGCGCGGCGCTGGCGACGGGCTACCTCGCGGAGCGCGGCAAGGCGCTCGCCCCCGCGCAGCTCGCGCGCCTCGTCTCGGCGGGCCCCGCCGCCTCGCCCCTCTACCTCCACCTCCTCCTCCACCTCCTCTGCGAGGTACAGAGAAGCCTAACGCACCGTCGCCCGCTGACGCCCGGGCCAGTTCGGGTCTTCGAGCGGCTGGACGCGGAGCTGGGGCGCTGCTGGCGGCGGCGCCGACGGTCCCCGCCCTCTGCGGCGAGGTCTTCGCGCGGGCCGAGGCGGCGCACGGCGCCGAGGCCGTCGCCGAGGCGGCGCGGGCCCTGTGGGCGAGCCGGGGCGGCCTGGCGGAGGCGGAGCTGTGCCTGGCGCTGCGCCTCCCGCACGCCGGCCTCTCGCCCCTCCTGCTCGCCCTCTCGGACCTCCTCGCCCCCGCCAGCGGCCGCTACCGCCTCGGCCACCGCGTGCGCCCAGCCCCTTCCCCTCTCCTTCTCCTCCCTTGACTCCCCTTCCCCGCCGCAGTTCGTGGAGGAGGCGGTGCGGGGCAGGTACCTGGCCGGGGGCGAGCCCGACGAGCGGGCCGCCCACTCCGCCCTCGCCGACGCTTTCCTCGCCGCCGCCGCTCGCGAGGGCGAGGGCGAGGAGGAGGAGGAGGAAGGTGCCGCCGCTCTCCTCTTCCTCTCCCCCGCGCCCCGCCGTCTTTCTCAGACGGGGGCAGGGCCGGTGCCGCTCTCGCGGCTGCTGGAGGAGGGGCCGCACCAGCTCGCGCGGGCGGGGCGCTGGGCCGACCTCCGCGCCTTCCTCGCCCGCCCCCGCCGCCTCGAGGCCATGCTCGCCGACCCCCGCCTCCGCCTCGACCTCGCGTCCGCACCCCTCGCGCCCATCCGCCTGCCGCACCCCTTCGATTCTTATCTTTGGCAGGGGCCTCCTGGCGGGGGCGGACGGGGCGCTGGGGGCGGGTCCCGGGGAGGAGCCCTGCGGGGATGCCCTCGTGGCGCCCTTCGCGGCCGGCCCGCTCGACGCCGCCGGGGCGCGCCGCCTCGCCGCCCTCGCCGCCTTCCTCGTCGAGACGGCGCGCTTCGGCCCCGCCGCCTCCGCCCTCCGCGCCCTCGTCGCCGCCCGCGCCCGCGACGCGGCGGCCGGCGGCGGCGACGCGGCGGCCCGCGCGCTGCTGGGCGAGTCCCTCGCCCTCCTCGGCCGCCTCTTCTGCGACGCGGGGTACGCCGTTCCTTCTTTTTTCTTCTTCTTTTTTCTCAGGGGCGGGGCGGCAGGGACTACGAGTCCTCGGTCTCGGCTTACGAGGCGGCGCTGGGGGAGATCCGGGCGGCCAAGGGCGCGGCCTCGGCGGAGGCGGCGGCGGCGACGGACGGGGCGGCGCTGGCGCACTGGTTCGCGGGGCGCGTCGCCGAGTCGCGGCGGATGTACGAGGAGGCGCTGGCGGTGAAGGAGGCGGTGCTGCCGCCCGGCCACCCCTCCATCGCCAAGACCTGCAACCACCTCGGCTGGATCGCCAAGGTGAGCTCTTGGGACAAGGAACGGCTGCGAGGGCGGCCCCTGACGCGGGGCAGGACGCGGGGGAGTTCGAGCGGGCGGAGGCGCTGCTGGAGCGCGCGCTGGCGATCCGGCGGCGGCACTTTGGCGGGGAGCACCCCGAGGTCGCCAACTCGCTCCTGTACGTCGGGGCGCTGCAGATGCGGCGCGGCCTGCGCGAGGCGGCGCGGGCGAGCCTGGAGCGGGCGCGCGCCGTCTTCGCGGGGGCGTACGGGCCCGCCCACCCGCACGTCGTCACCTGCGACCGCAACCTCGCCGTCATCGACGCCGCCGCTCCCGCCCCGGCCCCGGCCCCGGCCCAGGCTGCACAGGCTGCAGCCGAGCCGGCCGCGGCCCCGGCGCCGCCGGACGAGGCGGAGGTCGACATGCTCCGCGGGCTCGTGCGGGCGAGGGCCGACGCGCTTCGGGAGCTCCCGGCGAACGACCTCGCGCTCCTCAGGGGACCAGGGCCCCTCCGCCCCGCCGCCGCCGCCGCGCGCCCCTCCCCTCCCTTCCCGAACCACGTACACCTCCCTCCGCCGGCTGAGGCGGGGCGGCAGGGCGTGCTGGGCGCGGCGGCGCTGCTGGCGGGGGCCGTACCCCCCGAGGCGGCCGAGGAGGAGCTGCAGGCGGCCGCGCGCGCCGCCTGCGCGCAGCCGGCCTTCTACAGCGACCGCCTCCCGTCCCTTGGTGCGCCCCCCGGGCCTCGCTCTCATCTCGCCCCGCTGAATCCCAACGCGCGCGCAGACGCCGCGAGCATCCCCACGGCGGCGGTGCAGAGGGCAGAGGCGCTCCTCGCCGACAGCACCCCCGACATGTGCGCGGTCGCCGGCTCTCGCTGCTAGATCTCAATCTAAGGATTCCGATTCGATCTAGCACACAACTTCTTGCATTTTCCTGCTAGAGCTCATCGAATTCGACGGCAGGCTGATGAAGGCGGGCGGGGCGCGGCTGACGGGCCTCCTCGAGTGGGCCCGCGCCCTCTGCGCCCTCCACGCCGCCCTCGCCCGCCGCGCCCCCGCCGCCGCCGCCTCCGCCGCGTCGGGCGCCTCGGGCGCCGCGGAGACGGCGGACGAGGGCGCCCCGGCCGCCTCGTCTTCAAAAAGCACGGTGGACGGCCTGGTGCGCCTGAGCCAGATCAGATCTGATCTGATCAAATCTGATCCGAGCGGGACGGGCAGCGGCGGGAGATGGCGGCGGTGGAGGCGGAGGTCTCGGCGGCGCTCGCGGGGCCGCTTTCCGCGCTCCAGGAGCTCGACGAGGCCGACGTGGCGGAGGTGAAGGCCTTCGCGCGGCCCCCGCCCGCCGTCGAGGTCCGAGCCGCACCGCCCGCGCCCTCCTCCAATCGTGGGCGCCTCAGAGCCGCTTTGTTCGCAGAGGACGTTCGCGGCGGTGCTGGCGCTGCTGGGCGGGCGCGGGGGCGGCTGGGGCGAGGTCAAGAAGGCGACAAATGACCCGGGCTTCATCGACCGCCTCGCCAACTTCGGTCCGCCCCCCGCTTTCGTTTGTTAGGGCGGGCTCGCCTCCAGCTCTTCTGAGCCGAACCGCCGCAGACGCGGCGGGGGTGAGCGCGGAGGCGGTGGCGAAGGCCGAGGCGGCGCTCGCGGAAGTGGCCCTCGACGCGTGCGCCCGCCCGCCCCTCCGACGCCTGCCTTGACCTTAAGTGAACCTTCTTGAGTGCAGGGCGTGGGAGGCGGGGCCGCTTGCTGGCGCGCTCCACGAGTGGGTGGCGGGGGTCTGCCGGGCGAGACGCGGGCTCGCACGCCTCCGCGAGCTGGCGTCCCTCGTAGAGGCCGCCGAGGCCGAAGCCAAGCGTGAAGCATCGGCCCCGGCGCCGGCCGCCGCGGCCCCCGCCGGCGCCCCCCCCGGCGCCGCGGGACTCGAGGAGCTCGAGGCGGAGATGAAGCGGCTGCAGGAGGAGGTCCCCGCGGCGCTCGCGGCGCCGCTGGAGGCGGTGCAGCAGCTCCAGAGACGCGACGTCTCCGAAGTCATGGCCTACCGGCAGCCGCCCCCGGTCCTCGCCGTGCGCCCTCGGCTCCACACGTGCTCGTACCCCCCCGCCCGCCCGCGAGCCCCGCTTCGCTCGCAGAAGACGTTCGCGGCGGCGCTGACGCTGCTGGACGGGCGCGGGGGCGGCTGGGGCGAGATCAAGAAGGCGACCGTCGACCCGGGCTTCATCGACCGCCTCGCCCAGTTCGGTCTGCCGTCTTGTTCGGACCGGCCCGCCGCTCTCTCTTGGCTGAGACCGCCTCAGACGCGGCCGGCGTAAGCGCGACAGTTATCGAGAAGGCCGAGGCGGCGCTCGCGGACGTACCCCTCGACGCGTGCGCCCTGGTCCCGTTTCCCCTGCTAAACGTTCCGCCCTCAGACAATCCGTTCTCGTTTCTCGTGAGCGCAGGGCGCGGCAAACGTCGCGGCTGGCGGGCGTGCTCCACGAGTGGGTCGCCAGCGTCTGCCGCGCGAGCCGCGGCCTCGTCCGTCTGAGAGAACTCGCGTCCCTCCTCGACGAGGCCAAGGCCCAAGCCCAGGCGGAGGCGGAGGCTCCGGCGGAGGTCCCGGCCCCTGCCCCTGCTCCCGCTCCGGCCGCCGAGGCGGCCGCCGGCCGACCCGCCGGCGCCTCTGCAAGTGAGTTGGAGGCGGAGATGGGGCGGCTGCAGGAGGATATCGGGTCGGCGCTGCGGGGGCCCCTGGAGGCCCTCCAGCAGCTCCACAAGGCCGACGTGGCGGAGGCCAAGGCCTTCGCGCGGCCCCCGCCCGCCGTCGAGAAGACCTTCGCGGCGGTGCTGGCGCTGCTGGGCGGGCGCGGGGGCGGCTGGGACGAGGCCAAGAAGGCGACCGGCGACCCGGGATTCATCGACCGCCTCGCCCAGTTCGGTCCGCCTCTGCGCACCCGTCGCGCAGGAAGCTTTAAGCTTTAAGGGGCGGCCTGCGCTGAGACCGCCGCAGACGCGGCGGGGGTGAGCGCGAAGGCGGTGGCGAAGGCCGAGGCGGCGCTCGCGGAAGTGACCCTCGACGCGTGCGCCCGCCCGCGCCGGCCTTCCCTGAGCGCCGGGCCTCATGCTCTCTATCTTTCCCGCGTTTCCTTAGGGCGCGGCAAACGTCGCGGCTGGCGGGCGTGCTCCACGAGTGGGTCGCCAGCGTCTGCCGCGCGAGCCGCGGCCTCGTCCGCCTGCGCGAGCTGGCGGCCCTCCTCGACGAGGCCAGGGCCCAAGCCCAGGCGGAGGCGGAGGCTCAGGCCTCGGCTCAGGCTCAGGCCGAGGCTCCCGCCCCCTCCAAGGAGGGGGCCGGGGCGGAGCAGGAGCAGGAGGAGGAGGCGGGGCGGGCACGGGGCGAGGTGGAGGGGCTGCGGGCGGCGCGGGAGGCCGTGGCGGGGCTCCAGGCGGCCGAGCTCGCCGCGGCGGCGGGGGCCGTGCGCGCCGCGAAGAGCGCCACCACGCCCCGCGTGCCCTCCAGCCAGGTGCGGTACCCCCGCCGCCCGCTCCTGGACTTGACGGCGGTACCCCGGCAGGTCTACGCCGCCGTGGCGGGCCTGCTGGGCCTACCCCCCTCCGAGCTCGCCTTCCAGGGCGCCGTCGAGGCCGACCCCGCCGCCCTCCTCCGCCGCCTCGCCGACCCGGGCGCGCTCGTACCCCCCGCCGGGGTCCCGGTCCCCCGCGGCGCTCGACGGGCCGAGGCGGCGCTGGCGTCCCTCGCCGACGCGAGTGCGTGTACCCCCCCCCAACAGGCTCTGAGTTTTCTCAAGGCGGCCGCAGGCTCGCGAAAGTGCCGGCGGCGCTGCGGGCCTGGGCCGCCGGCTTCTGCCGCGCCGCCGCGCCCGAGCCGGCGCCGGCGCCGGCGCGCCGCCCGTGGCGGGGCCGGCGGGCCGGCCGGGGCGGCGGGGTGGCTTGCAGACGTGGAGGAGGGGTGCGGGCGGCGGGCGGGCCGTCGCGGGGGCCCTGCAGGCCTCCGGCGCCCTCGCCGGCATCGCCGGGCCCTCCTCTGCCGCCTCCGCCCAGGCCCGCCCCCCCCCCCCCCCCCCCCTCGATTTCCTCACGTGACTTCGTTCGCAGCTGGCGGAGAAGATGGCTGCGTTCGCGGCGGCGCACCGCTGGGCGCACTTCGCCGCGCTCCTCGCGATCGCCCGCCCGAGCGAGGCCGGAGCGGGGCCAGAGACCGGAGACGGGATTGCGGCGGAGGCGGGGGCGGGGCGGCCGCGGAGCGCCGGGGAGGGCGGGGGCGGGGACTTCGGGCTCGGCCCCGGTCCCCGCCGCTTCAACGCCCCCGACCGCCTCTAACCCGGCCTGCGGCGGGGGCGGAGGGCGCGGCCCTGGGTCTAGCTAGGCGAGTCCCTTGGCCTTCGATGCTGATGGCCATGGCCGCGACCGAGGGATCCCTCTCTAGGTCCAGCCGGATCCGTCAACTAGTCTAGTTCAGATGCAGATATCGATGCACATGTACCGTGTATACTATGTTTACGTAGTCAATTCGCTGTTTCAAACTCGCTCGATAAGCTTACCGTAGTACTCGTGACGCGGCGGCTGCGGCGGGGCGGCGGAGCGCATCCAGGCGCGAGAGGTGGGGCCACCGGGCCGCGTGCGGGCCGGCGAGCGCCGCCGGGGCGGCTTGAACTGCGCGCCGCCGTCAGCGTGGCCGGAGGCAGGGCGCGGGGGAGGGAGGCGGACCTCGGGAGCAAGCCGAGAGCGCGGCAGCGGCAGCGCGCGAGGGGCGTGCACGTGGCCATGGGGGCGACGGGGCCGCGGCCGCGGGCAAGGTCGGCAGAGGCCCAGACGCGGCGTTCGGCGTTCGGCGTTCGCGGCTTGTACTTCGAGAAACACGCAGGCTGCAGACAGAACGTCTACAAGCTAGACGGATCTCAACTTTGGGGCTCCAGTTCGTGGGATTGGACCACGAGGGGCGCCCAGCCCGCCATCCACCGAACAGCTGCTACGGGAGCGCCAGGGTTGCCGCGGCGCTGCTTCGAATTCGACGAGCTCATGCGCGGAGAAGCGCACCCTTGTGAGGCGATCGAGAGCGCGCCCGTAATTGAGCGCGCGCCGAGAGCGCCTGCCGCAGCGGAAGTTAGACAACGTGCATTGAAGGCGCCGCACGCGCCCCTTTGCACGTACGGACCTTCGCCCCGGCCGCGCGTTGCCGCGCGACCACGCCTGGTGGCGATTTACCGATCAGGTCCGGTGGCAATGACCGCAGAAGGGTCTTGGGCCCTTTTATACCGCAGAACAGCAGAGGAGATCTCAAAGCTAGAGGAGATCTCAAAGCTAGAGGAGATCTCAAAGCTAGAGAGATCTACGCTTGGGACAAGTACGGGGAGACTTGAGACGCCTACGGCGGTCGGATAATGACAAAAACCGCTCGAAACGCAAACCTGGGAGGCGGCCCTCAGACGGGTGCCAAGCTGTAGCGCGCGGAAGATCCGAGCGCTCAAAACGTGCTCATCCACGCGGCATTCCTCATCCAAGCTACGAAGCTAAGAAGCTACGAAGCTGCGGCTGTCGCCGTGCAAGTCGTGACGCAAACGAGCCGCATACCAGCTGCTGCGAGGCTCGGGACGGAAGCCACCCGCCGTGGCTCGCAAGCCACCTGCAGCCGTAGCGCTTGTCTCAGAGCAGCCAGCATGCGCAAGTGCAAAAGCCCTCAGCTGGCCAGTCCGCAAGGCGCGTTCAAGCCGGCCAGTTCGCAACACCATGGGCAACAAAGCTGTGCGCTCGACCCCTGCCGGTCACACTTTTGATCCTCGTGAACAAAAGTGTTTTTTGCTTTCCGAGCCACAAACCTGCTATCCACGTGATAAGCATGCGTTCCGTGAGCCTCTCGGTGCTCCTGCCCGCCCTCGAGGCGAAGACGGTTCGCGTGCTCCGTCCGGTCAAGGATCCCTTCACGCCGCCGATCCGAACACGCAGATGACTTCCGCCATGTCGCTGGGAGTCTTCGCTACTGCGCCGAACGTCTCGCTTGAGGTGCGCGGCGCGGCCGCGCCGCCCGCGCGCCGGCAAAATCGCTGCTGACCACCGGGCCCGCGTACGCGCAGTCGTTCGGCAAGCCCTCTGTCCTGCCCGCCTGCATTCGTGTGGAGCTGAGCGCGGACGAGGTGCTGGCGGCGGGCGGCCTCCGGCTCCGCTCCGCCGTTCCCGGATCCCTTCACTCGGGAACCGTGCGCCCCTTCCGCGGTCGAGAATCTTGTTCTCGGTTGCTATTTCTAACGATGACGCGCGCGCAGAGCGTCCTGTCGAAGATCTGTGAGGACCTCGTGTCCCTCGGCCTTCGCAAGACCGCCGACCGGCTGGCGAAGACCGGCGCCGCCGTCGTGCGCGATCTCGGGTGCCTCCACGTCGTCGCGAGCGTTGCGAAATCGACGAAGGAGAAGGGCGAGCTCAGCGGCGCGCACGAGGCGCTCCTTCGGGAGTCGGCCTGCGACGCCCTCGGCGAGCTCCGGGCCCAGCAGCAGCGCTGGAACGCCTGCGCGGACCCGGACGTGCGCGAGCTCGATCTCGGCGACTGCTTCGACCTCGACGGTCGGCAGCAGCTCGTCTCGAGCCAGTTCGTCCGCGACGCCCTCCGGTCCGCCCGCTTTCCTTTTCGCGCCTTTCCCCGCACGCGCCGCCTGACGTTCGAGCGCGCGCCGCAGTGCCGACATGTCGCTGCTCCTCCCGGGGCCGAGCGGCGTGCGGCAGCTGGGCCTGCCGGTCGGCGTGCCGGCGGAGGGATCGGCGGCGCTCGTCGCCGCCCTCGCCCTCCTCGGGCTGGAGGCCGACGCCGGGCTGCTCCAGCACGCCCTGGCCGTCGAGAGGGCGACGCTGGCCGCCCTCGCGGCCCGCGTCGTCCTCGGCCTCTCGGCCGACGAGATGCTCAGCGCATCCGGTGCGCATGCGCATGCGCCCCCACGCCGCGCCGCCGCCGCCGCCGCACTCCGGATCCCGACCGCTGACCGCCCCGCGCGCGCAGCCGACTGGACGCAGGACACGCCCCTGCGGGCGAACGGCCTCTTCCAGCGGGAGGGCCGGCGGCTCGCGCAGCCCGTCCTTGACCTGCACAAGGCCTCGGACGACTGGCAGCCGTCGTGCGCGGCGACCTCGGGCCCCGCCCTGGCCCTCGCCCGCACCCGCACCGGCCTCGTCGTATTCTCCGAGTGCTCGGCCCGCCTCCGGTACATCCACGCGAGCACCGGCAAGGCGACTCTGGAGACCGACGTCGGCCTGCGGATCCACGCCCGCCGCGCCGTCGGCGACGGCGACCGCATCAGCGGCCTCGTCGTGGGCGAGCGCGCGCCCGGCGCGACGCTGTGCGGCTGGTTTGCCCGCTTCGTCACGAAGCAGCGCGCCGAGGCGGCCTTCTCGGCCAACTTCCCGCTCGGCGGCCCGGCCCGCCGCCCGGCCGGCTGCCCGGCCCCGGCCCGGCCCCCGCCCCGGCCGCCCCGGCCGACAGCGGCAGCAGCTGCAGCGACGGCAGCAGCGACTCGGGGAGCGACGACGAGGCGAGCAGCGAGGGCGCGGCCGACTTCGACCCTCTCCCGAGCGAGTCGGAGGAGGAGCCCGAGAGCGGCGAGGAGGGGGCGCCGGCCCCGCCCCGAGCTCCTTCCGTTCGCCCGCAAGCTCGCGCTCTTCGGGAGCGGCGCGGCCTCGGCCGCGGCCGCGCCGCAGCCGGCGGCCACGCCCAAGGCCGCCGGGTCGCTCGCCACGGCCGCCCGAGTCCGCCAGTTCGAGGCCGGCGCTGCGGCGCCGGCGGCGGCGAAGCCCAAGGCCCCGACCGGCAAGCTCGCTGCGGGCCTGCTGGAGGCCTTCGAGGCCAAGGCCGCGGGCCCGCGCCGCCGGCGGAGAAGGCGGACGCGCCGTCCGTCGGCCGCCTGCGGGGGCCGCTCCCGCGGCGGAGGCGAAGGCCCTCGGGCTGGCCATCTCCGCGGAGGGCGCCCTCGACCGCGTCGGCTGCATGGCGGCCGCCGCGGTGCGCCGCGGAGCCGTCCTCGATGCCGCGGCGCGCGCGGCCCTCCGCGGCGCCGGCGCCGCGTTCGCCGCCGAGCTCCTCGGCGCCGTCGCGGCCCGCCGCCGCGCCCTCGAGCTCTGAGCGGCGCCGCGGCGCGGCGGGGGCCGCGCGCTCGCGCCGGCCCCCGCGGACCTCGAGGCAAGCTTGCCTCGGTGCGCACCGCCGCCCCATGCCCCCCGCCGCCCCCGTGACCGATCCCTTGTGCGCAGAAGCTCGGGCGGCAAGGCGCCCACGCGCCGGCCCCCTTGAACCGCTAGAGGCGGGCCCGCCTCGGTACGCGCCGCGTCCCGATGCCCTCCGCCGCCACACTGACTGATCCCTTGCGCGCAGAAGCTCGGGCGGCAAGGCGCCCTCGCGCCGGCCCCCTTGAACCGCTAGAGGCGGGCCCGCCTCGGTGCGCGCCGCGTCCCGATGCCCTCCGCCGCTACACTGGCTGATCCCTTGTGCGCAGAAGCTCGGGCGGCAAGGCGCCCTCGCGCCGGCCCCCTTGAACCGCTAGAGGCGGGCCCGCCTCGGTGCGCGCCGCGTCCCGATGCCCTCCGCCGCGCCCCTGGCTGATCCCTTGCGCGCAGAAGCTCGGGCGGCAAGGCGCCCTCGCGCCGGCCCCCTTGAACCGCTAGATGCGGGCCCGCCTCGGTGCGCACCGCCGCCCCACGCCCCCCGCCGCCCCCGTGACTGATCCCTTGTGTGCAGAAGCTCGGGCGGCAAGGCGCCCTCGCTCCGGCCCCCTCAGACGCTAGAGGCGGGCCCGCCTCGGTGCGCGCCGCGTCCCGATGCCCTCCGCCGCCACACTGGCTGATCCCTTGTGCGCAGAAGCTCGGGCGGCAAGGCGCCCTCGCGCCGGCCCCCTTGAACCGCTAGAGGCGGGCCCGCCTCGGTGCGCGCCGCGTTCAGATGCCCTCCGCCGCCACACTGACTGATCCCTTGCGCGCAGAAGCTCGGGCGGCAAGGCGCCCTCGCGCCGGCCCCCTTGAACCGCTAGATGCGGGCCCGCCTCGGTGCGCGCCGCGTCCCGATGCCCTCCGCCGCTATACTGGCTGATCCCTTGTGCGCAGAAGCTCGGGCGGCAAGGCGCCCACGCGCCGGCCCCCTTGAACCGCTAGAGGCGGGCCCGCCTCGGTGCGCGCCGCGTCCCGATGCCCTCCGCCGCGCCCCTGGCTGATCTCTTGTGCGCAGAAGCTCGGGCGGCAAGGCGCCCTCGCGCCGGCCCCCTTGAACCGCTAGAGGCGGGCCCGCCTCGGTGCGCGCCGCGTCCCGATGCCCTCCGCCGCGCCCCTGACTGTTCGCCTGTGCGCAGAAGCTCGGGCGGCAAGGCGCCTTCGTGCTGGGCCCCACAGACCTAGAGACGGGCCCGCCACGGTACGCGCCGATGCCCTTTGCTGCCCTTGGGACTGACTCGTGCTCTCCTTCGATTCCGAGGGGATTGCGCAAAGTTCAGGAGGATCAAGAGGATCAGGCCAAGGTAAAGAATAATTCCTAACACTTTTCTTTCTGGGCCGCCGCCGCTCGCGGGGCGGCCTTCTTTCTTGCTCGCCTCGCGAGGCAGGCATAAGGCTCACACTTTTCTTTCTGGGCCGCCGCCGCTCGCGGGGCGGCCGTCTTTGTGGCTCGCCCCGTGAGGCAGGCATCAGGCTTACACTTTTCTGTCTAGGCCGCCGCCGCTCACGGGGCGGCCGTCTTTCTGGCTCGCCCCGCGAGGCAGGCATCAGGCTTACACTTTTCTTTCTGGGCCGCCGCCGCTCGCGGGGCGGCCGTCTTTCTGGCTCGCCCCGTGAGGCAGGCATCAGGCTAACACTTTTCTTTCTAGGCCGCCGCCGCTCATGGGGCGGCCGTCTTTCTGGCTCGCCCCGCGAGGCAGGCATCAGGCTTAAACTTTTCTTTCTGGGTCATCACATTAACCTAGAAGGATGGGAATCAGAAACCGCACGCGGGGCCCCAAGCCCAGGCTGGCCCCGCGCGGCAGGTCCTGATTTTAAATTGGGGGGAAGGGAATCAGAAACCGCACGCGGGGTCCGCAGGCTGGCCCCGCGCGGCAGGTCCTGATTTTAAATTGGGGGGAAGGGAATCAGAAACCGCACGCGGGGCCCCAAGCCCAGGCTGGCCCCGCGCGGCAGGTCCTGATTTTAAATTGAGAGAATGGGAATCAGAAACCGCACGCGGGGTCCGCAGGCTGGCCCCGCGCGGCAGGTCCTGATTTTAAATTGGGGGGAAGGGACTCAGAAACCGCACGCGGGGCCCCAAGCCCAGGCTGGCCCCGCGCGGCAGGTCCTGATTTTAAATTGAGAGAATGGGAATCAGAAACCGCACGCGGGGTCCGCAGGCTGGCCCCGCGCGGCAGGTCCTGATTTTAAATTTGAGAGAATGGGAATCAGAAACCGCACGCGGGGCCCAAGCCAGGCTGGCCCCGCGCGCAGGTCCTGAGTTTAAATTGAGAGAATGGGAATCAGAAACCGCACGCGGGGTCCGCAGGCTGGCCCGCGCGGCAGGTCCTGATTTTAAATTGGGGGAAGGGAATCAGAAACCGCACGCGGGGCCCCAAGCCCAGGCTGGCCCGCGCGGCAGGTCCTGGTTTTAAATTGGGGGAAGGGAATCAGAAACCGCACGCGGGCCCCAAGCCCAGGCTGGCGCCGCGCGGCAGGTCTGATTTTAAATTGGGGGAAGGGAATCAGAAACCGCACGCAGGGCCCAAGCCCAGGCTGGCCCGCGCGGCAGGTCCTGATTTTAAATTGAGAGAATGGAATCAGAAACCGCACGCGGGGCCCAAGCCCAGGCTGGCCCGCGCGGCAGGTCCTGATTTTAAATTGAGGGAAGGGAATCAGAAACCGCACGCGGAGTCGCAGGCTGGCCCGCGCGGCAGGTCCTGATTTTAAATTGGGGGAAGGGAATCAGAAACCGCACGCGGGCCCCAAGCCCAGGCTGGCCCCGCGCGGCAGGTCCTGAGTTTAAATTGAGAGAATGGGAATCAGAAACCGCACGCGGGGTCCGCAGGCTGGCCCCGCGCGGCAGGTCCTGATTTTAAATTGGGGGGAAGGGAATCAGAAACCGCACGCGGGGCCCCAAGCCCTGGCTGGCCCCGCGCGGCAGGTCCTGATTTTTAAATTGAGAGAATGGGAATCAGAAACCGCACGCGGGGTCCGCAGGCTGGCCCCGCGCGGCAGGTCCTGATTTTAAATTGGGGGGAAGGGACTCAGAAACCGCACGCGGGGCCCCAAGCCCAGGCTGGCCCCGCGCGGCAGGTCCTGATTTTAAATTGGAGGGAAGGGAATCAGAAACCGCACGCGGGGCCCCAAGCCCAGGCTGGCCCCGCGCGGCAGGTCCTGATTTTAAATTGGGGGGAAGGGAATCAGAAACCGCACGCGGGCCCAAGCCCTGGCTGGCCCGCGCGCAGGTCCTGATTTTAAATTGAGAGAATGGAATCAGAAACCGCACGCGGGGTCCGCAGGCTGGCCCGCGCGGCAGGTCCTGATTTTAAATTGGGGGAAGGGAATCAGAAACCGCACGCGGGCCCCAAGCCCTGGCTGGCCCGCGCGCAGGTCCTGATTTTAATTGAGAGAATGGAATCAGAAACCGCACGCGGGTCCGCAGGCTGGCCCCGCGCGGCAGGTCCTGATTTTAAATTGGGGGGAAGGGACTCAGAAACCGCACGCGGGGCCCCAAGCCCAGGCTGGCCCCGCGCGGCAGGTCCTGATTTTAAATTGGGGGGAAGGGAATCAGAAACCGCACGCGGGGCCCCAAGCCCAGGCTGGCCCCGCGCGGCAGGTCCTGAGTTTAAATTGAGAGAATGGGAATCAGAAACCGCACGCGGGGTCCGCAGGCTGGCCCCGCACGGCAGGTCCTGATTTTAAATTGGGGGGAAGGGAATCAGAAACCGCACGCGGGGCCCCAAGCCCAGGCTGGCCCCGCGCGGCAGGTCCTGATTTTAAATTGAGAGAATGGGAATCAGAAACCGCACGCGGGGTCCGCAGGCTGGCCCCGCGCGGCAGGTCCTGATTGTAAATTGGGGGGAAGGGAATCAGAAACCGCACGCGGGGCCCCAAGCCCAGGCTGGCCCGCGCGCAGGTCCTGATTTTAAATTGAGGAATGGAATCAGAAACGCACGCGGGGTCCGCAGGCTGGCCCCGCGCGGCAGGTCCTGATTTTAAATTGGGGGGAAGGGAATCAGAAACCGCACGCGGGGCCCCAAGCCCAGGCTGGCCCCGCGCGGCAGGTCCTGATTTTAAATTGGGGGGAAGGGAATCAGAAACCGCACGCGGGGCCCCAAGCCCAGGCTGGCCCCGCGCGGCAGGTCCTGATTTTAAATTGGGGGGAAGGGACTCAGAAACCGCACGTGGGGTCCGCAGGCTGGCCCCGCGCGGCAGGTCCTGATTTTAAATTGGGGGGAAGGGAATCAGAAACCGCACGCGGGGCCCCAAGCCCAGGCTGGCCCCGCGCGGCAGGTCCTGATTTTAAATTGAGAGAATGGGAATCAGAAACCGCACGCGGGGTCCGCAGGCTGGCCCCCGCGGCAGGTCCTGATTTTAAATTGGGGGAAGGGAATCAGAAACCGCACGCGGGCCCAAGCCCAGGCTGGCCCGCGCGGCAGGTCCTGATTTTAAATTGAGAGAATGGGAATCAGAAACCGCACGCGGGCCCAGCCCAGGCTGGCCCCGCGCGGCAGGTCCTGATTTTAAATTGAGAGAAAGGGAATCAGAAACCGCACGCGGGGCCCCAAGCCCAGGCTGGCGCCGCGCAGCAGGTCTGATTTTAAATTGAGAGAATGGGAATCAGAAACCGCACGCGGGTCCGCAGGCTGGCCCCGCGCGGCAGGCCTGATTTTAAATTGGGGGGAAGGGACTCAGAAACCGCACGCGGGCCCCAAGCCCAGGCTGGCCCGCGCGGCAGGTCCTGATTTTAAATTGAGAGAATGGGAATCAGAAACCGCACGCGGGTCCGCAGGCTGGCCCCGCGCGGCAGGTCCTGATTTTAAATTGGGGGAAGGGAATCAGAAACCGCACGCGGGGCCCAAGCCTGGCTGGCCCCGCGCGGCAGGTCCTGATTTTAAATTGAGAGAATGGGAATCAGAAACCGCACGCGGGGTCCGCAGGCTGCCCGCGCGGCAGGTCTGATTTTAAATTGGGGGAAGGGAATCAGAACCGCACGCGGGGCCCAAGCCCAGGCTGGCCCGCGCGCAGGTCCTGATTTTTAATTGGGGGAAGGGAATCAGAAACCGCACGCGGGGCCCAAGCCCTGGCTGGCCCCGCGCGGCAGGTCCTGATTTTAAATTGAGAGAATGGGAATCAGAAACCGCACGCGGGTCCGCAGGCTGGCCCCGCGGCAGGTCCTGATTTTAAATTGGGGGAAGGGACTCAGAAACCGCACGCGGGCCCCAAGCCAGGCGGCCCGCGCGCAGGTCCTGATTTAAATTGAGAGAATGGGAATCAGAAACCGCACGCGGGGTCCGCAGGCTGCCCGCGCGGCAGGTCCTGATTTTAAATTGGGGGGAAGGGAATCAGAAACCGCACGCGGGGCCCAAGCCCAGGCTGGCCCGCGCGGCAGGTCCTGAGTTTAAATTGAGAGAATGGGAATCAGAAACTGCACGCGGGGTCCGCAGGCTGGCCCGCGCGGCAGGTCCTGATTTTAAATTGGGGGAAGGGAATCAGAAACCGCACGCGGGGCCCAAGCCCAGGCTGGCCCCGCGCGGCAGGTCCTGATTTTAAATTGAGAGAATGGGAATCAGAAACCGCACGCGGGTCCGCAGGCTGGCCCCCGCGGCAGGTCCTGATTTTAAATTGGGGGGAAGGGAATCAGAAACCGCACGCGGGGCCCAAGCCCAGGCTGGCCCCGCGCGGCAGGTCCTGATTTTTAAATTGGGGGGAATGGGAATCAGAAACCGCACGCGGGGCCCCAAGCCCAGCTGGCCCCGCGCGCAGGTCCTGATTTAAATTGAGAGAAGGAATCAGAAACCGCACGGGGTCCGCAGGCTGGCCCCCGCGGCAGGTCCTGATTTTAAATGGGGGAAGGGATCAGAAACCGCACGCGGGCCCCAGCCCAGGCTGGCCCGCGCGGCAGTCCTGATTTTAAATTGAGAGATGGAATCAGAAACCGCACGCGGGGTCCGCAGGCTGGCCCGCGCGGCAGGTCCTGATTTTAAATTGGGGGAAGGGATCAGAAACCGCACGCGGGGCCCAAGCCCGGCTGGCCCGCGCGGCAGGTCCTGATTTTAAATTGAGAGAATGGGAATCAGAAACCGCACGAAGCGGGGTCCCGCAGGCATGGCCCCGCGCGGCAGGTCCTGATTTTAAATTGGGGGGAAGGGAATCAGAAACCGACGCGGGCCCAGCCAGGGGCCCCGAGGCTCCTGATGAGGCGATAACGCACGCGGGCCCAGGCTGCCGCGGCAGGTCCTGATTTTAAATTGAGAGAATGGGAATCAGAAACCGCACGCGGGGTCCGCAGGCTGGCCCCGCGCGGCAGGTCCTGATTTTAAATTGGGGGGAGGGAATCAGAAACCGCACGCGGGGCCCAAGCCCAGGCTGGCCCCGCGCGGCAGTCCTGATTTTAAATTGAGAGAATGGGAATCAGAAACCGCACGCGGGGTCCGCAGGCTGGCCCCGCGCGGCAGGTCCTGATTTTAAATTGGGGGAAGGGAATCAGAAACCGCACGCGGGCCCCAAGCCCAGGCTGGCCCGCGCGGCAGGTCCTGATTTTAAATTGAGAGAATGGGAATCAGAAACCGCACGCGGGTCCGCAGGCTGGCCCCGCGCGCAGGTCCTGATTTTAAATTGGGGGAAGGGAATCAGAAACCGCACGCGGGGCCCAAGCCCAGGCTGGCCCCGCGCGGCAGAAGGTCCTTGATTTTTAAATTGGGGGGAAGGAATCAGAAACCGCACGCGGGGCCCACAAGCCCGGCTGGCCCCGCGCGGCAGGTCCTGATTTTAAATTGAGGAATGGGAATCAGAAACCGCACGCGGGGTCCGCAGGCTGGCCCCGCGCGGCAGGTCCTGATTTTAAATTGGGGGAAGGGAATCAGAAACCGCACGCGGGCCCCAAGCCCAGGCTGGCCCCGCGCGGCAGGTCCTGATTTTAAATTGAGAGAATGGGAATCAGAAACCGCACGCGGGGTCCGCAGGCTGGCCCGCGCGGCAGGTCCTGATTTTAAATTGGGGG